>JBBMOE010000009.1:14521512-14623376 GCA_037975065.1 Chaetodon trifasciatus | reverse complement strand
GGATCTGAGAGGGGAGGGAGGGAGGGTGAGGGAAGGAGGGGAAGAGGCTGACGGGGGGAGAGAGAAAATGGGAAAGGGTGAGGGAAAGAGGGGGCGACGGATAGGCAAGGAGGGGAGGGGGGTGGGAGGAAGAAAAGGAGAAACAAAAAGCCAAGGAGACGCTGAGCAGGAGGGAAGGGAGGGAGAGAAGGAAGAGGAGAGGGAGGAAGGCGATAGGAGGCTCTGCTCTGCTGAAGGCTGCTTGCAGAAAACAGGTTTCCCCCTTCTACTATGTTGTGAAAAAGAAACAAGAGGCCCACAAACCTTCAGCCACACATTTCCTCACACTCACTCAGTCCTCTACTGAGACATGATAACCTATGATCCGGCTGACTGCTGCCTCTGTCAGTGTGCAGATGCTCAGTGAGAGGAGACGCTCCTGGTGACGTCCACATTCTCACCAACAGCAGAAAAGTTTGGGATGCTTAAAATCCTCTGGGGTTAATAGGCTAAACACCTGTCTGCAGCCCTACGCAATGAAGGTGGAGGGCTGTTTGTGAGGCTGTGTGTGTGTGTGTGTGTGTGTGTGTGTGTGTGTGTGTGTGTGTGTGTGTGTGTGTGTGTGTGGTGGTGGGGTGGGGTGGGGGGGCGTTAATGGTAGTGACCATGATCATAATCTGAGACTTTGCCTACGCAAGTGACAGCCCCCCTGGATCAAACACGAGGTGTGAGTGAATCACCAGCCTGGTGTCACCTGTGAACTCATGCTCTGATCACTTTTGAGGGTTTGATTAGTCAAAGGAAAACTTAGAGGATATAAGAAACATGAACTACATGGATTTTATATCACACATTGTCTGTGAATATGTAGCCTGTCGTGTGTCCCCAACACAAAACTCTGTCCAGTGATGTAGACAACACTTCCAATATTCATAGCATTCCTCGCACTGAACACGTTAACTCGCAAGATCTGTCGTGGTAGCTTCAGCTGAGCGTATCACAGCCCAATGGTGCGGTGTGGTGACATTCAGTGTCAGTGAATCTAATCTCTGATCAACATCTGGCAGCCTCCTGATCGATGGCTTTGGCAGGGAGCTGCCGCCGCCGACAAAGAATCGGGGACACACCGCGCTAAGTTAGCATGCTAAGCTAGCCAACTCGCACCAACAACACGGGCTGTTCGCAAACTAATGCTGCCAATTCTGTCCTTAAATTTCCCACGCGGATATTCGCTTGCATTTTCCCGAGGCTGCTCTAAACAAACCCACGGGAGAAGTCATTCAACTTGAGGCTTCCGCTGAATCCTCATGACTTACAGAAGCATAACGTTGGCCATATCGACAGCCAAGTTACCTTAGCTATAGTTCAGCAGCACCCGTCGCATCTCCGCAGGTAGCAACGGCTAACAGCGAACTGTCGAGCTTTGACGGAGGTGTCCAACATTATGACAGACAACTTTACCTGCTTTCACATCCACTGCTCCCCTCTGAGCGAAATGTGTCGCCTCAGGATGGCTAAGGCGATGGACAGACACTTTCACTTCGTTCAGATATCTCGGTAATATCCTCTCTGGTGACAACTAGCTTCGTGGGGGAGAACCAGCCACCCCCGGCCGTTGGTCTATCCTCCAAACCCGATTCTCCCTCGCCGACTGGGGTTATCCTCTTCCCTCTGGTCGGCAAACGGGAACAGAAAGCCTCCGAGACTCATTACAGAATGAAAGCCTCCATTCTCCGTAGTGGTGTAGGCAGGCGCATGTGCTATTGTTGGGAACAACTACCGGCGTATCCACTCTTTCAGATAAATTGCCTAAGTGTGCCTATGATTGCCTGGCAGCCGATAACGCTTTGCCCATTCTCTTCTCTGACAGACAATACACATCCAGCCTAGAAACTGCCCTATCCAAAATGGCGCAAATAAAAGGGGCGGAAGTGACATCTACTTGATTAGCATAAATAATCTCATTGTGAGCTCCTCGCGAGTCCGGCTCATTAAAAGTCTTGATTGGTCTGTCAATCACTTTGGCCAATTAAGCAAACGTCTCTTAAAAAAAAGCACCTACCTCGTCCCTCAAAAACCAAGCGTGTCTTTGGTGTCTGGGTTCGAGTCTGTGGGTGTAAACAACCCGGCGCAGTAGTTGCGGGATCTGGCCGACAGCGGGCGTCCTTCTGGAATGGGCCGCTCCGATTTATGCGCATGCGCGGCATGGCTGCATCTGGGCCCCCCTCCCCTCCTCTCCCCTGCGGAGGGTCGGATGCACACGGAGCCTCAGCACTCAGCTGATGTGGTGTTAACAGCTCGATCGCCGGTAGGTGGCGCTGTACTGTGCTGTGTTAGTAATCGCACTATTCCACCAAACTGACCGGGACTACTTTCCTGTACGGTGCCTGGTGAAGGGCAGAACTGTATGTCAGCACCAAACCCACTGTGACGCCGCATTGAAATGGTTGATGGTAAAAGTTCTCCATCAGCTGGGGTTCATTCTTGCCCTCCTCCCACCATTTCTGATCAAATGTCCCCCTGAATTACTGCCACTTTCTGTGCTTCTCCATTTGCCTGTAGGCATGTGATGAAACATGTTCATTCAGGTATATGCAGCATATGACTTGATTTGGCTCAGGGCTCCTCTCCACGCAAGGCCTGAGGATCAGGATGAAGCAGGACTCACCTTCAGGTGTCACTTGATGCTTTCGAGATTCATGTTCTCCAACTAGCCTTCAAATGAAGCAGTCCAGACCACAACGAGCCTGAAGCATTTAGCCCCCTGGGACATTTGCCTACTTGGTTAGCCAGCTCTGCACAGGATGTTTCCAGTGGTGCAAGGAGAAAAGTGGGATGTTAAATGTCTCTACTATCCAACTTTTTCAAATTCATTCATGTATTCATGCTGCTGTATCCCCATGCTGGATCCATTAATGTATGTGAGAGACACAAGCTGATACCTGTAAACATCTACTGCCCTGGACAGAGTATACCCCATCAAGACCATGACCTGTGGCTGAAAGTTCAAAAAGAAGCTGCAGCTTTTTGAGTTAAACATTTTTGTGTCAAACCACTGTTTCAAGGTCAAGAGTGAACACTTTCTTTGTGTTTGGGTGAACCTCAGGAGAGTCGGGACCTCTGCCTTTCATTTTGATGTTTACACGAGTGGTAGACATTATCATTACCATCCAGGATGGGCCTGAGGTCATCTTTAGAGAGCACTGTGTGAGCTGACCTGCCTGTGTTCAGGAAACCGACAGTCCCTTACACTTCAGGTCTGACCTCATTCAATGAACAGCAATAAGAAACAACAGAGCCAACAATAGAAAGAGTTTAATTTTATACAAACATTCACAGGTGTAGCAGGTAAGCAAGTACTTAAACCTATCTGACAATCACGCTGATGCAGAGGTCACTCAGCTGTCTGGACCGGGAATGATGCGACACCACGTGCTTTGCTCAAATTGATTAAAGAGGATGACGGGAATGTAAAGCACTAAGTTCCTTCAGTATTCAGGGTGGTGAGTGACAGGGAATTGATTTACAGTTAATGCTAACAGGAGAGAGACGTCTCCCTCGTCATTTGCCATCATGTCACTGGCGAGTGGAGCTTTCCCCACCACTGCAATTCTGATGACTACTGTATTAAAGACAGCAACTTTAAGAGTGAAAGGAACACTACATGACCGTGGGACGTCCAAACGGAATGCATCACAGATCATGTCGTGGCAAAGAGTGTGAGCAGACCTTTTGCATATGACACAATCTCGTTCCCTCCAAGTTTGGACTCTCCATAAACTCGATCCACAAAGGAAATGGGCACCTGTTGTTTGCAAGAAGAGAAAAAAAGCGTTTATCTGAAAAACATATGCACACTCAGTAAATAACCCCCCCCATCACCACCAAAAAAATCCATAAATATATGAATAAATGACGCAGGGCCTCACTTCTCCAATTGTGTAGTTGAGCTGTCTGGCGCGGACGATCATCTCCATCTGAAAGACGTACCCTTTGGACACGCACCGCTCAACCAGACTCTCCAACACCTTCTTCTTGTACAGCCTGACATCAGAGAGACAAAACAGCAGGGACGTGAGAAAACACAGCCCCACAAAAGCACAATTCAAAAGTCAGTGGCACTTAT
The DNA here is from genome assembly GCA_037975065.1 of Chaetodon trifasciatus. Taxonomy (NCBI): domain Eukaryota; kingdom Metazoa; phylum Chordata; class Actinopteri; order Chaetodontiformes; family Chaetodontidae; genus Chaetodon; species Chaetodon trifasciatus. The sequence continues at coordinate 14,619,271 of JBBMOE010000009.1, read as the reverse complement.
TTCACGACGGTCACACCACTTACCTGAAGCTGCCTGTGAGGTCTGAAGCACCGGGTCTCAGTAACACTTGAGCCAAAAAGTTGGCCCCCCGACTGTGAATGAGAGAAGGGGGCAGAAGACAGAAAAGAAAATCAAACTTCAGCCTCTTGCCTGCTGAAATCAGAGTCAGTGGAAGACGGGTGAGTGGAAATTGAAGAGAAGAAGTACTGTTGTTGACTTGCAGATACCTGATGAGCTTCCTGCGCAGATCCCAGCCGTACACGCCTCCGTCCCCTCGGTATCGAGTACCAGACACCAGGTCGTAATCACCCCCCTTCTGCTTTCTGACAAACACGACAGTTTTAACTACAGGACATGTGCACAAGTTCTCTTCCAGCTGTCATTTGATGCACTGGATCTACATCTACAACTACATATTATTATAACAGTTGAATAAACAAAATCATGGGATAGGAAATTTGAAGACACTTACTCAATAAATTCTGGGATAAATTTGGGCTGAAATAATAAAATGACAAAGAACAATCAAACACCATGCTGTAATATTTCACACATTGTAATTACATAAAGGAGTCCTTAAACGTGGGCTTGAAGAAATTGTGTTCTAGAGGACTGATTATTTTCTACAGACCAAATGATTTATTGATGAATCAAAAAAGTAACTGGCAGACTGATCAATATTAAAAATGATTTTTAGATACTGCCTTAGAGTGTTCACGTGAACCTTCTGTAGAAACACACAGTTTAACAAGCTCCACTCACATGATGGGAAAGGTCTGCATCCATGATGAAGATGAAGTTCCCGGTGGCGTGCTTCATGCCGTGGATGTAGGCAGTGCCTGTGGAAGGAAACCAGAGCTCATCAGTAGTTAGCAAAGGTGACTCGAGTGAACACACCATTTGTTTTTACTGTTTTGAACTTACCCAGGCCTAACTTTTTCGCTCTTGGTCGTAGAAGCTGAGCCACAGAAAAGAGAAATTAAGCGTTTGCAGAAAGATCCTGTGCACAGTTCATTTACTCCAGCCACCTGTTACGTGGCATGATGGCTAAACACTGTAAAGCACTCCTAAACAATCAGCTGTTGGCTCTATGAGCACACCACATGCTAATTAATCTGAACGCATCCTCACTCGCTGTGAGGACGGGGATCAGTAGCGATTCTTCACTTACTATTTTATCTTCTCCGTAAATCTTTTGCAACTGCTCAGCCACTTCCAGTGTCCCATCTGGGCTTCCATCGTCGATGACAATGATCTCGTAGTTAAACCCACTGGAAACACAATAAGTGAGCGGAAGGTTGGAACTTGGTTGGGTTAATTTTGTATCTCTGACTGACACACATACACGTTGACAAGTACATCACGCTACATAAAGTAGCTAGAACAAGCGAGTTTAACTTAAACATAACCCCTTTATATTGTAGCCACGACACAATTATTTTCAGAAGCCAATGTTAAAAGCACTGAGCCGAGCTGTCACTTTGTCACTGGTTTAGAGACAGCTCATCACTGACCGGCATTACCACGTTAGCTAGCATTAGCCGAGCAGCTTTGCTGGCTTCCTGGAACTCACCTTTCACCAAGATATTTCACCAAAAGCCACACTATCAGAGGTAGATTTTCCCTTTCGTTGTAGGTAGGTAACAGGATCGAGTACTTGTCCCCATTGTCCCGGTATTGGTGCGACGTTTTTCGGCTTGCCATGGCGACGTCTATCTACTACGGCCACACTGCGTAAAGTTGCAAGAAAGTGCTACACAATATCCTGTTTATTACTTTCAAAATAAATTTTAAACGGCCCTATTCCGTATTTTTACTTCAGCTACACCGAAACATCTCGGATAGAAGTGTGGAAACATTACACTATACAGCATAATTAGCCAAAGTTTTCTCCCCTCATGTATGAGCATTACACTTCATGTTAACACATGATCCTGCATAATATAGCGTATAGCATATTAGCATTGTTTATCCTCACAACCATAACAGATAATGTTGCTCAGTGGTTTCTTCACAATCCCATTGCAGCAATGCTTTTTGTTTTTTATGTTGAGTAAATAACAATGCTCTACTGATTCTGTCATACGATATTATTCACGTTTCCCAGGTCAGTGAAGAAACATGGCTGGCTTTTGTTTTGAAAAGGGAACATTTCTCACAAAAACGGAAAGTCGACGTACTAATGAGCCTAACTTGACTAAACTGTCGTAAGCATCTGCTGACAGGTTGGAACTTCCATGGTGCTCTTCAAAATAGACCCCACTAGAAACAAATCACTCCTCACCACGGTTCCAACAAACTACTGTGGCATTATTATCATTATTCCTGCTGGCTGATTTATTTTCTATTGCCCCCCCAAAGGAGTTGGTAGTCAATTTCAGCCTCAGGGCTTGTTTGCATACATTCAGGGTCCAGGAATAAAACACTCCACTGAACTGACCCTTTCACTGAGACAGTCAAGTTATTTTGGGAACAAAAAACACATCACACTTCATTAGACACATATTAATGATATTTTATTAACAAGATAAAAAACATACATACATACAAAAAACCCCAAACATCTCTCTGACACACACACACACACACACACACACACACACACACACACACACACACACACACACACACCCAAGAAAACAGAAACTGTAAACCTGAATTTTCAATAGGTGCAGTATAAAATATCATACGTGAACTGTATGCAGTAAATATGACAGACATGACATGATGACAGACATTCTCACAGTATCACTTATACCATGGAACAAAGAGGCTTTTACACCATGGATTATGCATTTTCATTATCCTTGAGGCAGTTAAGGTTAGAATAGCAAATGAAATAGGCAGAAATGTACCACAAACAGCTAAACTACTTGGCATTGATACAGTGCATGAATACATAAACATAGAAACAAAAGGTTTCAGTGCGCATATAGTGTACATTATAAGACAGCACTTGCCTGATCCCAGTGGGAAAATATTTTCCTTTATGATGCTATCTATTCATCAAAACACTATTCTATATTAGAAAGCTTCCTACTTATTCTTAGTTCATTTCTCTGCCTTATTTTATGTCTAAGAACACTGTAACAAGAGGACAGAGAGAGATCCTTCCTGTATTGATTCCTTTTCTCACACTTGATGAAGCTTGTCAAGCTTCCATGTCAGTCAGTGGCAAGTTCAACACAGCAAACCTCTTCAGTGGTGCTTCTTTAGCTCCATTTCCAGTCTGTCATTGAGCTCCAAAGGAACCATCGTCTTTCCCAACAGTCACCTGACCATTGCTGCATGCTTGTTCATATCCACTCAAGGCTGGTAGCCATAATAAGGGTCTTCTGGGTGCACAGAGCACAGACAAGAGAGAGTCAACACGTAAGACCACTTTCGCACTGTCAAGCCACACTCATGACAATGTACATTTTGCAGTTACAGCTTGTTGAGCTGCATCAAAGTGGCCAAAAATCAATTGGCTGCCCATAACATAGAAAAAAAATCGATAGTAAATGTAAAAGTAATGGTCTGGTATGGAAACTGGTCAATATGGGCCGTCTAAGATGCCTCAGGTCGGTGTTGAATAATTTACCCTTCTTGTGTCATTTGAGTTAGCGGACTTTTCCTCGTAGCTAACCTGTTTGCTGGGGGGCTCTGTGGCAGCCTCCACTGCTGTCACACACACCCGGTGGTCCAATCTCGCCTGGCTGTCCAGGAGGTCCGGGGATCCCCGGGGGTCCTGGCTTACCATCATCTCCTTTGGAGCCTGCAATTCCCAGCTTGGACTCACCTGGAGGACCTGCAGAGACACATCAGTACAGGGTTATGCACTGATGATTCTTGGGACAGATTAAGGATTATATGACAGTGATTAAATGACACAAATGACTCCTAAAGAGGTACCTGCGAATCCTTTGACCCCTGTGGGCCCCTGGACATTGGTCCCTGCATCACCTTTGTCCCCTGGAAAACCTCTCCGTCCTGTAGAGAAGGACTAGACAACTCAGCATCATCAAAAGCTTAGAATATTATCAAACTAGACCTTTAAAATCAGAGTAAGGAGACACATTTATAATTTCTCTGACTTGTGTCCAACAGTTGCTTTCCAGTTCCACACTGAAATGGAGTCTTACCCTGTTCTCCTGGGTATCCAGGTCTACCGGGTCTCCCCCTTGAGCCAACGTTCCCTTGGGTGCCCCTGGTGCCTGGTGGGCCCTTGGGTCCTGGTATACCAGGCTCCCCAGGGGGCCCCACTGGTTCCTCAATAGGAGCTGGCTTACGATTGACCTCATTAATGAACATGTCGAGCTTCAACACCTCCTCTGAAAAATACACACAACTCTGGATAAAGCATGTTGAAGAGCACGTTTGGACCTCTAAAAAGTTACATGCAGTGAGTTAAACATGCAGACATCATCATCTTTTTTTACATGCTTGCTAACAGAGTGCTTACTGTGCACTAGTTGCTCACAGGCCTGTGTGACCAGCTGATAGATCATGGCCATAGACTGAGGTTCCCCCTGTAAAACAAAAGCAGATTCATCAACAGGGGTTGCAATGAGAGCCAAATAATTATTTTGGAATGAGACAAACAGTAAAAAGTAATGACAAAATGTGTCTCACTGCTGTCATAAAATGTCACTATTACAGTAAGTAAAAGACTGTGAAGTTAAACCCACCTTCTCTCCTCGTTCCCCTTTACTCCCTGGCAGACCCTGTTAAGAAAAAGATCAGTGAACGACAGAATGTTGGAGTGTGTTAAAGAGGAGCCACAAATACACACAGCAGATTCGTTGGTGACATTTTGTGCAACCAGCAGACAGATGTAAAATAACCACAAACCTCTGTGCTCATGTGCATATCAGACTTGTCTTATGATTGACTATTGGACACAGTTCCACAGTAAATCAATGAGCATGTTGGAGACAGACATATTGAAAACAGTCTCATGACAAATTGGAGATCAATTAAAACGTCTCTTTGGTCAAATAACTCTCTCAGGACCATGCGCTCCTGCAAGTGCCCATTGTGTTTTTAACAACTATATGATTGTCAGCAATTATTTTGCACTAAAAACAATCAAATAAAATTCAAAAATACTTTCAGAAATAAAAAAATATATGACATGCACAACAGTAGACTGCATTTCAAATTCTACCTTCACTTCATGAATGACACTGATGTGGCATTTCACACCAGATGTTTACTGCATGGATCATTGCGATGACAAATAAAATCACTCACTGTTATGCAATGAAAAACATGGTGATCGTCAGACTCTCTTGCTCTCCCACCTTGATTATTAATAATCACTCTTGACTAAACAAGCCAACATATTTTGCAAGTCAATTTCCTTCTTTATTATCAGACATGGTTATCCTTACCAAAGCCCACATGGGACTATGCATCACATCTGATCTCTTCTTTGTGAACACAATGTTCACTACATAACCAAGAAGACAGACATGACTAATTTTGACACTGTTTGTCCCTCTGGTCTCACCGTAGGTCCCACAGGTCCTGAGGGGCCTCTTTCCCCTAAAGGCCCTGGGTATCCTGGCATTCCTTGGAAACCCTGTAAAATACAAAAAGTGACCACACTGGGAGAAGAGGCTTTGCTGGCTACACACAGGTACATGGTAGCATCGCAGGACAGACAGGAGAGTCTTTAACAAAAAACATCACATTTTTTGCTATTAACATTATTACAACATGGCCTTATAATACAGAATCACATCAAGGCTGTAATGCTATTTCTACTTCTACTTCTCTAAATCTGAATGTTACTCTAGAAAAAACAAAGACATTTTGGCCTGAAGGTGGTGCTAGAGGAAAGCTCAAAATGTGTTCAAAGTGGAACAGGTTCATTCTCAGTGAACTCAAGGTGCATCATCCCAGTAGATATGGATATTATGTGTGTGTGTGTGTGTGTGTGTGTGTGTGTGTGTGTGTGTGTGTGTGTGTGTGTAAGGCTATATTGTGCCCTAATGGATTCATCCTCTGAGGACAACAAATATCCACAGTATATTTTATGGCCATTAATGTATTAGTTTTTCAAATTTCATGTCATGGACCAAACACCAGTGGGAAAAAAGTCAAAAGTGTTCAAATTTAACACCTTGTAGCTTTAAAATTAAATTCAACTTTACCCTGAGTCCAGTGATGCCAGGTGCACCGATACCACCCTCAAGCCCTCGAATGCCCTGCAAAACACATTGCAGAAAGACGAGGACACATAGAGATGGAGGGAGGGTCACTACTTCGGCTAAATTGTATGAAGAACTACAAACATCAGCTGCTCTGTATTGGATCACGCAGCTCACCTTGGGGCCTGGAATCCCCTCCTCCCCTTTTGGACCTGGAGGTCCGGGTGAACCCTTCAGGGAAAGACAACGAGAAGGTTGGAGAGAGTGCAATGAGAGGCGGCTGGATGGATTTACAGACAAGACAGGGCAGAGGATTAAAAAGTGAGTGTTCTCTCTTCCCCAGCTGTATTTTTGTTCACCTGCAGTCCTGGTCGTCCAGGATCTCCCTTTTCCCCTCTTGCACCAGGTGGGCCCTGAATGGAAAAATATGGAAACAGAAAACAAGACAAATTTATAGAATATGCTAGATTCTCTAGTCCTTAGAGAACAATTTAGCAACATATGTACTATGGTGACTGCCATGATACACAGATAGGATGTGTGAAAAGTTACTCACCGCTTTGCCCTGCACAGTCATTCCTCGGGGCCCTATGTTGCCCAGGGGTCCAAGACCTCCCTCAAATCCAGGCTTCCCTGGAGGACCCACCTCCCCCTGAAACCCAGAGAAACTCTTGAAGACATCCATTTGGTGCTTTAACTCATGTTTCTAAATAAAACATGCACTGTAATGTATAAATGCCCTGACAACTTTCAACAGGATTTCAATTTTTCGCCTTGGCCACAGAGGATATTTTCAAATCCAGCTTTGACTCTGAAGCTAGACCTGACCTCTTGTCTTCACTGGCCTGCGTCATCTTTGAGCCTATAATCACGGGTCTGGTCAGCTCTTATATTAACAGGTCAAGTCGGGTCCAGATTTGATTGAGTGATAACTGTAGGAGACAGAACTTAAATTTAAACAAGCCTGAATAAATATTTTCATCTCACCTTTTCGCCTTGATCCCCCTTCTCACCTCTCTCACCACGAGGACCTGGCTTTCCCTGAGAAAAAGACAACAAATTGAATGTGAACATGTTATTAAACAATTGGATCGCACAAAAAATGAGTCAGGAGTCAGCTAGCACTTAAGGTCTCATGGTGTCATACAGTAGGTCCAGGGGAACCGGGAGCACCAGGGATGTCAGAGGAACAGGTGCAGGAGTACGCCAGGGCAGGACAGCTCTCCTCATCTCTCTGACACACACAAACAATAAACAGTAAGTCAGCCCTTGAAGTCAATAGTACATTTAGTGTGCTCTCATATAGTATCTCCCACTATTGTGTAACCACTGGAAAAAAAAGTGAGACACTTTCACACATCTTATGAAACGGTTTTTGAAGTTAGAATTAGTTTAAATTTCAGGCGATCTTTTTATTCACCAGTGGACTGTCAAGATCTACCTTCACAGAAAGCACTCGGCTCACTGCACATCAAACGCAGTTTGCTGACAAGGTAACAGAGTTGATGAGGGCTAAATGTAAACAGCAACAGACTGACCACTCCAGGCAGATCACAGCATGTATCCTCTGAAGGCCATGTGGTGTTACAGACGATCTCAAAGGACTGCAGCCCGAACTGGAAACAATGAAGAACACAGGATACAGGCTGAGCACAGGACAGGGACAGAGCCAATCAGAAGAGAGAGACAAGAAGGAAAAGTACCGGTGCAGATCCACTATTGGGTCCTCTGGTCTTCACCAGTTTTCCCAGCATCTCAAAGCCGTCGGTTGGCAGGTTACCTAGCGGGCGGGCAGGCCTCTCACCCACATGCTGGCAGTCCACAGACAGGGACACACTCACCTGGCTGACAGACAGGTGAACCTGCCAATCACAGAAGACAGAGGACTGATCAAAAGGAACCACGAGAGATAAAGCATGACCTGAAATCCCACATTGTTTTGTCATATTAGGCCAGGTAGGCCTGGAGTTATAATCCTTTCTTCTATGATTTATAGGCAGATTCATGGATGTCTATTTGCAATGGAAATCAGTGATAATCATATCCTCAGGAAGTATAAGTCACTCTGAACCAAAAAAACACATCTTGCACAACATATATAGACATATGTAGAAGTCTTGATGCAAATTGTGGTGATCAGGTGCTAAAGGGTTGTTAAGTATCTGAATTAACTAAACACCAAACACAGTTTGGAAATCTCTGCATGAGGTCAACAGTAACTGAGGAGCAAATAACTTCTTCACTGCCTGTCAAGAATGGAAATATTCATCAAGTGACTTAGTCCTACTTGCAGTGAAGTGTAGGAGCAACTCAAAAGTCTAACACATTAATCACATGGGCTCTGAGCAGGAATAACTAAGCAGAAACAAGGACTTATTGTCACGTTATTCATCATGGAGAAAATCTCATGTTCAATTTGCCTGTGATTGCATATCTTGATATTTCCTTTGTATTAGTGAGTGCTCAAAAGTGAATGAGTGACAAGGTGGGTGGATGGAAACAAGGATATTTAAAATGATTTGAAAACATAACATCCATGTTTAATTTTCTGCTGGATGACAGTGAAGCTCTGACTGTCTCCTCACACGTGCTCAGTGTATATTATCTCACCTTGTGAAAGCTGCCATAGAACAGTCTGTGGACCTGTGGCTGGTCAAAGGTCAGTTCCTGCACCTCTCCCCTGTAGTCCAGACTGAAGTACACCAGATGCTTGGTTGTAGCTGTACAAAGCACAAACACAGCAAGCTATTCAGTGATCAAAGGATTAAATACAAATCTAATTATTACAATTGAAATTAGAATTATTATAATTAAACAGAATTTCCTAACCTCTAGTGGCACTACTGGCTTTTTTAAAATTACTTCTTAAAATCTGTCAGTCTGCATTTCAATAATCTTCAACAATAGTGAAAGATGCAATCTCAGTTTGTCATAAATCCTTACAGAGAGAGGCAGAGACAAGACAGGTCACTGAGGACATCTTGTGATACCCAGAAAAAAAGCTAAATTCAGCTAAATCTTTATTTCTTAAAGGATGAGTCTGGCAATACTTTATTATGTCGCTGTGAATAAATCCTTCAAAACCTGCTTTTCCTCCTCTGACAGTAGCTCAGCCACAAGTCCACTGTCCAATATAGAATACCACCAACCTCATGCTTTAATTCATTTGCATCAACCTATCCATTTAGGATTTTGGCTGCTCACAAAGCATGTCAACAGATGTTACTCACGGTCCACCACTACCCCCATCCTGGGCTGGAAGTCGTTGTCAGTGAGCTGCCAGAGGGCGAAGGGCTCCCTGGGTGTGTCCTGCAACATACGGAAGGTAATGCTGATGGTGTGCTCTGGAGAGAAGCCTGCAGGGTGGATGAACCTGGAAGGAGAGAGCGAAAGACAGATATATTTAAATAAAACTTAAAGGGACCTACTCCATTCTTTTTTTTTATTTGAACCTTTACTTTAATATTAATATTACTGCATTATTACAGTACTGTAGATACACTAACCATATAAACTGTATAAAACTTCTAAATTCCATTCATAGCTGTTTTTATCCCTCCTTTAATCCAGAAATAAACAAGATGAAAATGTCAGTTGGTGTGATTTCAGCCACACTCTGTGACGCCCTGCTGTAGAAACAGATCTGTACTTGGTATTGCAGCAGAAGTTATCAACAGTTAGCCGGTGCTCTTCTTTAAAACTGTCACTTCATTGTTAAAGTTAAAAAGCTGAGCATCATCAATTCAATCTCCTAAAAATGATGCTCTCCCACCACCCTGACAGGTGACGCTGAGGCGTGAGAAGAGATGCAAGTGAGGGAAGCCAGGAGCCACACTGTGGAAAGCAACCTCTGTAGATCTGCCATTCTTCTTCTAATGAATTTTTGGTATGCAGTGTTCACTCTTCACTGGATAGGAATTTGATTGTTCTGGCCACATTAGGAAGTTGTCATGTCCCAAAGGATTGTTTGTTCAAGTTGCAGTATGCATATAGTATGACACACCTCCCAAACACGGCTGGACACAGCTGAACAAACAGCATGGAGGACGTACTGATGTGTACATTGAAAGGGAGGCTCAGAACACTGCAATCTTTATTACCAGCTACATTGCAAAGTGATACGACCAAGTGCAAGTATTTATTCAAATATGTAATTTTAGTAGAGGGTCAATTAAAAGCAGCAAAAGAGATGCTCTCACTTGGTGCTCTGTGTCAGCTGGATGTCTCTGTACAGGGTGTAGGTGGGGAGGGTGTTGAAGACAAAAGGCTCGGCTGCCACGCCCTCCACAGATGAGTGAGCTCTCTGAGTCAGACCAAACGCTTCCATCATGTCAAATCCTGAGAAAACAAACACATGACAGCAATAGAAGGAGCTTTTTAAATTTGATGTTTCAGCTTATTCATAAGAGAGAGAGTTTGCAGTTATGTCTGAGGACATCTCACCTTTAACAATGCTGTTTCTGATGGTGACTTCAGGACACACTGAAACACAAAAGGGCAGTGTTGAATCATACAAGCAAAGCCGAGAAACCAACAGCTAATTTTTTTTTCAAGCATTTTCAGTCCAGACAAAAATACCAAAGTCTCAATGTGAGCTCCAGGTACACTAGAACAAGTCTGCAATTTCAGTATTCTGATGGTCTGATTTTATGATTACGATGAAGCAAATTTCAAGCAAATCACCAAAAGCAAGTGCTACCTGCTCTCTCACTGCGTTAATGTCATGACGATGAAAAAAACATAAATTCTGACATACTTCTCAGTTTGCTGGGGACCTGCTGGAGTCATTTAAAGATTTCAGAATACAACAAGTCTGCTCAGCCTGAACTGAAATACTAATAATAATCCCTAAGATATTCCAAAAACAATTAATGAGCTAACCCAACGCACTTCTACAGAAGAATCTAATTGCAATATGATTACGAGTCACCTTCATTGTGGATTGGGTACATGCGGGGGTGGATGGGAATTCTTGCTGGAGCTGTGGCTGAAAAAGAAAAAAAGTAAAACCAATCATGACACATTTAACAAGCGGCAAAAATGTTAAGACATTTACTGATTTTTGTCTAAGGATAATGTACTGCATGTATCAATTTAGGCAATTACTTCCACAAATACTGAATGATTTGATTACATTTTATGGAAGCAAGCAGCCTAAAAATTACTTATTTCTGACATTTTCTGAATAAAAAATTTAAAAAGGAAATTTATAAAAGCCAGACAGAGGTTGGCCTTTGTCTTAAGGCAACTAACTTCAGCATCTGACACTGTCTGTGTAACCCAGATAAGGTCAGACCTGTTGGATGGAGAATAGAGACAGCAGCGCCCTCTGCTGAGCCGAGAAGAGAGTGCACACTGATGCGATACAAAGTCTCCGGTTCCAGATCAGTGAAACAGTGACTGCTGCGGGACTCACTGGCCGTTTCCTCCTTTGTTTGCTTGTCTATACATAACACACACATTGACAAGACATATACACACATCAATGGGTCAATTAAGACTCGTTTCCCAGAGCTGGCAGTTACTATAGATTATATAATAGGTTACCTTTGACAGACTGAATGACAATACGATATCCATCGACAGCAGACACAGGTCTCCAGGACACACAGATACTGGAGTGGTCTGACCTGACCACACTCACACTGCTGACCCGCAGACTGGCTGGAGAGAGAGAGAGAGAGAGAGAGAGAGAGAGAGAGAGAGAGAGAGAGAGAGAGAGAGAGAGAGAGAGAGGGAGGGAGGTAAAACTAAAGGCCGATAAAAAGAAAGGTACAGTATCATATTTAGCAGAGATCTGGCAAGCTCACTGACTGACTCAAGTGACATCAGCCGAGGCCATCTATCAGACTACACACAGCTCCCTCTGGAGACACTTCACACAGCTTTTTTCACATGTGCAATAGTACTCCCAAACACCTGTGAGCAGACTTTGATGTGTTCCCCTTCAAGACGAACCACTGGTCTTTGTACCCAACATGAATATGCTTCAAGATACCGAAAACATAAAAGAGGAAACATAAAAGACTCTGTATCTTATATCCATACATAAGATATTTCCCCTGCAGTTATATTGACAATATCAATAAAGATACAGTACAGTATCAATCCTTTAAAGTGCTAACTATCTGTGAAGGCCTTACAAATGTTTGTATGCATCAAATACATAGATAATAATACATATGTATAGGATCATGTTTTCTGAAACAGAGGACGCAGGGGTCAGCCTAAAAATGAAGCATTACCATGAAAAATTTACTTGCTTAGTAAAGTTTATATATTTAGAATGAGATTAGTTTGTCATTTTTATAGTCCATCCAATTTAACCGTAAAAGCACTTTTTACAGAGAAATTGAGAGCAAGAATCACACTAACATGAGCATTTTAGTCATATTCATGCTGAAACCATGATGCTATCAACTCGATAACTTCAGCTTTTTGTACTTTATGTTATGTGGGTATTGGGGCAGACCATTTATCTTTTTATTATTATCTTATCATCATACATTTCTCCTAAATATTTTTTCTCTCCTTGGACAGCGTGTGCCCCTGCCTCTGTGCATGTCATGCAGCCATCCGTCAGTCACTTCTAACTGACTGAGGAGGCCTCTGGAGCCCTCTTAAATAATGTGGGCGCTGATGCCAATGCTTCACATTTGAGAACATAATATCAACATCCATCTTCTGTCTTCCTGTGCTGCAAGCTGAGTTGCAGATATAATGTTGAGTGATATGATGGCCAATGATATTAATAATTAAAGTAAGGTAAGTTTTAATTAATTAATGATATTAACGCTAAACACATCTACATATTTATTGAGGCTAGATGCAGTGTATCAAGTCTCTACTCTCAAAGGAGATCAGGGGTGAGGAACGTTCAGGTTGGGAGATACGTCTGTCTGGGTGGTCCCTGAACGCAACACGCCTGTAGCAGTGACATGCATCATGATGATTACTAGGAATGATGCAGAATGTTGTGCTGTCCAAGAGAAATGGACAAACTACCCAAGCCACAAGTTCAAATTCAACCACTTTTAAGTTTCCCTGTAGGTGTGTATTCTTTTTGTGTGTTTGACTCACTGGTTTTGCCCTGAGCTGAACCGCTGCCTCCTTCTCTGTTGCGGTACTCGGCGGTGACCAGGATGCTGTAACGTGTATCTGGCTGTAATGACTCGAGCACAACCTGCTTTTCACCACCTGGGACCAACACCTGTAGATGACAAACCCACCTTTGATGACAAACCCACCAAGTGTCAAGTATAATGTTCATCTGTCTCCAAAGAGCTAATTTGCAGTTTTTGGAAGTCTCTGTGACTTCTGCGAAGCACTATGATTTACTGTCTAGCAGGATGGAGCACAAAGCAGCTGAAGAGGCGACTACTACAGCCCACTCACAGTGATGTCCTGGCTTTCAGCTCCAGTCAGTGCAGTGTAAGACACGCGATACTGGAGGACGTGAGCGTTGGGAGGTACCCAGCTGACCACCAAGCTGACTGCAGTCTCCTCTGAGACTGAAACGCTGGATGGGCCTCCACCAGACACTGTAGAGACAAAACACAAAGAGCAGATATTTAGACTCACTACAAGGAACATTCGGTTCAGTTTAAATCTACATTGTCTTCTTTTTGCTTCAAGACAGCATAAAAAACATAAATACAACTGAAGTGCAATACAGCATACAGTAAAAGGTTCAGTGATCAAGCAAAGTAAACATTTAACCCTTTTAACAATATTAAAAGGAAAATCAAGAAATATAATTCCTGCTGGAGTTTCTGTTGTGCCACCAAGCTCCCGAAAGAACAGACACCAGACTGATCTGCCAAGCTATGATCGGGACCCAAAGTGGACTGAGGAGTTACCATGTGACTTGAATAATATATTAAAATATCCAACCCAGAACTGAGCAATGTATTCAGTACTATGTCTTTTTCTGAGATTTCCTCTTCACAACTTCAGATCTTTATTTATATTTAGTGACACAAACTACCTTCCAGTGTATTTCACTTATTACTTATGGATGTGTGTGACTCACAGGTGCTGTAGCGTATTGCCACAGCTTCACTCTGAGCCCCATCTCCATAAAGTGCAGACAGAGAGATCTGGTATTCCTTATCATCCACCACACCCTCCAGGATCGCGCCTTCACTCTCGCCACTCACCCTCAGCTAAAAAAACAGACAGGGGAAAAAAGAGCAACATTATTATAAGACATTTTACATTCCACCCACCCATTAATCCAGCCCACCTGTCTCAGGTCTCCTCCACTGAGAGAGATCCACTTGATGAGGTAGGACACAACATCATCAGCTGCAGCCTCCCAGCGCACAGTGATTTCACTGCCTGAGAAATTAGTCACCCTGAGGTCTGAAGGAGAAGGCACCTTCACTATGAGAGAGGGAAAGAAAAGCAGATGTACTTTCTGATATTTCTTCATTTAATTTAATGTTTCTTCTCTGCTGTCCTGTTATGAGGCAACTCCCTTTACACACCAAAGGAAATGATGATGCCTTCAGGCACAAAAGACTTGGCGTGTGCATATGTGTGTCTTACGTGTAGTGATGTTACTGGTGAGTGCAGCAGACAGGCCTTGTGGGTAATGAGACTGGACTGAAACCAGATATCTGGACAGAGAGGAGAGGTTCTGCACCAGCACAGAGTTCAGTCCTGTTACCTCCACCTGGAAAGAGCTTTGACATGAACGACTGACGCAAAAAATGAAAGACCAACACTTTCATACTATATGACTGACTGAAGCACAACTGCTGTAACCTCCCTTAGTCAAAGACACGTAACAGTCATAAGAATTTAATATAATAATATCTCAGTTATGGGGATGTTTTTTGAGACAGACGGTTTGTAAGTGGACACCGGTGTGTTTGGGACGTTACCTGCTTGACGTCACTGCCGTGGTTGGTGCTGTAGATGATTCTGTGGCCAGGAACATCCATCGCTCCAGGCACCCAGCTCACCCTCAGCATACTGTGTGTAACCACTGGGAACTGAACACTTACTGGTGGTGGGAGAGGGACTGTGAGGAGAAGACAAATGGTGATAATTATTTTATCAGTGCCATTGAGACGTGACTGTGCTTGAGAGGAAGCTCTGTCATAAAATGAAAGAAGGAACTATGGCAGAAAAGGGGAATGAGAAAGAAAGAGAAAAAGGTGGAGGAAGATTAAAGAAAGAAAATGTGAAAGTAAGTGATGAGAATGTTTGGGGAATGTCTTACATGTAGTGGCAACAGCAGTGACAGGGTCACTGGGCTCCTCATCATAGAGGGCATAGAGAGTGACAGAGTAGTCTGTTGCTGGCAGTAACTCTGCCAGCTCCACCACTGTCTGCTCTGCACTGAATTTCTCCTGCATGAATACAAAAACAAAATGCAAATGTGGGGTTACAGGTTTGTTAATACATCCCTGAATTGGTTGTTTAGTCACATGACGTTAAATTCAGACGGAGGGCCGGAAGTGAAAACTGCAATGAATGAGATGAAGGAAAGTTTTTACTGGGCTAGTTTAGATGAAATTATGAGAAAGGAACAGAAAACCAGAACATATGTTGGATGTGACCCTTACGTTATGAAGAGAAGCGATTTTTCAACTGAAGTGAAAGCTTTGCTGTTACTGAGGCAGCAGATATAACAACTACCTGCTCATTCAGACATTGGTCTACTCTAGAAAACAAATGAAAGCAAACAAAAGTATGGAGGCAAACAACTTTTTGTCAACAGCTGGGTCCAGGACCTTGGTACCAAAGTGCTCTGGGATAGCTGTGGTTTGGTTTTTTCAAGGGTGCGTAGCTTTTATTTTCCTGTGGATCAACTGAGCAACAAGCTTTCAGCCCCGCAGTGCTAAATGTTGACATTTACATTCCAGTTGTTTGCTTGGTTAACCACTTGCAAAGGTCCAGTGAAACGGCACTAAAGCCTTGGATCATCTTGAAACAAGACAGGGTACATTATTTACGTTGAGCTGTTTTATGTGAAACTGTTAACGCTGGTTTAACAAGTGTTAGTTGTGTTGCTTGTAGCCATTACTTTTAAACTATCACCACAGATTTAAATCAACAGCTGATGTTACGACCATTTCCACCCTTAGCCGACTGCAGCCATTTTTTTCTGGCGTTTTTCGGTCAATTTCTTGCATTTTTCACCCTTATGAGCAACAACATTTGGTTCGCAATAATAGCTCCTGTGGTTTCTAGGCTCGAGTGATCTGAGAAATCATAAACAATGCAAAACACTGGCATTTTGAGAGTGTGTTATAGTGCTTCCTATCACTTCTGGCCCTCCATCTGCAGTTCACGCCACAATAAAACAGTGACATGACATCATCTGCAAACAACCTGCCCACAAATGGTGGTAATAAGCCTGCTACCAAACCTTACAGTAAAATTATATCACAGAGAGTAATTGGAGCTGAGAGCTTACATACAATGACATTGAAAAAGTGAGAAGTCAATGATTTAATAGAACATTTTTATCAATGCAAGGATCACACGATGAAAGAGGAATTGAGGGAGATACTCCACACTATCACCATATATTCACACTATTGCTATAAATCTCCACGATCACTACATATGCACTATCACTACAGTGACTAGCTACACAAGCAGTGTATCACATTATGTTTTCACCTGGCGGCTTACCTGTTTCCAATGCACTTGTCCTGTCTGATGACTAGGCTGGTTATTGTTGGCTTGCATTCATTTGCTTGTAATTAAAACACACACATACACACACATACACACACACACACACACACACACACACACACACACACACACACACACATACACACACACACACACACACACACACACACACACAGCAGAGAGATCCAGTTCTCACCTCCTTGGCATCATCAGGTTCTCCATGGTTAAGTGCTGAGTACAGGATCATGTACTGTGTTGCACCAGGTGCTGCACCCCAACTCACTGTCAGTGTGCTACAAGAGGAAGGAGTTACCTCCAGGTTGGCAGGCATGGCCAGGGGCACTTAGTGAGAGGGACAGGAAGAGACAGGAAGGACGGGGGAGAAAAGGATATGGAGAATAAGAGGAGAAATGTTAGAAGTTGTTAATAGTATACAAACACAGTTTTACAAATAAGCCTGTAAACTAGTGATGGGTAAGTTGAGTACATTCTGTGATTTACTGATGACTGGACACTTTTTAGACACTGTGTGTATTCAGTTTGAGGGCTGGGTGGGAGAAGGGGGAGGATATACTGTATGTATGGTCGATAATGGTGACATTTCTTTTTAGTCACACTGAGTGAGGGCTTGGGTTCCAGAGTCGTGCTAAATGGTATCCTCTATGCAAATCTATTCATTCAGGCACAATACACACTGCTAGAAGAATTGAATTTTTGTCCTGCTGAGTCACAGATAAACTTTTCTAATCAAAAGCCCACCCTGCCTTTGCTCACCTCCCCTAATTACTTCCTTTAAAACACATTGCTCTTGGCAGGTGTTTTTTAAATATACCATAATAACCCTGCCTAAAGAAAATGGGAAAGTGTTCACAACAGGATGCCCTCCCACCACAGACAACACTGTAGGATAGTGAAAAGAGATATCGCAACAAGATGTGATGCTGACAGAATTGTAGCGGGCCTTCAACTTACAGTCTTACAATGTGTTCACTATTCACTCTAAAATGTTAAAATGTTAGCCAAAAATACTATAATGATATTGTGTAAAGAAGCAAAACACATGCAACCTACTATTTGTTTCTGTGAAACTGTAACCAGGAAATGTTTAGTATTTGCATTGGATAAACAGATTAAAGTATGATGCAGATTTTGATGCAATAGTATGAAGTGGGATTGAGTATAAACTACAGTGATTTGCGGACAATAAAAAATGGAATATTATCATACTTATTTGTGAAATGTAGCATATCATGCAGATGGGACAAAAGTGCTGAGATGTAGTTCAAGTTTTATTTCAGGACTGATTGAGATACTGGAAGTGACAGATTGACAAACAAGAGCATATGACTGACCACCATCCAAATGAATCCCTTTACATACTATATACAGTGGGGGAAATAATTATTTGAACCCCTGCTGATTTTGTAAGTTTACCCCCTCACAAAGAAATGAACGGTCTATAATTTTTATGGTAGGTTTATTCTAACAGAAAGAGACAGACTATCAACAAAAAAATCCAGAAAAAACACATCATATAAAGGTTATAAATTAATCTGCATTTGATCAAATGAAATAAGTATTTGATCCTCAAGCAAAACATGACTTAATACTTGGTGGAGAAACCCTTGTTGGCAAGCACAGAGGTCAGACATTTCTTGTAGTTGGTCACCAGGTTTGCACATATCACCGGAGGGATTTTGGTCCACTCCTCTTTACAGATCCTCTCCAAATTCTTAAGGCTCCAAGGCTGTCGCTTGGCAACTCAAAGTTTCAGCTCCCTCCACATATTTTCTATGGGATTATGGTCTGGAAACTGGCTAGGCCACTCCATGACCTTAATGTTCTTCTTAAGCCACTCCTTTGTTGCCTTGGCCATATGTTTTGGGTCATTGTCATGCTGGAAGACCCATCCACGACCCATCTTCAGTGTTCTTGCTGAGGGAAGGAGGTTCTCCTCCAAGATTGTATGGTACATGGCCCCATTCATTGGCTCTCAATGCTTTAACAGCCCCAAAGCATGATGTTACCCCCTCCATGCCTGACCGTGAGGATGGTGTTCTTGGGGTCATAGTCAGCATTTCTCTGCCTCCAAACACGGCGAGTCGAGTTGATGACAAAGAGATCAATTTTGTTCTCATCTGACCACAGCATATTCTCCCAAGCCTTATCTGAATCATTCAAGTGTTCATTGGCAAACTTCAGAGGGCCTGTACATGTGCCTTCTTGAGCAGTGGGACCTTGTGGGCACTGCAGGATCTCAATCCATTATGGCGAAGTGTGTTACCAATGGTTTTCTTGGTGACTGAGGTCCCAGCTGCTTTGAGATCATTTGCAAGCTCCACTGGTGTAGTTCTGAGTTGATCCCTCAACATTCTCATGATCATCCTTACCCCATGAGGCAAGATCTTGCATGAAGCTCCAGAGCGAGGGCGTTATTTTGTATTTCTTCCATTTTCAAATAATTGCACCAACAACGGTCTCTTTCTCACCAAGCTTCTTGCTGATGGTCTTGTAGCCCATTCCAGCCTTGTGCAAGTCTCCAATCTTGTCTCTGATGTCCTTTCACAGCTCTTTGGTCTTGCCCATGGTGGTGGAGAGGTTTGAATGGAAGAGACTGATTCTGTGAGAGGTGTCTTTTATACTTTTAACGAGTTGATATTCGGAGAACTTTCTTAAAGTGACAGCACTAATTTGTGTGCCTCTTTGACACTGAATTGGTCTGGGGGGGTCAGAATTCTTGCTGGTTGGTAGGGGATAAAATAATTATTTCAAACAATCAAATGCATTTATAACCTTTATATGATGAGTTTTTTCAGGATTTTTTGTTGATATTCTGTCTCACTCTGTTAAAATACACCTACCATAAAAATTATACACCGTTCATTTCTTTGTAAGAGGGCAAACTTCCAAAATCAGCAGGGGATCAAATAATTATTTCCCCCACAGTATTTAGTAGTGATGTACATTGTCACTTACATGTAGTGACAGTTCCTCTGAGTGCCAGGCCAACACTGTCTTCATACACAGGGAAGATGGACACATGGTACAGGGTCTGAGAGGAGAGGCCTTCCAGCAGCACAGTGGACTCTGAGCCGGCCAATACCACCTAGAGACAAAGCATCGTTTAGAGTCGGACGAAGACATGAAAAAAATACTCACATTTTGACATTATAACAGTTTCTTAAAATATGTGGCACTTTTTATATGAAAACACTATTTTCCCGTCGCACATAGGACCACCGTTTTTCAGCAGCAACACAAAAATTGCTATATCAAAGTTACAAACTTCTCACATAAAGTACAATCCCTGATTAATGGAAACTACTGCTACAACATATTTAAACCCAATATATTCTTGTAAAATTATGGGTTTAACTGGTTGAAAACCACAGCTATTATCAAGCTGTCAGGTGAATTGAAATATGAAACACCCTTTATTTTGACATCCCAAGACAACGGGGAAGCTTTACTGAGGAGGGTTCACAAGTTTTAACATTTTCTGTGCTGAAAGAACAGCGTTTTTCCTGATGGATGTGGGGGGGTGCTGGAATCTGCCATTCTTCATGGTGAGGGTCTTATTTTGCTTATGCAACAAACTTAACCTGGTAATTATTCACATAAGGTAAGGCAGCATTTCTGACCTCCTGTGGACTCTGACCCTCAGCACTGTGGTAGACCACTCTGTACTGTTGGACTGGCTCTGCAGGATTGATCCAGTGAAGCTTCACTTCTCTGGAGCTCAGTTCAGAAAACCGAAGATCAGTAGGACTTGGGTAGGAGAGGGTTGGGTTTGCTGTGGGCCCAGGTTCCATTCCTGGAAGCACAGCAACAAGGAATCAGCACATTAGAACTCAACAAGTTATTCATAGTTTGAAAAACTTGATGCATGCCATGAAAATAATGTAAGTTTGTATTCAAGCACGTCTGATGAGTCGGCAGGAAAAGACAGATGGACAGAGAGACAGCTTACGTTTTGAGATGCCACGATCCTCTATCCTCCCACACAGGATGTGGACCAGCCGTGCCACCAGTTTGCTGAGCAGAGGGAAGTCATTGACATTGTAGACATTCAGATCCACCGGCTCTGACGCCACTTGTCTCAACTCTGCTTCGTCAGCATTCTTTACACCTGAATAATACAAAGTTATATAATGGTTCAACCCACTTAGTACAAAAAGCATTTAGAGATTAGAACAAAGTGCCTCTGAGCCTCTAAAAGAAACTGTATTGGATAATAATAAAACCACATCAGACTACAATTGATTATGCGCCTCTGCAGTCACAGAGTCTGAATAAACAAAATGATTCCAGATTGCTCAGTCCTGTGGTGCACACAATTGCAGAGTATGGATGTGACTAGATCACACAAAACTTGAGCCCTTAAAGGTAGTTAGTCTCTACATCACCTGAGCCTCTATTCAGTCTCACCTACAGCGATGATCTCCACACCGGCATTCTTCAGCCGGTTTGCCGCAGCAATGGCATCATCCTGAGATTTCCCATCGGTCAGCAAGATGAGAAAAAATGGTGTGTCTGACCTGGCACCTGCCTCAGCCCTCATGTTCTCCTCCATGACATGGAGGAGCGCCTGGCCTGTGGGATGGATGCATGGTTACACACTGACAGACATACTTTACATGTGCTCTATTATGTAGTATTGATAAGTGGATAATTTCTAAAGGCATATGTGAGGTCTCAAACACTGAAACACATGAACACTAACAGTATCGAAGAGTGCAAGCAGTGATGTGTATCTACCTGTAAATGTGTTTCCTCCCTTATATCTGAAATTTCTTACTGCCTCCAACAGCTGGTCTTTGGTGGTGAAATTATTGAGCTGCCATTCTGTGCGGGGATCTCCACTGTACTGGGTTAGACCTGTCAATACACAAGATATCATCAGTTTTTGAGGGATGGGCCATTAAAGTTAAATCCATTATATTCTAAGAGATTAGAATTTCAATATCCTTTCTTAGCTTTCTTCATCTTGTGTTGCTACTACAAAGACATCCATTGACTATGAATTGAGAGTATCATATCACCCTGTGAGAGCAGCACAGTAAACATTTCTTCACAAGCAAACAGTGCAGACTATTTCTTAAAGATGAACAATGCTCTATTACAACCTATACAATCGCAATGAAAAATAACAAACAATGTTATTTCGACCACCATTTAGAGACCCACAGAGATCAGGCAAATTAGCCCAGTGATGTACGAAAAAGTAGCAGTTTTTACGCATTATTTTTGCATCCAACTATACAATAAAAATGACATCTGTGAATATTCGCTCCATCTGTCGTGCGCTTTCTACTGTAACTCCATGTCGATGTGTCAAAGAACGATGAATGAAAAACAAACGTGGGGACTCAATTCAATTCAATTCGTGGGGATTCAATGAGAAATGTTTAGCGCTGCAAGCCCCGCCCGTAGAGTTCCTGTACTTTTGGAAATTACTACCCCCGAGTAAGGATTTTCTGAGGGGTAAAATTATTTAAAAACTTGATTTAGACCCCGGTCCCTTGTTTTGGAGTTCCTCCAAAAGGGTCATATTCCCTCTTGCAACATGCTTGTCTGGACAAGAAAATCCTAAAACATACCCATCCTATATATCATCACTTCTGGTATACCCCTTACAACAGTCTCCACCTCTGTAACATGCAGTATGAATGATGATGTGATTGGGACAGAAACCCACTGTGTGGCACTGTCTCTCCATGAATACAACTCACAGAGGAGAAGAGAGATGGCTTCACCACCACTCCCTGACCCTCACCGATCTGAATGTGGTTCGGGCCGATGTGGAAGGGTGTCATCAGGCCCTCCAAGAAATCTCTGACCCGTCTGAAGTTGGTGCGCCCGATGCTCCAGGATCCATCCACCAACAACATGATATCGGCTGCTGCATCACTGTCACATTCAAATGGTTTCCTGGGAGACATACCTTAATAAAAGGAAGCATGAAGCAAATAGCCTTGAACTGATAAGACTTCCAGAGACTTGCTGAATATATGCCGAAGAGCACTGAAGCTGTTCTGGAGACTCATGGTGGACTAATACCTTACTAAGTCACTTTATATTGTTTTTTCCATTCACTTGAATGTACTCACTGTATATTAGTGAGTACATTCATAACTGATGGTTTTACACCAGGAAACAGATGCCTCTATGCATTTAGGTACATAAATGCTATGTGTACATGTGTCGACATGGTGCATACATGAACATGAGTGAGTTTCCATGCATGTGAATGTGTGTGGTTCCTCAGATTAAGAGGGAGAGGACACATGAGCCCTGCAGCCAAACAGGGTGGCCTGTCATTATCCTTTCCTCTACCTGACCCTCCCCTGTGTAAAAACTGTCATCAAATTTCAAACCAACACTTGGTTTGCTGCTCTCAAGCATCTTGTTCCTTAAATCATCCCTTTAAGACACATTTTAGACAAGGGTTAATATCATGTTTTTCTGACACTGGAGAGCACAGGTTACCTGTCACCGGCTGGGTAGGGAAGGATGTCTTCCGAGGTTTCTCCTCCGCTGCTTTGCCCTGTGTTGTCCCCTGCTCTTCCTTATTCTCCCCTTTAAAACGTTCTTTGTCCTTCTTCCTCTTTCTCTTCTCTTTGGCACTTTTCTCTGGGGCCTCATCAGGGAGCCGAGAGGGGGTTTCTGTAGCTGGGAGCTCTGGATGAGTGAGGTAATGGGAAGCACAAGAGTGGGGTTTCAGTAAGATAAACAAGGACTGTTCTAGGGACAGGCAGGAAATATACTGCTGACATTAGAGCCATCATACTTCAGAAGTGTCAAAGGGAAAGGTGAAAGACAACATTAATTATCCATTAACACAAAGGTTATTGTTTTATGGTTCATAGGCTACATCTTTTGCTTTTGCTTGACAGAGGCAGCATCAACCACTGCTACAAGTCTCTGGGCCCATCTTTTCTTTCCTTTCTTACATTTTGTTTCAACTTTTGTTTCCTGCGTTCCACCTACTGTTGCTGGGCTGTCATTATCATTTGTACATTTGTCTAAAAGCGTTTTTGTGTAGGCGTGTGTAAATACAGTATACTGTACACGTGTGTACCTGGCTGGCTTGTATGTGTGAGTTGCTAACATTTCCGTGCCTTGCCCCCTCTCAAGCACTGCTGTAATGACAGGCCATGGAAGATCAGAGCAAAGAAAGCAACTCTTAAAAATGTGCTCCAGAGAGTTCTGTTCTATGTACAATACTAAACAAACTAAAGCAGTGGGTGGTTATTTTTGGATCAGCCCTACAGTGCTTCTCATCCTATCTATCAAACAGATAATAGGAACTGTTTGATGGACAGGACTGAACTCATTCATATTAGAGATAATGTCCTGAAGCTTATAAATACATCTCTGCAAACAGGTAGTTTCCCCAATGCACTTAAAACAGCTGCTGTAAAACCATTACTAAAGAAACCCATCCTAGATAGTAATGCACTCACTAACTGCAGACTGATATCCATTCATCAGTAAGATACTGGAAAAGACAGTTTCAGTGCAAATGAACACATTTCTTAAAGAAAATAACATTCTGGAGGAATAATGAATGACCTCAGACTATATTCTGATGAAAATAAGGTCTCAGTTCTTGTCCTCAGAGGTGCAGCATTTGATAAAATTGACCATGATATGTTAATCAATCGTCCTGAACATTTGGTTGGTCTTTCTGACTGTGTGTTAAACTGGTTTAAAACATACATCAAAGAGAGAAAGTGCTATACTAATAATATTATTATTACATGTAGTATTACTCAAGAATCATCCTGACCAAGACAAAAATAATCTTGTCACATCATCAGTCCAGGTTCAAATCAAAGGGTGATCAAAGCTTTGCTCCTACTGGCAACGGAAACAGTCTTCCAGCTGCAGTTCAGTCTGGTGGCACTGTGTGAGCCATGGTTTTAAAGAGGTGGCTGCGTTTGGCCAGTGCCAGCCCTGCATCTGACTGGCCCTTATCATATACAGCGTCGGGTGTGAATTGCCTCTTATTTTGCCATCATACTGTAATAACACCAAGACGTGTGTGAGTGTGTGTGTATGTAGTGTTATCATCTACTAGCATGCACTACCTGTAGTAGGAGGTGCAGTGATGGTGGTGGGGTCGGGATACAGAATTGTTGACAGGCCCAGGAGAGCCTCCGTGGCATCGTCCAGGTCTCCTGACCCTGAGCCGCCTGGCAACATCTTCTTCCTCTGCTCTCGGCTACCGCTGCGGATCATTTCCTCCTCTCGCAGACCCTCCACTGGAAGAAAGAGAGTGCAGCTCAGGGAATCACATCTAAGTGATCAATAGTAATTCATATTAAAGTCAATGACATTACTGCCACTGGTGCAGGAACTCTAATACATTCCAGATGTCATAAAGAGAAGCTACATCAAAATTTCTAGGCATGTTTCTGGTGAACATGAATGCCTGACACTCCTCTGAAGATATTTTCACATCTAACTCAATGAATGAAGGGTTTATTTTGATGCTGGATGCCAATAATACAGTACACAAGCCCACTTTTATCAGCTGTAGGATTAAATGCATGCTTATACACTGATTCATCAATGCAATCCAATGGTATACATTACTTTGAGTTGGAACAAGCTGCATGAGTACCTTTACATTTGGTACTTTTGATACAAATACCTCTGGGCTTGAAATGTTTCAAAGCAGGACTTTTACTTGTAACAGAGTATCTTTACTCTGTGGTATTGCTACTTTTACTAAAGTAAAAGATCTGAGTAGTTTGCCCACCAGTGGTAATCGGACAACTTCCTTTGTATATGGATCAATCACAAAGCAAGAAAACATCTTGTGTCATGGTCATTTTTGTCACCTCCCATTAGATAAATAGCTATAGGTGGACACTGATGATGAGCAAGTGCACTGCACAATAATACTGCTAATTTTTGTCAAAAAGTGTAAAAGTCCTCCAGGGCTGTCTGAATGCTGATGATGCAACAGCATGACTGGCCTGTTGATTATCTGGAGAACATATCTGCTTGCATGTTGGATTTCAGTGCAAGGTATGTTTGAGATCAGATAGATAAAACTGAACATGCTTGAGGTGAAGCCAGAGCATGTTTGCTGTATGCTGTATTACTTCTCCGACTTGACTACTTCACCATGAGGTTTTGGCAAATCCTTACCTGGAGTTAAGAGACAAGGTCAACAATAGCAAATTGAGGGTGAAATTTTAAGAACTGCACTTACACTGTAACCTGCTATCACTGGCGCGGCTAGAAATAAGTACTTGGCCCAGAGGGGGTTAAAGCAGATGATAAAGGCGAAGACGCATCAGGAAGGAATTCCCAGACTACCATCATTCCAGCCTGACAGCCGGTGTTACGAATTTCCAAGTTGACATGTTTCTCAGACCTGCCTGGACATGCCTGACTCGACACAGTAACCTTTTATCACTAGCACTGTTCGCAAGCAACCACAGCCTACATTCACATATTATTCAATCCAATATGAGCCCCAAGAGAATATCAATCACAATCTACAAACAAATGTCAGAGGGGAAAGAGGGAATCAGCAGACAGAGAGCTTTGATGGGACTCACTGTCAATGTTGTAGGAAATAACAGTGCCAGAACCGGAGACAGACATGTCTGAAATAACCTGAGGGACAAGAAGAGTGCAAACAGATTCCCATGCAGAGCCTAATCCTACAAACACGGGTGACACTTGGTCAAAATGTTCCTGATCCACAAATTTTCCCCTCAGAAATTACTGGTGAACTTAACTTTAAGAAAAAGTACTCTCTTTTCTGCAAGCTGCTCCAAATACAGTTGCTCAGTGTGGATAGAAAGACAGCGCTGACTTTATCATTTTGCTAGTCAGGCTGCAAGTGTTGGTGGGTCGATTTACAACCCAGAAACACACTTAGCTTCCGTAAGTATACACAAGAAGTTCAAAAGCAACCCACTTTTAGCTTGTAATCCAGCTAGAGTAGTATTTAAACCCACTCACTCTGTGTGTGCACTTGGACACCAACTTGGTCAGAGGGGGAGGGGACTTTGAAGAACCACTGCACGCACCAAGAAAGTGTAAGAATGTCTTAAATGCATCACTTCCTATAGTATGACTTCGCTGTCCTGCCAGTGTTATCTCACACCACTAACTGAGTCAACAGCAGGGCTGATGGTATTTATTTTTTTTTTTAATATTTAGTCAATGTTGTACTTCACATCATGCCTGTGGAGTTTTATGTCTCCTGTTCAACTCCACAAAGAACTAAAGTTTGTTTTGTGAGTTCCACTTAATCAGAATTAAAATTCATGGAAAATAATGATTTAAGATATATAGATCTATATAGATCTGCTGTCATGCCGCCTCTTGCTCATACACATACATTCACATGACTGATCGGAACTCTCAAAACAAACTAAAGATCTTTGTGTGGTTGAACAAGTGATAGCTTGTACCTCCTTATCATTCCAGGCCCTATGTCTTTTCCTTCCAATACTTCATGTTTCTCATGTGTATTTTTGCCAAGCTCTCCTGCTCACCACATAAACCACCTTCTTACTTTTTATTGCCTCAATGTAAGTAAGATAAGTACTGCCACTAACATTTACCATGATTGTCTGACATAGTCAAGTCTGCTATTAAGGGTAATTAGGCATACAGTGAAAATGGATTTATGATGCACCTCAGCTGAGGTGGTATATGCCTTAATGATCCATTTTCTTTTGGAACACTTTACCTCCCTCTTAATGTTCATTAGTTCCCTTTGTGCTAATCGACCTCCCTCCATCCTCTTTTCTTCTCTCTTCTCAGCAGACTTTTCTAACTTCAGTTACAATTACAATTGGTCATGGGGGGGTGGACTGCCATCCACTTCGCTGTGTTTCTTACTGGTAAATCGTCTCTTTGCCAGAAGTTTCTCTGTCGTCCCATTGAGCATGAGGACTTGGAGGGCATATTCCTGACTGGAGTCCAGTCCTGCCACCGTTGCCCGGCCCCGTGTGGTAGTCAGCATCAGCTCTGGCTGTGGCACCTCTGAAAGAGACAAGCGTTTTGGTTGAGAAATGACTCCCTCAGTCTGCTTTAAAGTGCCAGAGGTTTCCATTTAATACTATAAGTTTCCATTAAAAAAGACCAATAGCCTCATGGACTGTTCTTCTTTTGAATGGCTCAGGTTCAGACCTCCTGAAGACCAGCTGCTGGGTGAGGATCATCTCTAACAATGCTCTGAGCCTTTCAGTGAAGCTAGACTTCACAAACTGAAGACAGGGATGGGAGGGAGAGGCCAGTCATTTCAGATGCAGTCTTAGCTATTTCCTCTAATGTATTTGTTTCGGTAGCATCAGACTATCAGATCAACTTGTGATGAAGAAAGTTAGCACACTTTCCACAACTTGATGAGTAAAACTGAACAACTGTCCCCCAAATTCTGCAAAAAATGTATTTTCTGATGAGCCACCTTTATGATTTTTGAAACTTTGAAACTCTTTCATATGTTCTACTGGTTTACTGGGCACTGTCAAGAGGTAGTTTCCCACATTTCCCTCTCCTGAAGTCTGTGATCATCTGTTAGTTATTACAATATTGAGCTGAAGGCTATTCTTACTGCACAGGCTCAGAAGATCGGACACCTCCCACCTATATGCTGATTCATCTGATCCTGTTATTAAGGCAACTACTGCAGTATCATCAGCAAATCTAAATATTTCATAAATATTTTTATGAGTTATAAGTAGTCAAAGCATTTGAACACAAGGAATGAAGCAGTGAAGAAAGGTTGTAACCTTGGCTAGCCCCCATGTTAATTCTGTGGCTTTGACAGTGTTTAAACACTTCTTCCAGTTCTGCAAGAAGTTTTCTTCTACGTGTCACATTATTTCATCATTTTCTCCTTTAACCTAATGTTATGTACCCTTTATTTATCGTTTAGCTCTGATATCATTTCTAACAATCGATTTTCAGTTGCTGTCTCACCTTCTTCTTTGTATTGTAAAAGTAAATGTCATCTTATGCTAACAGAATATTTATAATATTACATATAAAAAAGACTTCCACACGATGTCTGGGTCAGATCCGCCTCTGCAAATGATTTTCCCAAGACAGTAAAGTGCAAAAGTCAGCATGTGAGCAATAAATAGGTGAGCAAAAAAAGTTTCCAAAAAGTTTCGAGCACCATGCTGGAGAACCACTGTAGGTCTAACTAGAGTTTGACTGATTTGAAAAGTCTCTGCAGTAGTATTTTTTTTTTAGACAGTGGCATAGACAACATGTCATAACGCAAAACCTGCTTCAACATCCACTGAAGCCAATTATGCACGTTATTTCCAGTTCTTCTCTGATCAGTCTCAATGAAATTAGGAATCTTCGCAGTGAAATACGGAGCGCATCCTTTACATGCAGTTAAACCCAACATTAAATGATCCTTGATCATTTCTCCTGAAGCCAAATCTTAGCAGGGGAGTTTTCAGCAACTCGCTGTAATCTCTCTTTCTTCTCCATCCAGTCCTTAACATTTTTTCTTTACTATATGTGACACACCGCTTCCTCTTCTGACCTCCAAATGGCAGACATATGTTATAACCTGCAGTTCTTTTTAATGCATTTTCCAGAGTGGTACCCTACACCTCGAGTCTCACGTTGGACTGAATTCTTCCTCTAAGCCCCCCTTTGTCTCTTTTTTTGACGTGCCTGGGCTTAGCTGCACAGTGTGGAATGGGTGATAAGAGGGTGACAGTGAGAAAACAATGTTAAGGAAGGGTTAGAGGGGCAGGAAGAATCTCAGATGTAGAGGAGGAGGGGAGGAGAAGGAGCTGCATTCTTATCCAAACCATCACCTGTGAAGCAAGCCAGCCAACAGGTTCACCACAGTGCTGAGATGAAAGACTCTTTCACACCACATTCACATGCTGTTTCAAACTAAAAGAGGGGGAATAAAAGCTTGTTCTTCAGACCCACGCAGGTATAATGATCAGACCAGCACTTCAATGACTTACACAACTTACTGCATCTCTTTTGTAAAGTATATGCAAAAGTATATTTTGGTCATTCTTTGAACTAGTTTTAACAAAACCGCAGATTTCTCAGAGGATTCGGCCCAGCTTTCTCCAGAACTTGACAGATTATCATGTTTTAAGCGTTTTATCTGATGCTGCAATGCAATCGATGCATCTATGCAAGTTATTCTATTCTGTCTCAAATTCTTATACTAACACATTTCTAGGATCCTGAGTAATGCACTTAATCGACTGTCTTTGGAAAGTAATCCTGTCTCCACCTTGATCTGCTGTAGGAGAGCTGCAGTGCTGTCTCATCCTGTTCTGAGAAGGTGGAATATAATCCAGAGGGTGTGAATGTATACAATGTAGAACACTGTATATAAATAACAATGAGCTTTTGAGTCACGAATTTGATGTGATAATTAGGGTCCCACAAAACATTGCATTTGTTGCACATGAAAGCTCCAATGTGTCACAATTTACTTACATGTGGTAAAAATAATAATAACAGCCTTTACTTACTTTGTTGACTCTCTTGCATTTGTCAGAAAAAATCTAAAATATCATCAATAGATAACTGGTTCTGGCTGCATGGTATCATGTTAGACCTGTAGATTTCACTCTGCTCTGTACATTGCACTGCATCAGTGAAATTTACATTGAACTTTTCTGCTGTGTTGGTCTCCTCATGCACATTACAATACCATTACCTTTGCACTACCCCCATTCTCACAACTACCTCAAGTTTTTGCACTATAATTTATTACTTATTATAATTTTTTCTGAGTTAAAAAATACATGTGATAAAATGTATAATTATACTCTACACGTGGCATTTTATGTTGGTCAATGGGTAAATGAAGTACTGAAGGTCTTTCAAAGACTTATAATTACAGACTAACTTATTATTCACAACCATTACACAGTAAGTGGGTTGCAGGAGGACGGATGTATGATACTTATAATTTGCCAAATGACCTGTCACTTAAAAGGGATGTTACCTGGCTCTAAGAATGTCCCTGACAAAAATGTAAGCAATTTAGCAGTCAAATTGCACCTAGTGATATTTTTAACTGGTACATATTTAAAATCGACTCTGAGTAGTTCCTGTGAAATGTCAGAAAAATAAAGACCCACTGCAACCACCTCCATACAGGCCTGTGGGTCTACTCGTAAGGCTACTCTACTCTTTCTTAAAGGCATCATTATTATAAGGGATCATTATTATACTCAAATTTCCCAAGATTTGAGAACCTGCCTACAGAGATTTGCTAGGAGGTTTGACTATTATTTAGCCACGGTAGTGCGTACCTGACCTCTGAATATATCTAATTTCAAAGTTTTCAAGTGTTAGGTGTTGTGGACTTTAGAGGCTACAAAGCCACCAGGGGGTCTCTTCAGTATTTCTCAGGATACCTGTTCAGGCCTGGCAATGCAATTCAAAATACTGAATCATTACTTTGCTTCAAAACCTGCCTCCTCAAATGTACAGAATACTTTCTTGTACTACTCCAGAGTATCATATATCTTTACATATCTATCTATTGTAAATATACTATGGGTTATATCACAACTGTTTTGTTAACCTATGTCATCCTGTGAAAGTTTCACTCATGATGGCTTTCAATACTTCAGTGCCGGCAGGGAAGTCTCACCTGAGATGGGCCGCACTCGGACCTTGTAGCCCTGAACGGGACCATCAGCCTCCTTCCATTTCATCTGCAGTCTGTCCTCCGACAGGACCGTCAGCTTAAGACGACCTTGACATTCACAGAGACAAAAATTTTAGGTTTTAAAATGTATGTGTCTACATGATGTCTATTCAAGGATTTGGGTCAAGAAAGAGGAGAGCATGACATTCGCAGGCTTTTCACAGATCAAAGAAACAAGCTCTGAAACTTTCTTCATTCCTCCCGTTCTCCAGAACAGCCTAACCCCTCTCACTTCCGTCTCCAAAAATCAAATCCATCTCTTGTTTCCACTTCATCTACATAATTTCCAGCAGGGGTTTCCCAACAAGCAGCGTCTTTCATGTGTCTATCCTCCGGCCCTCCATCCATCCCTCTTTCCAGCTGCCCCTTCATCCATCAAAGCATGCCCTGTCCTCTCGTCTGGTATAGAAACAGGAACAGGACGCTAGCTGGGGACTGGAGGGTCAAAGGTCATGTCAGATGAACATCACAGAGTTACAGTGTGTCATGGGTTTGTATGTACTATGTGGCAGGGTAATAGATGGAGAGGAAGACGTGGGGGGTGGGGAAGCGGAAGCAAAGAAGACAGAGAAGTGTAGACATGGACAGCATGACTCACAGAACTTTGTCTTCATCGCCTCTGTGGACGTATGACCCGCAGCACTCAACACATCCTTTTCTGACTAGCATGTATGTATGCATGTATGTATGTGTGCATGCATGTGTGTGACTGTGTGTTTGAGCCAGGGGCCTCTGGAGGGTCCTCATCTACTTGTGTGCCTGGCAGAGGATCAGATAGGGTCTGAGGGGGATTTAGAGAGACTGAGGTCAAGGTCTAACAGACCCACTAACAAAAACAACTCTTCCACACAGGCGGGCAGATATGCAGACAAGTAGAGTAGTTGTGTTGTACTGTCTGATTTGTGGGGTAAGAGCAGCTGGTGGTGGCCATCATTCTTAAGTTCAGCACTGAAATAATAAGCCCTTTGAGTCTTGCAGATTGTTTCTTTTGTGAAATGTTGTCTGAAGCAACCATGAAATAAATATAGAAATTGCAAAATTCTACAAAAGCATTTCTTCGTAAAATACAGCACTAGTAAATTTATCTTAAAAATAAGCATATTAATAAATATGTATTATTAATTAGTAAAAATTGAATTTTCATGATAATGAAACTTGATCCAATTGGCAAGTAGTACAGCCTGTGTATCAGTATGAGTCGCTGTCGTCGTTACATATATGAATTTTTCTGTGAGGTTTGCTCTCACAAGTCAAGACTAACCAAACTCTCTAAATACAAGAAAACTGGTGATTGCCAAAAGTTCTCTTGAATCAATCACTTGTTCGTGCCGCTTAAGAAAGAATCTGTCGTACCAGTGGCCCACTGTATCTTCCCCACTTTAAACATGCTACAGTACAGTTGTTCACTGTGCATAGGACTCTATCGTCTAAACATTTTGGATACTTTTTCATCACTTTGTGTCATCATTGACAGCTGTTGAGACACACACATGACATTTTCACATTTATAAAATGTGTGAGCATTATAGTATTATATTGCATATAGTGGATACATTTATTCAGACACTGGTGGAGGGTAAATAATGTACACAATACAGTAAACAGGGAGTGATTTCAGACATAGTTAAAGAACAACCTGCTTTATGACAAACTGGTGCAGCAACTCTAATGTGATGCAACTGTAAACAATCTAATAAGCATAATGGAATGAAAGGCACTCTACCTTGGCCATGGACCTCAGAGGACAGCAGAAAGAGGACACTGATCACGAAACACAGCATTAGCCCGGAAGATGATTGTGATGGTGATGATGATGACACAAGGAGGTGAGGAGAGTGGAGCCTAGAAACATTGTAAACAGTGTTGTGAACAGTGAATTCATTTTTGTGTTAATGTATAATTCAGAAACTTTTATTTATCACATACACAGTGGTCAATTGACTCAGGAGAGGCAAATAATCTGCATTTAATAGCTCAGAAAAACAAACAATGCCAAAACCAACTGGGTGACCCGAAGTGCAGCAGCAGAGGTGTGAAGATGTGGCTACGTTGTGTGTGAAACTGTAGATCTGCTGTCAGTAGAGTCATTTTTCAAGCAAAAATGAAAATAACTCACTCGCTCCTGCTTCTCAAATGTTGACATTTTGTGCTTTTCTGTCTTTTCCATTACAGCAAACTTAGTATCTTGGTCAGACCAAACAAGGGATGTGAACATGTCAAGTCGCAGCAGTATCAACTATATTCTGATATGTTACAGACCAAAACAAAACAAATGAATGGAGAAAATCATCTGCAGATTAATCACCCATGAAAATAATGGAATTTTCTGACATTTCTGAAAAGATCCACTGGCTTCTGAATAGCTTTTGTGCCATCACAACAGATGGTAGATTAAGGTTTTTGTAAAATTTAATTTTGGTTAAAAACTGGCACAGACAAATGTAACCTCCACTGTTTCCCATGGGAACTCTTTTATTGTTGACTGACTACAGGTGCTTCAGTACAGACCCTCAAACTTCACACAGTTAATGACACACACACAGGGCTGTAATATTAACAAACACACAGCACTTTAAGAGGCCATAAAACTAACACGCCTCTGTCTGAAAGAGCCAACATTTAACAGTACACTAAGTGTCCGCTAATTTGCGTCCACTAATTATGGATCCTTTGGCTGGACGTACAACATAATTATAATACTTGATGCCCATTCTCTCTTTAAGAAAGACATCTGTATACAGACATCATGATTCGGTATCATTTGCATTTCATCAATCAAAAGTTTAAATGACCACAGCTTATTTTCAGATTCCAAAGGTCTGACTCCAACAACATAAAGCTAAATGTACTGTATCATTCTGCAATACACAGGAAAACTGAAGGAAAATACTTACACATTGTGTAGGCAGATGCTCTTTTGA
Source organism: Chaetodon trifasciatus (assembly GCA_037975065.1). Lineage (NCBI taxonomy): Eukaryota > Metazoa > Chordata > Actinopteri > Chaetodontiformes > Chaetodontidae > Chaetodon > Chaetodon trifasciatus. Next base: position 14,584,865 of record JBBMOE010000009.1, on the reverse strand, counting down.
AAACAAGGCCAAAAACTCTGACATTTGCTCTGAGTCAATAAGAACATTGTTCAACAAAATGCAAGCAGAACAAAGCTACAGTTAACTGTCTGGTAGTTCAGCTATCGAGAGTTCACAGACCTGTGAGCGAGCGTGAGAGAAGTGTTCTGCACAAATGAAAAGCTCCAGGGCTGTTTGGTGAAGTGAGGGCTCAGTGGTTTCAGTATGAAATGGATACACACGACAGCTTTACTGACAACATGATGAGCAGACCTGCAGAGGCCGAATGTGAAACACATTGCTCATTAAAACACCGTCATGTCACGTCACATAATAGAAAAAATCCTGGTGTTGCTTCAATTCATATTTTCATCTGTTCCTGCCTGAGCATTACCTCATGAACAGGCCACACCTGAAGAGAGCTGAAGACACACTTCTAGCCTGCCTAAAGGCTTGTCAGACCACATGAAATGCAGCCATCATGTGCAGTAATGTGACATGACTATGTTGCTCTTTTTGTATGTTTCCTCACGTTTCACATGTACCTGCTTGCCTGAAGGTTGCTAAGTCTGAGTTTAAACTTGAGCTGTATGTCGTGCGTGCCTATCTGGCCGCCTGTCAGACAGACAGGAAAAGACGGGTGTTGTTATGAAATGCCGGTGGATCGTCTAGCAGAGAGAATTGTAGAGTCTCCTCTTCCTTTCAAATTATGGGTGCATACAATGAAGTTACATTGAATGAACTCACAGCATGTGAAATAGATATTTATTCCACAGTTCACTTTGCTGAACAACACTGTGACAGACCATCATGTTAGTATTACTGTGCCAAAATGAGGCTCTATTTGGAGAGTCTGTTTGGCCACTATGGATAACTTTGCACTTAAACTTGTACTTTTATTTCTAACAGTTGTGCATGGTCTATAGAATTATAACATTCAACATGAAAAACGTTGTATCGATTATTTAAAGGTGATGTTGGTGCAATTTCCTTTTCTGTGCATCTGTAGATTACAAAACTACAGTGAGATGAAAGTGGAGCATAAGTCTGCAACTAACTATTATTTTCACTGTTGATTAAGCTGTTGATTATTTTCTCACTTAATTAATAAGTTGTTTGGTCTATAAAATGTCAGAAAATTGTTAAAAATGTCAATCAGTGCTTCCCAAAGCCCAAGATGACTTCTTCCAATGTCTTGTTTTGTCCACAACCTGAAGATACTCAGTTTATTGTCATAGAGAAATAAAGACCGAGGAACTATTAACATTTAAGAAGGTGGAATCAGAGAAATGTGACTTTTTTTTCGTTAAATAAATTACTGAAACCCTTTAACCTTATTAGAAAATGTTGGTTAAACATCTGGAACTCACCTGGAAAAAGACACAAAGCGCTCAGGTGACCTGCTGATGAAGGCCCGAGCAAGACTGTACTGTCATGTGTCTGACATGAGCTGATACAGCTGATACCAGCATGTCCTCAATTCTACACTTGACCATGTACAGTACACACATGTGGGGTATGAAAGTTTGCTATCTTAAGTGATTCATTAGAAGCTCATGGCCGAGTGTTTAACGAACAACTCAACGCTGACATTTAATAACTGCGCACATTAGCTTGTCTGACTTCAATGCGCTGAAGGCAAGATATTTTAATTTATGGTCATTTTAATCAATAATTACTAAAACTGATAGTTATATCAAGTATAGTACAGTTATTTAAATGTGTATATACTTCTTAAACGGGCAGAAAATGAGCTGTCCCTTCCTTTGGCATACTAACGTTATTTTACAACCGTTTCGAACAATGGAGGCAGTTAGCTTAAAGTTAAGACTTTGTCAGTTTTAACGTTTCCGTCGTTCACCTGAGAGCACACAGAGACGAGTGGGCCTGTAACAAAAACTGCTCAAACACAGTGACAACTTGTTTTTCTCGCCTTCTCCGAAGAGCCAGGTGAGGTCTTACCTGGCCGCTTGGTGAATCCACGTTATTCCCTCAGAGAGACTCAGCGCAGCATTCCAGAGGCGGGATGTCAACAAGCGCCAGTTCCGCTGAACTGAGAGCAGCTCAGCACATCAGGTCGGATCTGAACTCCCCCGCGTGAAACCCGAGAAGCGAGGCCCTCCTGCTGCCCCGGCATGGGCGTGGTGCTCCTCTGCAGAGCAAGCAAGGCCAGTGAGCACACCCGGATTAAACCACTGCTCTACCTGGACCCAGGGACTTACAGGATGTGGTCTGCATCTAACCGTAGCACCGGATTTCTGCTACAGTACATGTGATGGAAATAACATGGGCCTGTCACAGTGTTCCTGCAGGTATTCGTTTTGCTGACCGTGTTGCACTCCATCAGTGGCCATGGCTTGCAGATAACGGTCTTATTTTTCCATGAAGACTGCATTAGTGTATGCCGAAGTGATTTCCAAACAGCTGTGTTGGAACGTGACCATACTCTGAGGCTAAACTCTGAAAGTGGCTGGCAGGTGAGCCAGGTGCAGGGTTGGTAAGTAGGAAGTGATTTGTGTTACTTCACTGCAGTGAGCGCAAGCATGGCTGTGTATTACCAGCAGAGATACCAGCTGTAAGTCATGGACATCAAGTCCACAGTACACAGGTTGAAGTGCTCCTGAAAGCACCTCTTCCAGCCCTAAATGTAGGTGTATTTGAGTAGTAGAATTAATTTGATTCAGACTGAGTGGTAGCTCATGGTAACATGGCATGTTGACCATGGGTAAACAATCAGTGTCATCTAATGGAATGCAATAAAATCAAAACTGATGAGGAAGAGGGCGACAGATAAGACTATTTAACTAATATGTGAAGACTATGTGCTTCACATATTAGTTATCACGATTCTGAAATAAAAGATTTTTCACTTTATTTCTCAATGTAGTTAAACAAAGCTGCATTTTACTGAAAATCAGGAGAAAAACATTCACAAGTTGACTGTTTAGATGACTTTCAACTCAAGTACTTAAGCTACATAATAACTGATTCGATCATGATGGACTCTTTAAAAGCCATCCTCTAGACCGCTGCAACGTTAACAAGGCACATTAAGGTAAAGTCATTTCACATTTCTTTAAATAAAGACTGCGACGGCTGGAGACCATTCACATTCAGATCCATTTAATATGGTCTCCAACTCTGCAGCTCATTACTTGATTAAAATCAATGCTTTATTTTCAGTGGGCAGAGCTAGCCTTTGAAGTAAAATTTAGTAAAAATGACTGTACTGTCACATGTCTCAGTATCACACAGAATCATGTTCAGAGGGCCTCATTCTGACCTTTGCTGACGTCTTTATCTCTTAGGCCTTTTGTCTATTCAGGGGTCTGATTCATTTGGCTTGCTATCATAGTTATTTTTCAATGTCACATTTGAGGCCTTGACTTTGATAACATAGAGAAGACTCATAGGACAGACACAGTTTGTCAATTCATTAATTAGTCAATCACCAGTCAATTAGTCAACAGCCAATTTGTTAATTAACTTATCATTTAAGACATTTTTTAAGCAAAAACTGGCAAACATTCCCTTGCTTCTCAAAGCCCCTCAAAAGTAAAGGTTTGCTTTCTTTGTCTTACGTGAAAACACCTGAATATCTTTAGGTTTTGGACTGTTCAGAAATCAAGAATAAAAATGCAGCATAACCTGCAGATTTGCTGATAGAAACTGTAAGCTGCAGCCCTACAGAAGTCATTGATCTTCATGTATTAAATGATTTTATGAGCTTTGATAAGAGCACAAAAGGAGAACAGTACCGCCATCTGCAAAAATAGGAATCTGAGCAGCTATATTATGCAAGTATCATCATCTCATTTTTACTTAAAATAAGTTAAGAATGTTCTTTTTTCAGGCTACACACTTGAGGGAAAGAAATAAGTTAGGTTACCACTGTTCCCACTCTGCATTATGGGATACCAGGACACATCAAATTCTTATAGATTTTTCCTAAGACAGACACTTGTAACGCCATGAAATAGTTTGTAAAATGATCCTTCAGTTCCCTCACAGTATTCTGTAGAGATCTGTGCCACCTCACAGAAGGCTGTTAATGTTATTTATACACATATCTACTGTATGTAAGTATATATAACAAAATAAAAAGATATTCCCACAGCATGACAAGCATCTAGCAAAGAAAAATGAGCCACTACAATTCAAGGTGTCGAAGTATCCCTTTTAAAGCTGCTAGCACTCTCCCTCGCCATACATCATACTTGTTGACACTCAGATGTATTAACTACATTTCTGAAGCTCCCCTAAGGCAAAAGACCATAACTTGTGTCAAGTCCACAGTTGATATACAGCTGACAATGAGGCTGGCCTGAAGATGTGAGTGTTGGAAGAAACAAGCTGAAGAGGCTGTTCCATCTTGTTGCAGTGTCCCAAGTCTAACAGCTTCTGGAAGCTCAGAGCATCACTGTTCAAACCACTCCAGATGTAGGAGTAGTTTGAAGACAGTCTAGCCTTCGTTGGTCCGTATCCTGTGATGTCAGTGCAGAGTGATTTCCTGTTCCTCGTCTTCGTATTCATCAGCTGTTGAACCCTCTCTTTCTTCTTCGTTCTGCCGCAGTAATGGAAGCTCAAGCTCCGGGCTCTTGGTGTTGAGCTGCCTTAAAGATGGGCCCTTATCTGAGGGAAAATATCACAAAATTAACACTTTATCACCACTTCTTAAAAGTCCCCCGCCACTCAAACAATTTTTTGTTTAGTGCTACTTGATGTTTGAGCTTCACTGTACAGAATGATGTCTGTGCAGAGTTTGATGTCAGAAGACTATTTTCACATTCATCTGCTGACGGGGAATGATTCTCTGTTAACCTACAGTCTGATTTTAATGTGTGTGTATGAGCAGGATTTTGTGACATCACTATTTTTAAAGTCGTCCAGGATACAACTTATACAAGCATAATGTGGAAACTTGGAGCCTGAGAAGGACTTTTCAGTGAGGTGGAAACCTCATGTACAGCACTTTGACATGAAAAATATTTGCACATTCATAGGTTCTGGATTTTTCAAGGAGGTATAAGGAATAGATGTCATTTTTCTTTTATTTTCTTGTGGAAAAACCGTATCAGATACAAATTGTTATTCCAAGCAGAATATTCTACACATCATTACAATGTCTGGAGGGTTTTTAAAAATATTTAATTGACTTAAGAAGTTCTTGCCACCACAGATTTTAACAGAGTATTGACATTAACTATAAAATGAACACTTACTTTTGGAATAATATGTCTTGAGTCCCACATGCAATGAAATGCCACACAGACACACAACGAATCCCAGCCAATTAAGGGCACTCATTTTGTCTCCCATCAGAGACGCTGCCAAAAGCAGAGTACATACCTCCTACAGAAAAACAAGACAACGAGAGGAAAACAGGAAGGGGTGTATTAGAAAGAGCAATAGCAGAGCTGCTGACATTTCAAAATCTTCATAGATAAAATTCACATAAGCTCACATATTCATCTGTAACAGGCTCCCTGGCTTTGCTGGCTTCTTTTGACTGACTGATTCAAAAAGAAAATCACAATACACACAGACTCAAAAGTTACCTTAAAGATCCCTGATATGGATAAAGTGAGGCTAGAGGTCCGGGAGACAAGCAGGAACTCTGAGAAGCCTAAACCAAAGGCCAGTGAGCCGCCGATACTCAGTGTGAGGAGCGAATACAGGAAAGGCGAGAGCTCTGTCACCCGGAATAACTTTTCTGAGGTGCTGAGGCTCAGCCCTGGAAACAAAACAGACAAAAGAATCTACAATGATGTTTCTATGGGTTGCTTATTGGACTTGTCCATTGATATCCCACTGCTTCAACCAGCAAAGCTTCACTTCTAAACTTGGGGGCATTTGTAACATTATTGAAAACAATAGTGATACTCAGATATTGGAGTAATAATTGGATTAAGGTGTTCGTATAGAAAAACTGTGCTTTTGCTAGTCTGACTACAATGGGACTAAGTGACACATCTCAATTGAACTGTCTCTCACTCTGACTCTGGACATACTTGTATTAACACAGCCATGATGCGGTGTTCACACAGGCTCCACCTCCCTCTCATAAGGGCCAAAAATAACATTACCACCATTGCAGAATATGGAAGAATACAATACTGGAACAATACTGTATCTGCAGCTACTTGTTACATTACAAGAGAAAAGACTTTTAAGGCACAGTGAAACGATTGTTCAGTCCAGATACCCACAATTAAGGAAATCAAGTAGTAGGTATTGTATTGTATTGTATTGTATTGTATAAGTTGAAAGTTGAAATAGAACATAGTCTAAGTATTGTAATTATCTCTGCCCTTTCATTTGTTTCTGTGTGCAGATGTCTGTTTTTCCATGACTCACTCTTGAGTATTTGTCAAACGGTTGCTTCTTAAGTCCTTCAGTGCAAGGAGAGCTGTTGTATCTCCTGCTCTGCTCTCTGCTGGACTGTTACAGTGTATATCCTTTGTTTTCCAGTTTCATTCCCATATGAAGAATATCAGGTACCGCTCTGCTTCACCATTTTTACACTAGCCTTAAGAGGACGAAGGCTATATGTCAGTTAAAATACGTATTTCCAGATTCTTTGAGTGTAGGTGCAGCCCTCTTTGTTGTGGGCCCCCACTTTGCTGTGGTCCTGCCAAAAATGCTTATACGCATTACACTAAACCCACACGTGATGCATGCTGTCCTTGTACCGCTTCAGAGTGCTATAAGCCTTTTTCATGGCACACATGTTTATCATAACAGGAAAAGCAGAGGCACTCTGAATAACACTAACAAGGCTTCTGTTCTATTGAAGTGTCCCAGTAAGTCATGACATGACTCTTCTGCATGGTTTCCAGATTTAAAAAAAATGTTCGGTGTATCTTTATTTGTAGGTAATATTCTTCTAAAAAGACAAGACAGTGACAGTGACAGTGACAGTGATGTAGACACAGTATATAAACTTACATGGGTGCTGTAGGCAATTAACGCAAAGTGTGTGTGGGTGTTGGACAGACCCTGTGTTGACACGGTTTTATGAAGGAAGGAGCAGCCATTGTTCTGTACGGAGGGCATCTGACAGGTTTCATTGAAAAAAAACCTGAAATACCTAATTAGGGCTACATAGTACAGTTCACTGCAGTGACAAGAGATAAGTGAGGATGACAACCCACAGTCTAAGACGTTACTCACCTTCGTTATACAGGAAGAGGGGAAAGAGGCCAAGGAACATGAGAGGTTGGAGGTGGTACAGGGCATCTATTGGGTTCTGAAGGCCTGGAGAAAAGTATGACATGAAAATGAAGTTTGAGGAGGAGAAAATGTGGTAATAAGCCTGGGTGAGTTTTAACTTCTTAAAATCCATCTCTCACAATTGTGCAAAACATAAATAAACACAAATTTAGATGTACTGAATAGTCCTAACAGAGGTTACATTGTAAATCTTCTGATTCTTCTCTTAGCTGTGTGTTGAATACACTGTTTTGATGGGGCTATATAGAGCCTCTTTAAAAGGTTTTCATGAAAAGGCTTATCTACTTATCATCTACCACATATTACAGAGGTGGGAAAGACAATAGTCACATTTGAATTTAGGTGTTTATTTAGCTAAAATGTCCACAAGCAATAGCAATAACTATAGCCGGACTGCTCCACATGTATCCACCATTTTCTCTCTGACAGTGACTCAACACTGACCCAGCTCTGCTTTCTGCATGAGGACCTGAGTGAGGGTCCAGCGGATCCCCCCTATGAAGGATGCCAGCAGCACCATGATGAAGCCCTCCAGGTTGAATTGGGTTGACTCAAATGTAAACATAAACAAACCACTGGAGATCAGCAGGACCACCAGGATCAGGAATGGGTTCTGCTCAAAAGGGAGAGAAGAGACAGCGATAAAACAGCAGGAGAAGAAATTGAGATGAGAAATCCAGGAAAAGAGACAGACACAGCAGACAAAATGGGAGGGGGGCGGATAGAAATAAAGATTAACCACAATGGATACAAACTGAGGATATGCCAAAATGCATCATTAGCACCCTAAACTTTTTGATCCGCTGTTTACTATGACAATATGTGATCAGGTTAGGTTTTCGTAGCTGCATAATACATTCATCTAGCATTAATACAGTAGTTATTATACACTATGTTAACTATTTAGCTAGACTACAAAACCCACATATACATCAAATATGTTTCTTGATGATGTAACTTTTTAATGTTAAAGTCATGCATCAGGAGACACTGAAATTCAAATGATAAAATGTGTATTTGGCAAATATTTAGCCTATCCAGAAGAAGAGATGGAAGAGTTTTGCTCATGGCTCTGTGAGGCTTTACTCAAACACAGCAGTGGTTAGGCCTAAAGGCTTAAGTCAGCATGCTAATGTGCACACATGACAATGATAACATGCTGATGTTTAGCAGGAATAATGTTTATAATGTTCACCATCTTGTGTGGTGTGTGTTAGCATGCTAATATTTGCTGATTAAAGCTAAACACAAAGCACAGCTGAGGCTGGTGGGAGCATCGTTAGTAACTGTTTTGATCTGATGATGGCACTAGATGAAAAGTCAAAGGCTCGCCAAAGTTATTACAGTTCATCCTGACGAGTGCAAGAATGTCTGTAACAAATTTCATAAAAATCCATCCAGTTGTGGAAGCATTTCAATAAATATCTAAATTGTCAGCTCCATTGTGGCCCAAGAGGAAAAGTCAGTGGATAACTTGACTTCATCCTCTGGAAACCATTATTGTCTGTACAAAAATTTTGTGACACTTCTTCTGAGAGATCTGAGTCTAGATGAAAGTGGTAGACAGACTTGACATTGCTATTCCTAGATGCTGCTAGCATGGCTGAAATGTCTGATACTCAACATTAAACTAAAATAAACTCCAAGTTATTTTACGATATAAATTTTGTGTTCACTTTATGCACACAAGACAACTATGCTATTATGTTTGACCTTTGTGGAATTACATGTAGCACACCACAAACTGAAAGAGACTCACATCCTGAACTGATCTTCAGCTCCAGGTCCATTCAGGATGTGAATCTCTTTCAAGCATCTTTATTCTTGTTGTTCAGCAAGCAATTATTGTTCAGCTCAACCGATGAAACATGCGGGCATTAGCTGTGGTTGCTAGGAGATTTGTGATTTGTGAAAAGTAAGATGATGTCCTGTCATTTAGAACCATTAGCACCTCCAACAAGCAAGAAATGGTACAAAAAACATCGTTTTTCATCATCACCGTTGCTGCTGTCTGACCACTCACTTTCACTGTTGCAAAATTCTATTGTTACAGCCATCATGCATTTTCCCAGAGTTGCTGAGCTTCTATTTGAATGACCATAAAATCCAGAAAACAGAACAACAGCATTTCCTCTTGCATGCACATCGAGTCTGTATGAAAGCTGCACTTCATTCACTTAAATGTCAGTATGACAAGGGAACATAAATCACACACACAATTCTATCATTCAGCAATGATGGAAGTGTTTCCTTCATGCCACTGTAAAAACTGATTTAGTTAGGTCACTCACCGACTCCTCTAGTTTAAAGACCAGGGAGAAAAAGAGGATAAAGAGCACTGCTGAAGACTTGGTCATGGTGTACCTTGAATGTCACAAAATAAGAGCCACACAATAGGATGGAACAATCCAATAACTGGGTAAATGCAATACTGTTAATCTTAAGCTTGACAGTTCATACTGAAATAGTAAGTTCTATTGAAAAAGGCTGGGCCACAGACTTACAAGCTAATGGTGATGAAGAGGAAGCTCCAGTTGGAAAGTCCAATATCCAGTGCTGTTGCTAAAGCTGAGTAAGAGGGACAGAATTTAGGACTTTTGGAAGACAAACACCTTATCATAAATACTGTTCTTGTATCACCATGTTTGATATATAAAGCAATTCTGCTTATTTATGATGGTTATGTTATATTTTTATTAAAACCTTCAACTATCCCTTCAGGTGTGATGCAATGTTTGTATCAATTTGGACTTTAGTCGGAGAGCTACTCCAACTCTTCTTCACTGAAGGCTTAGTCAATTAGTGAATATGATAAGAGCTGACTATCAGTCCCTTTCTTTCACTATCTGTTGTCTGAGGACTTTGTGCTGTCTTGGGAACAATCCTCAAGACCACTGAAATCTCACCTGTGGGAGCTACTTTATGGAGGTAGTCTGTCCAGGTCAGGGTGATGCGGGGTTTCCCTGTCCAGCACTGCATGGCCCGCCGCGTCAGAGCCGAGAGGCAGAAGTTGATGGTGAGGTGAACCAGGGTCATGAAGAGGGGATAGTGGAAGCCCTGAGACAGAGACGGACAGGGTCATGGATGATGTCCTGGTGGAGGTATATGGTCCAGCGTCTCAGGGTTTTCTCAGGGTCCTGAACCCTGAGACACTGTGTGATGACCTCATAGAGACATCTTCCAAGATCTATATAGGTTACCCTGAGTGCCACAACAATAGAAGAAAGGGAGGACATGCATGGTTTTGTTCCAAATAAAACCATGCATGTCCTCAGCAGAGGAACAGTGTCAGCTGATGGGAAACCAAAAGTGCTTTATGAACTCCTTCACTTACCTTCATCAGCCATTTGTTATAGAAGGTTATTCCTATAGAGAAGACGTAGTAAAGGAGGACTAACGCAACAGTGCGGAGCCCCCGGCAAAGGAACTGGACAGGGAACGCCATGTAGGGCTGCTAGGGTCAGCGTCCAGGAGAGACAGCTACTGTGGAAAGGTCATCTCCAAACCGGATCCGCACCACTTCCCACACACAGTGGACAGAGAGGCAGACAGTGAGAGAGAAATGAGGTCAGGCTGTGGTTGCATTTGTGTTCAGTAACTTTACAGATGATCAAGTAGTACATAGTTTGCTTTCAGAGTTGTAAATAAGTCTGCTGCGATGTTACCTTGATCGCAGCGTTCGTGTTAGCTCAAATTTGACAACCACCATCTGCTAACGCCAGCTGGTAAACCACGTCAGCTAGTGTTCAGCCACTTTCAAGATAATGTGAAGCACAGTTACCCAACACATTACTGGGCAGGAGCTGAGTTAGTTTTCTATGAATAACGTTAAATAGACAGACACGGCTAATGTTCACTGGTCAACTCAGCACTAAGGTAACAGAGGCACTTACCAGGTGGTTGCTTAAGTTTGACAGCTGTTCTCTAGACCAATGTTCTATCCCATTAGCGTTAGCTCACATTAGCTTGCTATGTAGCTAAATCACTATCGTATTGTTAAGTTAATTATACTAGCTAACGCTACACAAAAATAAATAGAGGTTATTTGTTGACGTAGAAAGTAACGGTAGGCTCCGTTAAGCTTCCAACATCACATGCCTTCTGCAAATAGTAACATGATTACACAGTGCGTTCGGTCCGTGTCTGGCGACACCCTCATAATGAACTCCATCGATCAACCCCTATATTAACAGTGACCATGTTTATTTCCCGTCTACAAGCAAAGTGCATCATAATCGAAGACCTTTCTCTAATCAGTGTGAGCCATTTTCAAATTCGGCATCTACACGGCCCAACAACAAGTAGTTTGAGTTAATATATTCGGACTTTCTGCTTTGGTTGTCACTACTCGGTACCGCCGCCACGGAGATTTTCATTAATACACACAAAAAGCGCATGAAATGAAATTTTGTGTTAATGAGGTTTGTAACGTTACACTCGCTGACTTGGCTTATCAGTTTACAATGTAGCTAAGATAACGTTACGTGGGAACATTAACCCACACAGACACAGCTGTTTTAAATCGTTATCTTTTTAAATGGAGTTTGGCCTTTGCCAGAATCCCACAGAACGACTCAGAAAATGGCCTATTAAAGAAGCCTACCGTCAGTCATGTTGACTTTATGGCTGAATAAAAAGTGTCCCCTCTCAATTTTTTTGGTGTAAGGTAACGTTGCACAGATCGTTGCTCGGGCGACATTAGCGTTGAAATGAAACTCGCCGCAAGGGGCAGTATTTTCTATAACGAGCGTTTTTCTCTCGAATCACTTCCACAGTCGAAGAGCCAAAGGCGGAAGTCAACAGACACCCCGGACTCCTGTGAGGCTACGCTGAGCTCAAAGGTAAAGGTTTTTGCTCGAAAGTATGTGTTGAATTTAACTCATCATAATAACAAATTTGATTTAATGTGAGTAATGCTACTGCTCAGCGGTGAGGTGCTTGCTCTGCTCTTTAGTTAAAGCCTTGTATGCCTGTGTTCTTCAGCAGAATGGCGGATGAAGAGGACGAGACTGGTTTCGATGAGGAGGTGGAGGACGGATCCAGCGGAGTCGATGTCGGCCACGGGAAGAGAAAGAGGCTGTTCTCCAAAGAGCTCCGGTGTATGATGTACGGGTTCGGTGACGACCAGAACCCGTACACAGAGTCTGTGGATATTCTGGAGGACCTGGTAATCGAGTTTATCACGGAAATGACCCACAAAGCCATGTCTATAGGACGCCAGGGCCGCGTCCAGGTGGAGGACATCGTTTTCCTAATTCGCAAAGACCCCAGGAAGTTCGCCAGAGTCAAAGACCTGCTGACCATGAACGAAGAGCTGAAGAGAGCCCGGAAAGCTTTCGACGAAGCAAATTATGGCTCCTAACCTGACCACGGGACACTTTTGGACCTTCATCTGATCTGGCGTTTTATTTCTTTTTTGATTCCTGAAATGTTGACTGTTGGTTCTTGAGGAGTTTGTTCACACCTGACTTGTTGTCCAAAGTCAGTGTTTTTGTGATATGTGATATACATTATTTTATATGGAGTATGACCGTGATGAGCAATGTCACATCGTTATTTCCGATGTCATGCTGTGTGGGACTGTTTAAATAAAGTAACATTGTCATTGATGTTAATTTGACTGCACATCATTTGCTAACGAAAACATTAGCTGCAGGCCTTTTTTTTTCTTCTTTTTTTTTTTTAAAGTAAATTGCCTACTGAGAATTCCACATGTTGGAGCCCTTATTAAACCGCATGATGCCGCCACCAAATCTAAGCCTTTAATGACAAAATCCTGGTGGGATTTTTGTGTGTCCTCTGCAGGGATGACTAATGCATAAAACTATAAGAGTCATGACTTAAAATGTGTGTAACCTCGTCATTACGCATGGCTGTAGCTTTTCTTTTGGCGCCCACATCACTAATTCATCACTGTTAACAACCATACTTCATAACATCTATTATCAGTTCAACCATCATCGTTAATGATGAATGATAAATGGGGAATTCATAGAGCCCACATTGAAACAAACTTTGCAAAGTGCTTTGCAATTGATAACGAAAAAACCATTCAAACAGGGATGATGATGCCTCAAATGTAAATAAAAAATGCTGAAATGAATCACTCATAAATCATACAATGCATTGCAGGACACCGTGTAGACACAATCAGTGAAATTAGCAAATAACCTAAGCAGTGTTTTATTGTATGATGACGTCTTCCATCTTGTTTCGAAAACTGAATGCCTGATCTGAAGTATGCGTGAGGTGTGCGCACAAGCACGCGTATCATTTCTACATTTAGCCCCAAGCGGCCCTAAAATGTACACCATCTTGCACCCCACCTGTGTCAGCAGCAGTGCCTTCAATCTCTACAGTATGTTCAACACAAACTGTGGTGCAATAGCCAAAATGGCTGCACTTCAAACAAATGGACAAAAAGAAGAAACAAACAGATTTATTGATATTCCTCAAAACAAAATTTTTACACAGACCACAAATATGACAGACCAGCTACAAGTGAGCATGTGTTAGTTCATTTATTCAGTTCAAGCAAATTACTTATTTGTACAGTGAATTGGTTGACTTCATTGGTCTAAGCAGCAGGTAACAGGCTGCCGTTCTATCTAGACTAGATTCTAGATCAGAGCTTTTCCAGCATGACAGGGGGGTCGCTGATGACATGCACACCGCAACGTGCAGTTAATTTCCTCATGGCATTCGTGGCCTGTTTGCATTCACAAGCGAGCTGGGGAAGAGTGGAGCCCAGCCAGCGACCCCCGCCGGGTGCCCTAGCTGTCTGTTGAGGATGTCTATAAGGATGGAGAAGAGAGGCTGTGAACCAGGTGGACAGGAGAGGGGAGCGGCTGTGTGGGGGTGGTTTGTGTGGATCAGTAGGAGGTCGGATACGTCTAGAATGGGGATTCACAGAGGGGAGGAGGAATGTCCACGAGTCTTTCTGGTTTTACTGCACATTCTCCATCATCTTGAGGAATTCTGGAAAAGAGAGGAGAGATGGGACAGCATTGTTGAGATGGAAAGTTTCAGATACCTTGGCCATCATCAGCAACACACTTCACATGAGTTCAGCTAAAGCCTGTCTTTTCTTTTTCAGGTTGTGTCATTTGATCGTAAGATGCACCTGAGAGGTTTAAACCATGAATCAATTCGCAAAATCTCCAAATATACAACCATGTAGCCAACATTAAAGTCTCTAAAACGTCACCATATTAGCATCAGATATGCTATAGAGCACCAGAAACATAGAAATACTTGTGAAAATTTGTGATTAAAAAATATTCAGTTACTGTAAATTCTTCAGAGACCTTCAGACATCCCACATGTCTTTTTTCGAATAACTAATCACATTTTTTACATTGACCAAACGCGCTCATCATCATCATCCTCATCGTGCATGTACCGTCAAAGTCCAGCATGCCGTCGGCGTTCTTGTCTCCGTCCTTCATCAGCTCATCAATCTCGTCCTCTGTGATGGGCTCACCGGTGCTGCGGATGATGAGGGCGAACTCCTCTCTGTCGATGTAGCCGTCGCCGTTCCTGCGTAAAAGACAGAAGTGTGTGGAATTATAAAAATCAGCAAATAATTACAAAGGAAAAGAAATCACTGCAAAACGTCTATAGCGTGCACGTACTTGTCGAACACACGGAAGCACTCTGCCAACTCTTCTTCGCTCTTGCCAGCCTGGTCCTCCTTTAGCAGCCTCACCATCATGACCAAGAACTCCTCGAAGTCAATGGTACCGCTACCTGAGGGTAACACAGAAGCCACGTAACTAATTAACGATGGTAAGTCCGACCAAGAGCGCAAGGTTCTGCGCTCCAGGTGAGACACGGCAGTGCGCTTATCTTTGCGTACAATTTTACGCATGAACCGCAGTAAAAGGAAACACTGGAGTTAAATGAGCCCCAATGTATATACTGTAATAATCTATTGAATTTACAGAAAGCCATGAAGATAAATGCCATTTTAGAAACAAATTCATGCCGGTGCAGCATTTAGGATCAATACTTTATCCTTGCGCACCTGAGCCAAAACCTCCCCTGACTAACGCCTAATCACAGAGGGGTTTGGTTCCAAATAATGTTAAAAAGTTTCTTGGTTTATTTGAGTTGATGTGGAAACATGAAGTGTCTGAGTTGTGTATTGACTTGCTCAAAATCACTCATTGCGCACAGTAGGACTATTGTATTGGAGTCACTGTTATCCATTGCTCACCGTCCTCATCGACCTCCTCGATGATCTCATCCAACTCCTCTCTTGTCGGGTTCTGGCCCAGCATCCTCATCACGGTACCCAACTCCTTGGTGCTGATATCACCGCCACCGTCGGTGTCAAACATGTCGAAGGCGGCCTTGAATTCTGGATAAATCAGAGTTGTGATTCAAAAACTGGCCTTATTTGTGCGTAATGTGTACTTGGCTGTTCGTACTCGTGAGTACTACTGGTGAATCGGCCTCCATCTTAGCCTACATAATAATATTGTGTGTCAGTCCATGCAGATGATCTGTAATTGTGTGCCTTTTCTAGAAGTGTTCGTTCCGACAGTAAAAGAATAGGAGTTGGAACTGGGTGACCCATCTCATCTTGAGTTTTTGGAGGTGTGGTTACTGAAAACACTTCAGGCCCTTGACAAGTAATCTGTTACATTACTGGTTCCCGGGCAAGGTAACGCCATTACTCAGGTAATCAGAATCAGAATCAGAATCAGAATCAGACGCGTTACTGTTGACTGTACTCACCAGCCAGCATTTCCTCGCTCAAGTAGGAGCGGGCCTCTTGTTGCGCGTCAGTCTGGAAGAAAACAGGACCCACTGTGTCACTCCATCATTCATCGCGGGCGTCATTGAGACTCATTGATCATTGCACGGTTAAGCCTATTCACTTTAGGCCAAGTTGTCATGGCGACAGTGGCTATTTCCATACCAGAGAGGCTGCTCCTGTGTGTATGTGTGTTTTTTTTTTTTTTTTTTTTTAAATAAGAAAATTACTTTTAAAACCACGTAAATGTCTTAATAATCAAATGACTAATGGCAGGGAATAGTAAAATATACATATACATATACATCACGAGAATTCCAGGATTATTCCTAATATCCTGTTATTTATTTATTTATTTATTTATTACGTCACTGCATTATTCATTTTGTGACAATAACAAGCTCTCATTTGTCAAGTCTCGCATAGCGGCTGCGCCTCAGCTGAATTCTTGAGCTTGGTGAAAATTAGTCCGGCTATTTCAGGCTCAACACCTTAGGTTCTCTGTATAAGGCTGCAGACATGCAATCCCCGGGAATCTGTCGCCTCAGCAGAATCCGCACCTTCCCTGCTGACACTCACCCAACTCCTCATCTTAACTTTCTACCAGGATTAGTAATATTTGCAATAGATAGCTGACTAAATATGAATCTCGAATTTATCAAGAATTTTACTCAAATAAACGTCAACTATTTCAAATGTACAAAAAGATAAAATGCAGAATTTAGGGGGGGAAAAACATCTGATTTGGAAATTTTAAGGGAAAATAACAGATAAACATCTATACCTTAACAGAAGGTAACGCTTCCGCAAGCCTCTCATATTTAATCATTAAACGTCGAATTCACATGCTCGCATTATTATGGATTAACAACTAATGACTGTTTGACCGACCAACTTGGAATAGTTCAAAGGGTCATTTACACAATTAATTTTTCTTACCATGTTTGTGGATTAGCTTTTCCCCCCCAAATATCCAAGGAAAAAGAAAAGCCCAAAGGAGTGGTCAATCCGTGTGCACCCCAACAGAGAGACTAGACGTCAAGTGTAGGGTCAGACACACTTTAAACGGGACAGCAAGGTCCCGCCCCCTGCCTCTCACAGGCCTCCAGATTTAGTACCCTGAACTTTTAGGGTTCTGGGCCACTGCGAGCCAATCACACTTTGAAGAGGAAAGCTCTCGTTTCTTGAAGATGCAGGGTTAAGAATGTAAAAGAAGTTAAAGCAGAGGTTTTAGCACTTTTGTGTTCTGGGTCAAGGTAAAGAATGTACTGTAAAGAATGACGATGCAAAAAAAGAAAAAAAAAGATGCAGAGAGCGTTTCACTGTCTGATACCTGCTTTGGTAATACTCAGATTATCAGGGGTAGGAACAGAAAGAGGTGTGACACACTGTAACAGAATTCATTCACTGAAAAGCACAAATACACAGAAAAGTTCTAATTAATGTGTTAGGTTTCCCTAGAAATGGCCCCATAGCAGCTTTTAGTGGTGATCTCCTAAAATAACTCCACTAACATTTGACTAAAATTCTAAAGAAGTAGCAGCAAGACTATAGATCTTACAGCCGGTCAGTAAACACTGTTAATTTCTATTGAAGAGGAGTCAAAGATTTTTAAGTAGGTTTTGTGATGATGGCATTTCAATCTGAGCGTGAAACTCAAAACCAGGAGAAAAATGCAGTGGGACTGGAACCCATCTCACCCAACCCCCTCTCCTCTCTGCCTCCACCCCTTTAGTCGTGCCCTGAATAGCAGGCAGATATTAGGCTGAGAGGCTATTAGGCTGAGAGAGGACAGGGCCCACACAACCCGGTGCCGCGCTGCCTGATAAACACAACCTGATGCTCCATATACGGGGGTAGGTTCCTGAAGGGAGGGCCTGAGGTGAGAGACCGGAAGGGAGGATATGATTCTTAGGAGGGGAGCAGCCATGAGGAAAGGGGAGGGATGTGGCTTTTGAGAAGTGGTGGGGGGGGGGGGGGGGGCTTGCAGGCTATATACTCAGAAGGAGACCTGCAATTTCCAAAGGGGGAATTAACTCATATGCTCTGTACAGCCTCAAGCCTCTGGTGCCGTCCTTGGCTTCATGTCTGACTGCGGGGATGGGCCAGTGGGGGCACTGATTTGTGTCCTGGGAGACCTCTGCGTGAAGATCGAGAGAGTTATGACAGACAGGCTGAGAACAAATTGGATGAGATCAACTTAAACCAGATAACTGAACACTTACTCAGATGTGACAGTTCTCTAGCATTGAATGAGACCATGAGGTTGGTGTGCGCCACTGTCTAAGCAAAAAGAAGCATTTCAAAAGACGGCGAAGTTGGGACTGGAACAGGCAGACAAGACCAGTTGTAGTGGAACAAAGGTGTGTGTAAAAGATGGATGTGGTTGGTGGTGTAGAAAGTGCATGTGCTTGTGTGTCAGGGTGTGTGATCACTTCAAGTGTGGTCATCCATGTGTGTGTATCTGATAAGTCTCAGGCCAGAGAGGCAGCAATGATCTAAAGGTCCCACAGAGACCCCTTAAAGACTAACAAATGAATTAAATCAGATAAGACGTGTCAGACATGCGTGGCATAATAATTTGCAAAGATGAACAAGGACATAGTGGATTTATTTAGAAAGCACAGAACAGTGTGGAGAAGATATTTAGTTTTGGAGGAGGAGGGTGGGGTTAAAGCTAGGTGGTGTAGCATTTCTAGAGAAACAGCAGCTGCCAAGGGGACAGCTGGGTGGCAGACTTAAGGAGGAGGCCGGGGGGAAAGTGCCTTCGTCTTAAAAGGTTTGAACAGATATTTATAGATATCCTCAGTGAGCCCCAGGGTTTCACATGAGAAGGGGAAGGGGGCACGGGTGGGGGGTTAAAGGTATCTCACTTGTATCCATTTTGATGTCTCAGAAACGACATCATATTCATAATTGTACAGGGTTTCATATCATCTAGAGCTGGCTCTGAGCAGATTTCCAGCAGACAGCAGGCTTTATATTCTCTCTGAGGAAGGGTCACCAAGGAATGTAGAGTCTCATCACTGGACATTCTCCATCATCTTCAGAAACTCTGAAGAGAGAATGGGGACAACAGTCGATCAAGCAACCCAGCACTGGTTCATCAGACTGATTAATGAATGAGTGAACAAATGAGCGAATTCAAAGTCTGCTCATGAACTGAGCGTGAAGACAAAGTCTGAGAAAGGCTTTGGGAGAGCATCATGGAGAACATGTGGTTGTAATGCATAAATGTCATACATAATGAACAATTCTTTATCCTTGTCACTCCATGTCTGCTAGTTTCAAATGAAATTGTTTTTCATGTGCTCACAGACTCGTGTCATTTTCATCCTTTCATGTTAAAATGCCTCATATGTATTATGTATATGTATAAGGTGCATGCAGACTTGGGCCTTGTTTATAAACTGTAGCCCCCCCAGAAGTCCATATTTTGTGGAGTAACTGGTACTGAACCTTTCTACCACCATCGGGGGGGGGGGGGGGGGGGTACATACATTTTACATCTTCTCTATTTCTTTTCTTTTTTGTTATGTCTGTGTTGTGGTGTTACTGTATATAATAATGTTTGTGTAACTTTTTGTGGTTATATTCTGTAAAAAGAAAAAAAAGGAGAAGAAGAAACAGCTTCATACCACTCTTATATCTGACCACTGATTATGAGTGGTGGCTATCTTAATTAGATTAGATTAATGAAGTTTTCCACCTCAGTGGAAATTTGTCTTTGGCTTCTCCAATACATTAAATTACGAAAAACAAATCATTAGACACTTCGCATCATAAATCAACAGACAAATTGTGCAAATAGACAGGAAATAACAGCAGCTGATAAAAATATTAATCCCAAAATATCAAACTCTTTCTTTACTCATGAGTGTTCGTTACAGGCAACACCTCTGATTATCAAATCAGACATGCATTTTACCAAATCCTTTTACTCAAAATATCATGCTAAACCACTGACAATGCTTTTAGTGTTCAGTCCAGTCTGGTAGAAAACATTATGGAAACACTGCATAGTCCACACGAGTGAAGAAACTCTTATCTCCATATAGCTTAATCTTACCATCAAAATCAATCTTTCCATCTTTGTTTGTGTCTGATTCCCCGAACATCTCATCAATATCATCCTCTGTGACTGCTTCTCCAGTGAGATGGAGGATGTCACCAAACTCTTCACGGTCAACAAAGCCATCTCCATTCCTGAGGATAAAAAGCAATAAATTAACAGTGAGAAAACAAATCTCTCACCTCCCTTCTCTATTACATTCTCTCTCTCTCTCTCTCTCTCTCACACACACACACATTCACACACACACACACACACACACACACACACACACACACACACACTTCTATATTCTAGCAGTCATAAGTTAGCTACGTTTCAATGCAAATGTATCACAAATTTGAACAGAATTTCAAGAAAATCAACAAAGGAAAATATTAATGAATGTGTGTATTAGGAGTCTTTTCACTGAGAGATAAGCAGTAGGTGGTGCCAGTTTTCCAGGTGTAATTCAGCCATTGCAGAAGAAGTGGGTGCAACTTTCCTTCCATAATTACAAGCCCCATTTTGTAGCGCATGAGATTTTTTTTTTTTTTTTTTTGATTATGAAGCAGGTCTAGATGCTAAATAAATACTGTGAAAGTATCAAAACACTGAATCCACTCAGAAATGCACACAGCGCAGTTTCAGGACCGGTGCCCTTTCTGAGCTGTCAGGACCTTCATATGGTAGTGATGTCACAACTATACAGCCACCACGCTCAGCCAACCCTCCAGCATGGTCTGAAAGAGACAGGCACTGTGTTTCAGTCAGAGGGTGACTAGAGGTGCTGTTGCAATGGATACTATGATAAAGACAGTGTTTTTTTGAAGATTGAACATGTAAACATTTTCTAATAGACACAAATGAGCATGATATGGGACCTTTAAAGGACTGCCAGTCAAACCTCAAACAGTGAAAAATTGTAGACAACATAATGGAACATTAAAGTCTCCCACCCATATGTGCTGGCCAGGTCTGTTCCACCTTTAAGGAGCAGTATTGTTTTCTGCTGCTGAGAATCAAGGCCATAGCCATGGAGTCAAAACAAATTTCCTCACATGCTGCTGTATAGCATGTATAGCTATTCAGTATGCTATACCAGTTTGCAGTAAATGAAAGTTACTGTCGCTATAAATGATGCAAGAAGAGCAACATAAATGAGTGACACTTAACACAGACTTCATGTGGGCTTTATGACAAATATGTCATAATAAATACACCCGTGAGCACCATTGTTGGTTACTGGGTGAATTTGTGGTTAATTCACTTTCCAGGTAACTTTAGTAATGGTTGATTGATTAGCATCTGCACTTGTCCCTGCTGGAATAAGGCAACACCTGTTGGACAAATGACACGCAGAACAGTACACTGTAATACTAAAACCGGCAGTAATAATAGCTATATATTATAGTAAGTACAAAAAGGTGCTTATAGTGCCCACAATATAAAATGCATTTTTCTTCTACGTGTCAATTAGAATTGTGATAAAATGTCACTTATTCAATGCATTGTCAATACAGACTGTGGGTGTAATAACACATAAGATTTCTAAATAAAGTTGCTATGTTGATGCGCTATATGTGCTATAATTTGCACATACATATAACTACTGTGATCTACAGCAAGTTATTAATGATTCTGCAGGCCATAGAACTGTTGCCTAAGTCTAAAATGTTCTAATTTATAGGCTTTTCAATTTAGCCATAGCACAACATGAAAATCTTGTGCAGCATTGTAGTGTTTGTATTTGTCTTTCTGTCAGGATTGAGTGTCATACTTGTCAAAAATACGGAAGCATTCTGAAAGCTCCTCTTCACTCTTTCCAGCCTGGTCCTCCTTTAACTGTTGCACCATCATGACCAAGAACTCCTCGAAGTCAATGGTTCCACTGCCTGAGGAGAGGGGAGGTGAGGCAGTGAAGAGGGAGACGGTGGAAACGAAGTGAAAGGTGAGGTTACAGAAACGAAGCAACACATGCTATACAACCTGAATCCCATCTCCATCTTTTTGAAGGTGTTTTTGTTTGTTTTTACTGAACAATCATCCTTAAAAATGTCTACGTAGTAAGATGAAAGATCTGTTGTCCCTTTTCTATTTGTTGATCACACAATGATCTCACCGTCCTCATCGACCTCCTCAATGATGGCATCCAACTCCTCTCTTGATGGGTTCTGACCCAGCATCCTCATCACGGTACCCAATTCCTTGGTGCTGATGTCACCGCCACCGTCAGTGTCAAACATGTCGAAGGCGGCCTTGAACTCTGATCGGGAGACAGAAAAAGTTCAAACTAAGACAAGTCCAAATTGACTTAACAAAATGGAGGAGAAAACTATTTCTGGATCTTTTGTATTCCACAATACAAGAGGCCAAAGGAAACAAAAATCAATCAACAATTTCTAAGACCAATTTTCACAAGGCCATTTTGAGCTCCTCAATCAGTCCAAACAAGCTGTCATTAGTTTTTAATTAGCCTAATTCAAACTGAATCCAGATGAACAGGAGATGAACCTAGCCAAGTGTAATTGATTCAGTGAAGACATACAGAAGAACTGACCTGCAATCATCTCCTCAGTCAGGAAGGAGCGGGCATCGCTTTGGGCGTCAGTGGGCTTCAAAGAGAGAAAGATGAACAAAGGTGGGAAGGGCAGTGGCGGGAGAATGAAAGATGAGGTGGACAGAGAGAGTTAAGTTATCAGCTGTGTTCACCCGCAGCAGCATTATGGTGTCTCTGAACATGTATGTGATTAGCTCATTACTCGAACAGGATGTAAAGTAGGCACACAGGCTCACACACACGCTCATTTTCCAGCCCCTATGGTCTAACAACCTGTAACTTGTTTTACAAGAGTGTCACACCAAGTAGGTGGTTTCCAGCAGAAACACAACATCTACATACTTAAGCCTGTTTACTACAATTCAAGTACTATAGATTACTGGTGACCACTTCTCAAGGCAAACTAAAGTGTCTAAGGCTTTTGAAGTGTTTTGCAGGCAGCTGTTGGTAAAGTGGCAAGTAGGTAATCCATCATAGTTAAACACTGCATCTGCTTCTTTGTTGCATTACAGGGTTGGTATCATTATTGGTTCATGGGGTCATTCTAATGGATTACCTATTTCAAGGAGTATTCTAGTTTGCTAGAATACTAACTAGTTTTGATTTTCATACTGAAAAGAAAAACACAGAATCTAAAAATCCAACTGCATACTTTGGATAATCATTACGGGCAATAAAATATGCCCGAGTTATAGTAAATATGTGCTAAAACATGTTATTTTTTGCATGTTTTTAGTGGGATAAAATGTGAAACTGTCCATATGATCCTTCAGTGGTATGCTCTGGTCACTCACACTTAAGCCCTGTTTCCCCATTGAGCCAGAGAAAACCAAAGCAGAAACCCAAAGCCAGAGACAGAAGTATCATTGACAAAGTGACAGCCAAGGCCTGGAAATAGCCTCATGACAGGTAAGAAGTCATGTTTAATCCTCTGCCAGCTGTCTGCACTTGTGAATGATGGCTCCAGAAGGGGGGGGGGGGGGGGGTGCCATAATGTAAAACATGTTATTCCTACATGTAAATCATTTTTGATCAGTAAGATGTGGGCAATGTTGACAGTTTACAATGAAACTGGTTTCAATCTCTGCTGTTCCAGTCTGATTCAACAACGTTTATCCTTCCTGCATTTCCCCCAGTCTTACCATATTTGCAGTTTCTTCTTATATCCAGACTTTAAACCTGATGGCATCACACGTTTACATTGCACTGTTGGCCTTTCATCCAAAAGAATTCTCTCAAGCTCAGTTTTCATTTTGAACCACCATCAGTGCTGTCCCATGCAGTGAATAACAATACAGTGAATTATTTTCTCTATTTCCCCGTTTGCTCGACAGAACCTCCTTATATTACTACATATAGAAGGTCTCACATCAGTGCCGCTGATCAGTTCACTTAAAAGCTATTTTTAAGATTTGAGATTTGGAAGAGGATTTGAGAGGGATTTTCTCAAGGTGAATGTCCCAAGTTAGGACACTCAGAAAAGGCATCATGTCTTCTCACTTTACTCAGCTGTGTGCTTTCTATCTTTAGTATCTTGTGCCCTTTAGTATCCCACCAATGTAAATATCAATCATATTGAGTTTAGTTAGAAAATGATGGAACACAAAAGCTGAGTAAAATCACATCAGCCTGTAAACACAGCAAAGAGTGGTTGTTGGAGTTGAACATGTAGATATTAAATAAAGTTTCAAATAAGTATCCAACATTATTTTGTTTGTAGCAAGCATCATAAAAACATGAACAGCCAAAACATTTGCCATAAATGAATTTCCCCAAAATATTAGGATTATCCAGAGATAAGACATCACTTGTATAGAAATCCAGCTGATGGCCCAGCTGTGCTGCAGGTGAGGACTTGCTGGTTGACTGTGGGTGAGTAGAGAAAGTTTGTTTTCGCTTCAGATAATAATCTCCATCTTCAGCCATTTGGCTTTTATCCTCATCAGAACACAAAAGCAAATCCTCAAAGATTCATTAAAACTACATTTCCTGGTCGTTGTCGTTCCCCTTTTGCCTCCTTCTCAGTTTTCGGTTTCTTACCATGGCGGCCGGTTGTCCTGAACAACAGACACCAGTAAAAACAGCAGACGTCTAGGACAGAAGGTCTCCGTGCTACACAGTTCAGGTGGCTTCACTCCCCTCCATAAGTACCCTCTCACTCCCTGACACTTTTTCTGAAAATGATCAGGATTGGGCAAGAGGCTCCCTCCTCAAACAAGAGACAGCCAATCAAATTCAACTTCACATTGTGCCCTCTTACAATCTCCTGATGGACATCCCCTTGTGTGGCACACTCGCTGACCGACCGCCCCCCCCCCCCCAAATTTAGATAACAGACAAGCTCAGTGACATTTATTTAAAAAAAACAGTGCAGGCATCAGGCAGCTGGAGGTTATTTTGGCAGAGGATCAACTGAGCATCTCAGCACAAATGGACGCTTGATTTCACGTACTTGTCCAAGTACCAGAGTGTGTGCATGCACACGCGTGCACACACACACCAACACACACACAAACACACACTCACAGACACACACACATATTAACACCTCCCTGCATGCACAGATTCTCTACTCCTTCCACAGTGTCCGTTAACCCATCTGTCTGCCTTTCTCCCTGTCCTCACACTGCTAACTTGTCCTTGCACTTATGACATCTGTAACTTAAGAGGTGTGCAAATGGACCTGTGATCTCACACAGCAGTACCCATTCCTTACCCATTTTAGCTATTGGTTTCTCACTTTATGAACAAGTAAACAAATAAAACCATCACATATAGCCACAGACAGGCTACTTAGAATTAGTCAATCAATCGCAAGGCTTAAAAGAGAGCTAAAGTGAAGCTGAACTTCTGGGTTCTGTTCCAGATGTAACTAAATCTCATGAAAATGTATACTGACATTTCCAATAACTCATATTACTAAAAATCCAGTCTTAGACCATAACCTTGCTCAACACTATGTTGTGTGGTTCACAACATACACTATATTACCAAAATCACCTGCCTTTACTTGCATATAATCTTAAGTGACATCCCATTCTTAATCTATAGGGTTTAATATGACATTGTTTTTTTTTTGACCATTCTTCCAGAAGTGTATTTGTGAGGTCACATACTGAGGTAGGACAAGAAGGCCTGGCTCTCAGTCCCCGCTCTAATTCATCCCAAAGGTGTTCTGTCTGGTTGAGGTCAGGACTCTGTGCAGGCCAGTCAAGTTCATCCACACCAAACTCTCTCATCCATGTCTTTGTGGATCTTGCTTTGTGCACTGGTGCACAGTCATGTTGGAACAGGAAGGGGCCATCCCCAAACTGTTTCCACAAAGTTGGGATCATGGAATTGTCCAAAATCTCTTGGTATCCTGAAGCATTGAATTCCTTTCACTGGAACTAAGGGGCCAAGCCCAGCTCCTGAAAAACAACACCACAGCATAATCCCCCCTCCACCAAACTTTACACTTGGCACAATGCAGTCAGACAAGTATCGTTCTCATGGCAACCACCAAACCCAGACTCGTCCATTAGATCGCCAGATGGTGAAGCACGATTCATCACTCCCGAGAATGCGTCTCCACTGCACTGAGTCCAGTGACAGCGTGCTTTACACCACTGCATCTGACGCTTTGCATTGCACTTGGTGATATATGGCTTGGATGCAACTGCTCGGCCATAGAAACCCATTCCATGAAGCTCTCTACACACTGTTCTTGAGCTAGCAGGCCTCATGAAGTTAGGAGGTCTGTACTGATTGACTCTGCAGAAAGTTGGCGACCTCTGTGCACTATGCGCCTCAGCATCCGCTGACCCTGCTCTGTCATTTTACGTGACCTACCACTTGGTGGCTGAGTTGCTGTCGTTCCCAGTCACTACCACTTTGTTATAATACCACTGACAGTTGACTGTGGAATATTTAGGAGTGAGGAAATTTCACGACTGGACTTGTTGCACAGGTGGCATCCTATCACAGTATCACGCTGGAATTCACTGAGCTCCTGAGAGCGAGCCACTCTTTCACAAATGTTTGTAGAAAAAGTCTTCATGCCTTGGTGCTTGACTTTATACACCTATGACCATGGAAGTGATTGGAACACCTGATTTCAATTATTTGGATGAGTGAGTGAATACTTTTGGCAATATAGTGCATGTTAAGATCAAGACAACTGTTTTTTGTAAAACAAGTATTTATTCAGTATTCCTATTCTTAGCTGCCTTTAACGAACCCCATTTCCCATAAGCCCTAGATCTTCACAGGTTAAATGTCACTGCTTAACAAAAGAGCCAAGCCCATGAAAAAGCTGTTGGGCCGTGGTTAGCTCAGCCATGTCTGTAATAACAGTAGTTTTTTTCTGTTAACTCTGACCCTAAGAAACAATAATTGGAGGGTCTGCTCTGCCGGAAATATCGCAAAAAAAAATTTTGGCCATTTTAGTATATGCACCCTTTATTTTTTTAATCGGAAAAATGTGAAAAGTGATTTTTTTCCTCAAATCCTCAGTGGGTTTGGTAGGCTGCCAATAAATTCATTCCAAATACACAGAACACATGTGCTGACAACATCCACTGAAAAAATAACTCTTAAAACACATTTCTACATGATTTGGCATCAATTTAATGCAAAAAAAATTAGGCGTTTTTTTCATTTTTTTTCCCAATATTTTCATCTTTACTTCATTGGCAATCGACTATTCCCTCAAGTTATGACATCAGTCAATATGTCATTCCTTTCACCAAACAGTATACTCATTCCACAGAAAAAAGTACAAAAATCCACTCAAAATCATTGGATCTGTGATGATTTCACAACTACTACTAGTTGGCAATCAACAGGCTCAGAACCTCAATAGAATTTTTATCCTACTCTCAAAATTCTGAAAAACATGCTGGATATGGCACACTGACACACACACACATGATTTTAGTAATTTGAATGAGTTTGGAACAACCACCCAACGGTTACCAACGGACTTCGAAGCTGCTCATCATTGTCTGTGGTAAGTGACAGTAACTTCAGTGAATAGCAGTAGGTCTGCCCCAGCGTTTTGGGAAAAGAATGGTAATATGGATATTGTAATGGTAATTAACTGAAAGGACCATGCCAGTCTTCAAAAAATATATTTCTGATGATTCCTCATCTTAATCTTAATCTCAAACGTATCCCTGTAGCCGCAGCATTCATTCTCTACTAGTTTACTTAGCCAGCTTTAGCCGTTTTAGCTATTTCCGGTGGTTTCTTTAAACACCCATAATTCCTCACAGGAACGGGGTAGAGACTTACTTCTTTTTTTTTTTTTTTTTTTTGAAATGCTCAGAATCTTATGGTCTATGTGTCCTATATGTCTAGGTATGTGTCCTATATGTGCATTTTGCTTCGACCGAAAGTTGAGAAATTGTGAAAATTTCAACTGGACTTGCCAGGTAAAGAAATAGATATGAAAATAAATGCTGCTACAGGGATATGTTTAGAGTGAGGAATCATTAGAAATACATTTGTATGAAGGCTGGTGTGGTCCTTGAAGTGTTTTTCATGTCAGACAGATAGTAGGCTAGTAAGGATAACTAAAGGCTGCACTAAACGTGGTGCTAGTTCGCTTGTGGCATGAATGGCCACACAAAAACAATATGTAGCTACATTGGATATCAGACTGTACATAATACTGAACAATACAAATGTTCTGTAAGATGTAAACATACTATATATTATGCATAGTTTGTTTTTGTATATAGTACTGTATAGAATATAGAGTGAGTGATTTGTCAAAAGCTAGTTAGCTAGTAGTGTCAAAGATCTACATTTCTTTCACCTGAATGCACAATATTTCCCATTTGTAAATTTGGTTCTGATCTTATTGGGTTTGCTGTGGAGGAAAAGATAGTGAGAAGAGAAGGCAGCAGAGGATTGGAAAGGACAGTAAAGAGGAGTGGAGAGGAGAGTGGAGGATTGAACAGAAGAGAAAAGTGGAATGAGGAGAGAAGAGTGAAGAGGACAGGGTGGACTGAATAAGAGAGAAGAATAGTGGAGGAAAAAAGAGGAGTGAATTGACCAGGAAAGAAGAGTGGAGTGGAGAGGTATGGAGAGGACTTGACTGAATCGGAGAGAAGAAGAGGGAAAAGGAGAATAGTGGAGAGGAGCAGAAGAGGAGAAGAGTGTAGAGGATAGGAGAGGAGAGAAGAGTGGAGAGAAGCGGAGGAAATTGGAGAGGACACTAGAGAGTGAAGAGTACAGGAGTGGATTGAACAAGAGAAAAGAGTGGAGAGGAGTGGATGGAATAGGAGTGAATAGGAGTGGAGAGGGGACAAGAGTGAAGAGGAGAGGATTAAACAAGAGAGGAGAAGTGTGGAGGAGAAAGGAGAGGAAGAGATGGGAGAGGAGTGAACTGAACAGGAGAGTGATGAGGAGAGAACAGGGGAGGATTGATGTGATTTGAAGAATGAAGGATGGAGCCGGAGTTCGCAACCAAGCAGATGGAGAGAAAGCTGCTCAGTACCAACTACACTGCTTGCATAATATGTCAGAAAACAGACAGTGATGCTGGTCCTCTTCAGAAACTGACAAATCAAGGCTACCCTTCCCTTCTATATGCTGTAACCAACAGAAAGGATGATGTCTCATACAGACTTGACAATGAGCTGCAACCTCAGTGTGACTTTCTTGGGAGGAATCCTTTGTGGCACACACAATGTTGTGCGAAGTACACAAATCATAAAACTGTTGACCAGAAGAGGAAAAAAGTTGAAAAGCCAGAAGACACTTCATTTGAAGCAGAACTTAATCCTGAGCCAGACAACAGCAGGCCTACTAAAAAAGCACGGGTGTCAATGCCACAGACCAGCAAACACAAGGAAGAGTGCTTCATTTGTGGAAGAGCACGCACGACCAGGGGGAATAGATCCCTCATTTTGATCGCCACTTATGAGAGACAGAATGCAGTATGGGAAAAAGCAAACAAACTTGAAGATGAAGAGATGCTACACAAGATTTGTGGTCCTGATGGAAACAAGTGTACTGATATGATTGCTGAGGACTTCCGGTACCACAAGGAATGCATGACCAACTACCTGACAAAGCGTCTTTGTTCACAGGAAAAGACTAGTACTGCCACCAATCCATATGATGCTGCACTGAACCAAGATAGATGAGCCCCTTTTCAAAGAGAATGCCATATTCTTCGTTACAGCTTTGAGGGATGAATTCCGTAAATACTTGGAAAGCCATGGAGTTCACAATGTTACCTCATACAGATCTCAGTCCTTGATTGCCCAGCTTAGAAGGCACTATGAAGTAGGTGGCAATTGTAAAATAATGGTTGTGCCACAGAAAGGATGTTCTAGCCTGATTTGCTCAGCAGAAATGAATGTTGGCTGCATGCTCTCAAAGTTGAAGGAACTTAAGGAGAAAACTGAAGAGGCAGAGTATAAAGAAAGTGATGATGAGTTGACACTAGATGACACCATAGTCTCTTCCTACGACACTGCAAAGAGAATACGGAAGGAGCTCCAGGACCAACATAAGCAGGCCGTGAAGGAGCCAGAACGGCTGAAGCCAGTGGAAGTCACCAGATGCCTGGAAGTATGACTGAAGACCCATCACTGCAGCTAGAGATATCATACCCGGAGGCATCCCAAAGAGTGAGCTCTAACCTGTATAACCACCTGGCATGGATGATAACAGATGCATCTTTAGAGTTAGGTGAGGATGGCTGGGTGAAAATCAGTCCTAAGCAGCAAGAACAAGTTCTCAACCTTGCCCAGGATGTCTGCCAAGCAGTTGCCAAGATCCCAACACCGAAACACGTTGGGACAGCTTTGCACATCCTTAAGGAAACCAGAAGCAAGTCGACTGTGTCACTCCTAAATAGATTTGGGAACAGCATCAGCTACAAAGAAGCACAGAGATATGTTACAACAATGGCAATGGCAGTTGAAGAACAGATAACTAAGGATGGTGCCTTCATTCCAACGAACCTGAAGGTTGGACGATTCACACAGTTTGCATTTGATAACCTTGACTTCCAAGAGTACACAAAGGATGGACGAACACTGCATGGCACAACACACATCATATTCCAGTACAAGAATCCAGATGAAGACCCCACACCAATGGTTAGTTTACCTCTACTGAAAACCCGCCATCCAGCCCTGGAATGTTCTCAGCCTTTTCAAACCAAGAAAAGCCACCTCAGTCTAAAAGATCATCAAAAGAGTTGCTCCCTGGTTGGAGTTGAAACAGAGCCTAAGCTTCCTGTGTGTCTAGTAGAACCTCTTGACCACGTGAGCATCCTCTGGCATTTGGTGCATAGCTGCCCTACTGTACTATTGGAGGACCTGAAACCAAGTTTGCGCTGCTCCAACATGGAGTTCATTCCAAGTATTTCTCATCCCAGATACCACCCCTGCAACTGAGATCACCTATGGTCCCATCTTCCCCAAGTCACCAACAAACCCAAATGTGGTTGAACAGTCTGTTCAGTATCGCATGGATGCTGCATGCCCACACTATGGTGTATGCAGCCATGTTTGCCCTACACTGGGAAGCATTTGCCAGGTGGTTGGTCGATGAAGAGAAGGACCTGGAGTACATGTGTGTGCTTAGCAACAATGTCCAGCTACTCCTAGATGCCGTGTCAGAAGAGGATGTAGAGAAGGCAACTTTTGTGTGTGCTGATGCAACTGACCAACTGAAAAAGCTGTCATGTTTGATGGCTGAGTTTGATGAAGCACGTACCTCACCTACCACAAAGCTATGGCTAATGTACATGGATATGGTGATGATTCTTAGATGGTTCATCCATGCTGAGCGTGCAGGTCTGTGGGAGGAACACCTGGCTGAAGTGGAAAAGATGTTACCATACCTTGTAGCTGCTGGCCACTACAAGTATGTATCCTGCCTACCCCACTACCTAGAAGCTATGAGAAGCTTGCCTACACTGGCTCCAAACATCTATAGGGAATTCAAGGATGGGAAATTCACTGTACGCCAAACAGATGGACGGTTCAAAGGTGTCTGGACAGACATGGCACTTGAAAAAACCTACAACCGTGATGCCAAGACAAAACTCTTCACTGGCATCAGTCAGCAGCCAGCGGCCATGGAGAAATACTTAAAAGCTCTTCCAGTTTTGACAGCTGTATCAGAGCAGACAAAGACTATGGCACACGTGGATGTGGATGACACCAAACACCAGGAGAAGGCAGAAGGTGTAAGGAAAATAACAGGTGTCATCAACAACCAGATGATCGATCTTTTCACATGTGAAGAACAGGAGCTGATCAACATTTCAACAGGCCACAAAGCCACATCTGCTGACTTGATCTGCGCTCGTGAAAAAGGACTGGACGCACTGGCTGCAGCAAGAAGAACAGACAGTGAGAAAGTAGCCCGAATTAAACTTTCAACCTTCACAGGAAAGCCAAAGAAGTCAATGTCCATGGCATTGAAAGCCAAAAAGGTCTATGAGGAGGAGAGTGCAGTTGTGCAGAACCTGTACTTTGTTCAGGACTTAGAGGAAGACAAGAAGGTGGAAGTGTTTGGCCATGAATGGACAAGTTGCCCAGCCTCCCTGTTTGACCCAGATCGTCCCTTGACCAAAGTTACACAATACGTAAAGGAAACAAGGCAGACTACCTGGCTGCAATCAAGACAGCCCTTGGCAGCTCATGGGGGAAAGTGGACAAACTACTACCATCTGACAAGTCTGTTGTAATGGTAATAGATGCCATGGCATTCATTCAACGTTACCAACACCTTGGGAGCAGCTGAAAGTCTGAAAGGTGAGGAATGAGAGAAGAGGACGAAGACCTGCCCCAGCAAAATGAAGGAGTAGAAGCCACATGATACTCTCCCTATACCTGAATGGAAAGGCTTCATTCACAATCCACTGGATAAGGCTAATCTGTTGAACTACATGGGGGAAGCATGGCAGCTCAGAACAAGTCACTTCCTGCAGGATGTACACTTATTTTTGGTGGAATCTTTTGTGATCCTGGTCACACTGTCCTCTTGTCAGCAGATTGTCAGGTTGAGCTTCCAGAACTTTCCTGATAGAAACATGAGGAGGCAAATGCCAGGATGTTTGCTCACATTGCATATTCAGTACAAATTCTGCACCACAAATGGGCTGTAGTGGTTGCGACTGACACAGATGTGATCATGATGTGCATGTACTACATCACACACATGGATGGGCTGCAGGAGTTGTAGGTGAAGATGATGGATATCTTCCTACCTGTTCATGCCATCACAGAAGCTCTGGTGGGGAAGTATGATGTTGCAGCTTCAGATCTTTCATCCCTTCTCCTCAGCACCTACATACTTACCGGATGTGACACAGTGAGCTATCTGTACAGAAGAGGAAAAAGGCGGGCCTACACAACTGCTATTAAACACCTGACAGACCTTCTGCCGCTGTGCAGGTATGGTGACCCTGAGGAAAGCCTGGATGTTCAGGAAGAGGTTATAGCAGCAGCACGGCGATACATGATGTCACTCTATGACAGGAATGACTTTGGTAGGACTCTAGATGCAGTGCGAGCCCATCTCTTTGTGAGCATCAAAGGAGACATGCGTTGCCCTCCACTAACTGAAGATGCCTTCCTATTACACCTTCGCCAAGCCCTGCATCAGTTGGCTGTGTGTAAGCAGGCACACATGGTTCAGCCAGCCTACCCAGCTGCCACTGATTTTGGGAGACAACTTGTCAATGGCAAATTGGTGGCAACCATGATGCTGAAAGAGGCAACTCTGTGTTGAACTCAAACATAACAAATACTGCCACTGCAAGAAAAGCATGTGTGCCTGAGGATGCTCCTGTGCAAGAACCAATGTGAAGTGTGGCATTGCATGTCTCTGCACCGGGGACCCCAACAGATGTTCAAGGATTGAACTTGTGCTTGAAGACAGGGACGCGTAAGTAGGCCGTGTGTGTGTGTGTGTGTGTGTGTGTGTGTGTGTGTGTGTGTGTGTGTGTGTGTGTGTGTGTGTTGGGGGGTGGGGGGCATCTTTTATCGCGCTGCTGTATAACCCACCCTGCCGGTCTTGTTTGCTGTCTCCTCAGGTGGTGAGGGTGAAGGTCTGTCCCCAGAGCAGTATCTGCAATGTGCCACCCTCCTGATTATCCCACCTCACAGGGACCTGCACCTTGTTCATTAAGTTATGTGAAATTATTTTATTCTGTTAAAGATGCAGTAGTTGTCATCTGAGGCAATAAAATAAAGAAAGTCATTTTGCTGTATTATATTTCTTGTGTGACACATTTCCATTGGGAGAACATGGTTATGTTGAAATTAAAAAGATGCCTAGGCCATGATGTTTAATAATGTGGACATTAACAACTATGTTAAATATCCAGTATGTCTTTCGGAATTTTGAGAGTAGCCTAAAATTCTAGTGAGGTTCTAAGCCTGTTGATTGCCAACTACTACTAGTAGTGAAATCATCACAGATCCAATGATTTTGGTTGGATTTTTATAATTTTTTCTGTGGAATGAGTATACTGTTTGGAATGGCATATTGACTGATGTCATAACTTGGGGGAATAGGTGATTGCCAATGAAGTAAAGATGAAAATATTGGAAAAAAGTGAAAAAACGCCAAATTTTTTTTGCATTAAATTGATACCAAATCATGTGGAAATGTGTTTTAAGAGTTAGGACTAAAGTCCCACCTCTCACATAGCAGATAGCCAATCATACTTTAGGATGATGGGGTGGCAGTTGGTGTGGCTAATCAGATTTCATCGGTAGCCAGCACCTTCCAAGGCTCATGTTCTAGATACGCGCCTGATTTTTTTTCTTCTGTGCTCACCAAGTAATCCTTTAACTTTGTAAAAATCACAAAGATTTCAGTTTCTAAGAGCAAGTGCTCTGGTGGAGTATTGATTTGTCTTAGAATACTGAACGTGAACTCTTTGTCATTGAGTTACAGAAGCTTGTGGAACGGAGGACAACCTGGATGTGACTTCATGATTTCACCTCTTCCGTGGCAAATTAAGCACACTTACTATACAGCAAAGATGTTGACACAGCTATTCTGTATTCATCTTGTGAAACTTGTCTACAGCCATGTTGGTGACTGAAATTGCACTTAGCTAACATCCACATGCTAACATGCACACAGCTAAAAGGCTGATATTAAGCAGGCATCGTTTGCAGTGCTCACTATCTGAGGTTAGTATGTGAGCGTGCTAATATTTGATGATTAGCACCAAATGCAAAGTAGCTTACAGCTGAGGCTGTTGAGAATGTTATGAGTTCTGCTGTTGTTAGAGGATCACTAAAGTTCTCACAGTTCATCTTGAGGGGAAATGTCTGTATCAAAGTCATGTCATGGCAATCCATCAAGTAGGTGTTGAGATATTTCTGTTTCGTCTGGTGATCGTAGCAAAACAAGGAGTGAACCCAAAAGTGCAGACTGATAAAAGAAGAGGTTGAGCAAAGGCAGTCCAAGAGGTTTATTAAACAATAGGTAAGACCAACAAAATCCACTCTGGACAGAATCTCAAAAAACATTAAAGGTAAGGCCTGAAAAATCAACAATCCATAAACAAAACCAGGAAAACAAGGACTAGACCAGAATACTCACAGAGTAACAGGGAACAAGAAAACCACACGCAATGGGAATGATCCCACAAAGACAAAAGAAACACAGAGACTAAAATAGAGGGGAACAAAACAGACACAGGTGGACACAATCACAATCATACAAGTGGGAAACATACAGGAAGTAAAATAAACAAGACACACAAGGGAAGGCTACCAAAATAAAACAGGAACTAAGGATGCCAAAATAAAACAGGATCCTAACAATTTCAGTTTGGACAAAAGCGGTGGATTCATGCTACCATCCCTGGAGCCACACTACAGCAACAAAAGAAATACACAGTTGATGAATGAATTTTATTTGTCTGATAGATACAATCTAATATCAAATGCACAATCCCCTTGCTCCTTCAGACCACCAAGTCAGCTGACAGACAAGTCAATCCAGGAATCTCTGCTGATCTTGGTGCACACTCTGGAATTCTCTAATTCTAAGCACTTAGGTTCTGAAGTCTGTCAATTCTTTCACTGGTAATCTATTTATGCCTGAAGTACTGTCTCATTGGCATGAAAAAAAAAGAGCAGCTGTGGTCACTCATCACTTCTATCAGGCCTCTTGTCTTACAGAAAACATTCAATTAATGAGACACAAAGCTTATTCAGCAGCTAGGAGAATAAACATGAACTTCAGCAGAATATGAATTTA
This sequence comes from Chaetodon trifasciatus, assembly GCA_037975065.1. Lineage (NCBI taxonomy): Eukaryota > Metazoa > Chordata > Actinopteri > Chaetodontiformes > Chaetodontidae > Chaetodon > Chaetodon trifasciatus. The sequence goes on along the minus strand of JBBMOE010000009.1, from coordinate 14,549,042 downwards.
CAGTGTAGGATCAGCACCATAGGAGCTGAGTCTGGGTGGATCATTGCTTTTAAGCAAACAAATGAGCCCAATCAGTAATTTATTGCTTTATAAAGTAGATGAGAAGAAAGAATCAAGAATCAGATTTGGTGTTCTTATGATCATGATCCAAATGTTACCTTAAAATAACAAACTCTTGATTTTACCTACAAAGTTCTCAGTGAGCTTATAAAGCAGCAGTCTGGCTGCTAACTGACCTTGATTAAAGCAAAAATTGACACGTTGGTCAACCCTCTAACACTGTCAGTTCCACAGGGCTAAGATGACCTATATATACTTTGATTAGCAATATCAATAGGACAAAAAACAACAGAATTTTGCAAAAGCCATACATTTGTTACATCAAGGTATATGAAATATAGTTACAGCCAAAGTGAAAGCCACAGTGAAGCCACTTCCTGTTTCCAGAGGTAAGAAAAATATATTCAAAGTCACACTGACATTTGTAAAAATGCAAATAACTTGATATCCAGCCGTGAAAATAACTCTACTGAGCAGTAGGTCGAATGGTTCTCTTAATAAGTCTACATAACAATGGTAATTGAAAAACAAAACAAAACAAAACAAAACAAAACAAAAAACACAATATTGTTGTTTATCCAATATTTCTGTTTTTAGTGCCATTTATCATTAACAACAATATGTCAGTCTTTAGTGCCTAAATGCTTCACTATCTTGAGTGAAGATACGTTCAGATGATCAGATTCTTTTCAATGGTTTGTTGGTACAATTGAAGGGTAAATTCACTGACAAAGCAGAGAGATATGGCATCAGCTTGTGTGATGTTTACAGAGCAGATCTTTGGCATTAGATCTGGCAACACGAGTAATTTTGTGCTCTTACACCTAGTCCACACATGAAAAATGAAATGATATTGTCGGGAAGTTGAGTGTGAATCTGATCCAAATTACCCGATCGTTATCATAAGGATAACTTGTTTGCCTGTTGTTGCAGAATTTCACAGAGCTTTTTCCTTGAAACTGCTGCTGACAGGGACTTCGATAAATCACTACATGACATTTAGTCCAATTTCAGCTGCTAATCTTCAGGCTGGCTGATCAGAGCCTCACACAAATGTTCAAAGCCAACAATGTGTTTAAAATGGATCTCTAATTACACAAGTGATGTACGTCCTTCAACATTTTTTTGTTGCACAACTTGTTCTGTAAGTTCCTATGTACAACTCCATGAATATGTATGTATCGTAAACTAAGAAACTTTGTAACAATGTTAAATAAAACTAAGAAGATGTATTATCATAAGAAAATTAGCAGAATTAGTATAGACAGCAAGGCAATTTGGAACATTCTTAATCAACTAATGGGAAAAAATGGTAGATCTATACCATCTTTCTTAGAAACCAGTTGAAATTGCTAGCTATTTAAGTGTTTATTTCAGTGATAAAATTCAGAAATTAAATGATGGTATGGAGGTAAACGGTAAGTGTCCAGAGCTCTCATCCAGGCTTATTACAAACAAATTGATGAAGAATAAATTTTGTAGCTTCCACTTTGAAAAAGTCAAGGTGTCTACAGTAGAACAATTGATAAGACTGAGTAAGAACAAACCAGCAGGGGTTGCAGATGTCTTGGCTCTGCCATATAATTAATTTAAGTTTTGAAAAATCAATTTGTCCAGCAGACTGGAAGATTGCTAAAATCATTCCACTGCCTAAGCATAACAGAGAGAATTTTTCAGGGAAAAATAGTAGACCAATAAGCATTTTACCCACCCTAAGCAAAATCATGGAAAGAATAGTATATGAGCAAATACAAAATGATTTCTGTATAAATGACTTGAACACAGCTCATCAACATGCATACAGGAAAGGACACTCCACAGCTGCTGCACTAACCCAAATGACTGATGAATGGATGAAAGAAATAGACACAGGAAAGATAGTTGGTTCTGTTTTATTAGATTTCAGTGCTGCTTTTGATATTCTTGCTCATAGATTATTGGTGAATAAACTGTACTGTTATGGTTTTGATAGGGGTTCTGTTGCTTGGATCAATAGATACCTTACAAATAGAAAATACTGTGTATACTTTAATGGTGGTTTTTCAGAAATGAGGGTTATGAACTGTGGAGTGCTGCAAGGGAGTTGTTTAGGGCCACTTTTATTTTCAATATTTACAAATGATTTACCTTTAATTCTAAACCGTGCTTCCATTGCTTTGTATGCAGATGATTCAACCATTTATTCAGCAGCGTCAACACCAAGAGATCTTGAAAAGGTTCTAAATGAAGAGCTAGTACTGAAAAAACAAAAGGCATAGTATTATTCTCTAAACAGGGAGGGAGAGTAGAGCCAAAACTGCAGTTAAAACTAAATGACAAAGAAATAGAAGAGGTCACAGAATTTAAGCTACTTGGTGTGCTGATTGACAGCTGAATGTCCTGGACGAGCCAGACAGATGAAATGTTGAAGAAAATGGGTAGAGGGATGGCTGCAATTCGATATTGTAGGACATATTTACCAAGATGCTTGATTAAACAATTAATGCAAGCCTTAGTCCTATCTCAGCTTCATTACTGCACAGTCATATGGTCCAACACATCAGAAAATAATCTTAATAGGCTACAGGTAGCTCAAAACAAAGCTGCTTGTATAGTGCTCAATTGCTCATACAGAACTAGAGTATGTGAAATGCTTAATAAGTTGAATTGGTTACCAGTTAAAAGTAGGTTACACTACTCTTGTCAATTTTGTGAGAAATATAAAAACAACAAGTTGTTTAGTTTATTTAATAGTTTGATGTTTTCTTGTGATAGACACAAGTACTCTACACGTCAGTCATCAGAGAGGAGATTTCTGTTACCTGCTTATAGAACAGGGGCTGGACAGAGAACACTGCATTATAGAGCAATGGTAGTGTGGAATTCTTTACCACGTTTTTTGGTTAATGAAACAAGTAAGAGGGCCTTTAAAATCAAATTGACCTTGTATTTGTTTACATAAGGTGTTGCATGATTTTTTAGCTTTCCTCTCTTTTAAAAGAGGCTATGTACCTTTTCTTGTGGAAATCAAGTAAGGGTTCTAAGACTATGAGTTGATCAGAATAGAATATAACCAACTTAAATCAAGTAATGATTTTCATTTCCTCTTTTTATTTTATGTTTTTGTTTGTGTTGTATGCTGTATGAATGCATGTTTGTGTCTAAAAATGATGATGAAATGTGTAATTTTGACCACAGGAAGAACAGCACTCATCTGTGCATGAGATAGCTGATTGTGGATCAATAAACAATTCAATTCAATTCAATTCAATTCAATTCAATTCAATTCAGCATCTTTAATGAGAGACAGAAAATGTGCCACATTAAACCCATTTGTAAGATCCATCGTGTCTCACCTCTCTCACTGACAATAGACCATTTGCCTTGTCTTTTAGCGCATATTGACGTCCCCGGGCGCCACTATCAGCTGGCAGCCCACCGCTCCTGGTCTGCCACAGAGGAAGGACGTGCCAGGATGGGTTAAATGCAGAGAAACGAATTTCACAAATGCATGGCGTGTGCAGTTTCGCCCTCTGTAACTCTGTGTGTGATGTGACTAATAAAGGTTGTTCAAAATGTCAACATTTCCATTCAAGTGAGAGAGGTACGTCAGTGAAAGAAGTAAGTGAGCAATATTAAAAGACAAACGTAATGAAGTGACTTTGCAGCTTAACTGCCACCATTTCACCAGCCGAAGTTCTGAATCATACATTTGAGCTACGTCATTAGCGGGGACATGGAATGAGACAAATATACAAGGTTTTCACACCACGTTTTCAAATACTCACAACTTTTATCATCTAGCAAATCTGTGGTTTACTTAGGCTTCAGCTGTAGCTCCTGTAAAGTGCTAATTAGCAAATGTTAGCGTGCTAGCACACTAAACTAAGATGGTGATCAATGTAGCATGTTAACATTGTCACTATGAGCTGTTAGCTTATTCAGGTCAAAGTACCATTGTGCCCGAGTACATCCTCACAAAACTATAAGTGTGTATGAGCCTCTTGGCTTGTTGTCATGTTTGATATTGTGTGTTGCTGATGTTTAAACACAGCAATTACTCAGTTGTTTGGATGGAGCATGCATTATGGAGGGTATATATTTCTGATTCTTGAGTTCTTCGACAGCACATACACCTTCGCTGCATGTCTTGTCTATAACAGCGGGTATATTTAAGGGTGTGTCATTGAATACATTATTCATAACAAATACAGTAGCACAGTTATTTGAGCAGGGTTCACTTCCTCAAACCATTTCTGTTTGGTCATCTGCTCTTAAAGACAAACCGATTTACCATTGAATTAATGGGATAATACAGATGAAAGCTGCAGTATTGTTCATTTGCCCTCAACATTCATTCATTCATTTTCAGTCCATTCCTGTTCTAACGACACCTGCTCTCCCAATCATCTACTTTATTTTCCTTCCGCCTCCCACCTCTACCATGACATCCATCACACTCCACACCTTTTCTCTGCTCTTGTTTCTGCTCCTCTAGTCAAAACTCCTCTAATCTCACCACCCTTCCACTGCAATCTCAACCTCCTATATGCCTCTCTGTCATCATTCCTGCCTTACCCTGTGGTTCACAGTACAAGTTCAGCTTCCATCCAACTTATGTCATCACCCTCACTGAGTGCCTGCTTGATGTCTGACTGACAGCACCAGCTGACGCTCTGACTCAAGACTTTCCACAAGCGCTCCTCCTCTAGTTAGGTCAGATTGTAGAAGGGTGAAGCGCTTTTGGTTTGCAGAGGAAGAATGAAGACCAAGAGGAAATCCCATGTCTTCTTTTTGTCATTTTCTTTGTCCTCCTTCTCCTTCTCTTTACACCTTCCCCTCTTCTACCTCCTTCTATTCGTGGACATTCCCTGGGGCAGCAGCTGAACCTCTAGACAAACGCACCCTATATAAGGCTGGAGGTATGCCATCACTCCTCCCTCTCCAGCCCTCTATCCCTCCATCCTGACCCCTCCTTTGTTCCTCTTATGGCTCTCTCTGCCCTTCCTCTGTTCCTTTCCTTATCGTCCCTTCTAGTTGCGCCCTCAACACACATCACTCCTGAATGGAGTCTCTCCCCAGTGCAGTGTTCTATATGGGTAGACACCGAAATATGAACACAAATACAATTCTAATGAGACCTGACAGTTTTTCATTTGTGTTGAGACAGTGTCAGAGAAGTGTAGATTAAACCCTCTACAGGCATTTTTGAGAGTACTGTATTATTTATAGAATTGCCCAGTGCAGGTCTGCTATTTCATCATTTCAGGGGCAGGGCCATTTGATGCTGTCAATTTTTTTTTTTATTTTATTTATTTATTTATTTTTATTTTTGCATTTAACAACAAAGAAAAGCACATACATTGAAAAAAAACAACCCCCCAAATTAAAACAGACACAAAATAAGACAAAAACTAAAAAGAAAGGAGGCTGAAGAGGTAGTTCAAAAGTGAAAGAAATATAAAAAGGCAGTGATGATGGAGGTGTGTGTGTGTGTGTGTGTGTGTGTGTGTGTGTGTGTGTGTGTGTGTGTGTGTGTGTGTGTGTATGTGTGTGTGTGTGGGGTGCAGAACACAGATATTGATGATTTGAGTAATAAAGAGGATTTGTTATCACTCAGAAGATGTACTGTGTAGATCCAGAGAGAAGCGGGCAAGCAGGTGAGGTGAGTGAGCAGGTGTTTTGGTGATGGACTGGAACAGGGCAGACATGGCAGGGGGATGCACAGAGAGCAGAGTAAGTAATTCAGAAACAATGCAAACAAAGTTGAGCATAGAACAAAGCACAACAACAACCTGTTGAAGACTTGTGAGGAGATCTAGGTTTTTATCCTGTGGCTGGTGATTGGGGATTGGCTGCAGCTGTGGTGGCTGATTGGTACAGGGAGCAGGTGTAGGTGAGCCATGACTGCAGGGAACTGCCAGTCCAGACCCAGAGCCACACACACACACACACACACACACACACACACACACACACACACACACACACACACACACACACACACACACACACAAAGGGACAGGGGAAAGCAACGAAAGGGTGGAGGACGGAGGCTTCTTAACAAGTATATCAGACTTTTAGCTACTCTTGTGGGGTGGCTGGTGGAATGGTAGTTTTGTTCTGTGGGTCCATCCGTCCGTTTGTCTAGTGCCATGATCTCATCAAACTTTTTATTTTTCCAACTCTTTGGTTTATGACCAAATGCCTGTAAAATAACAACATTCCAATCCGGCACAGCTCTACATTATTTTGTAATTAGCAAATGTTAACATTCTAAGATCGTGAAGACGGTGGAAACTAAACGCGCTAAACATCAGCATGTTAGCATGCTGATACTGATATTTAGCTCAAAGCACGACTGTGTCTTTACAGTCTTTACACCCTCACTGAGCTTTTGCATGGCAGCAGACTTTGGACTTATTTATCATTAAATATGTCTGCACATCACAAAATGTTTTTCAGCTAAATGAAACGTAAATCTACGTCATTCCAACTCTCCAGTTCTAGTGGGGACGCAGGATTTGCCTCCCAGCGTTTTGTTTTGTTTTTTTTTGACATACAAACATACACATTACTATTTTAAGTCATACACTGCTAGAGTTGCAGAGTGCTGTTTCTGAACCACACCTCAGACCACTTTAGGATTCAGTTCAACTCTAATCAATCAGTGGGATCATACAAATGAAGGCAGCTGTATGGGTCATCCGCTCTCAGCATTCAGTTGTCATTACAGATTTGGATTCATTCTGCTTCCAATCAACCACCTGAATAACCTACATAATAGCTCAGCAACAACTTCTGAATGCTGCTCTAAAGCGTTACTCATGCATGCTGACAGTGCTAACACGCCATGAAATGCAGGCTGTTGTTTTGTCTCTAAACAAATGTTGAAAATCCTTCTATTTTGATGTTCAATATGACATTTGGCTGCGGCAGCAATGAAAAAGTCTTGGCTTGAAAACTTGACTTGCTACCTGACAGATTTGCTCCCATGCTGACAGTTCATGGAGATATGGGTTAGGTGGCACAGCCAGTACAGTGCCTTAAATGATTTGACCAGCTAAAATGGCAAAGAATGGACTCAATAATGAGACGTTTGAATAGAGCAAAACATGGTTCTCCACTGACTAAATTTACTGGATCTTTTAGAAGGTTGATATGCTGCCTATCTACAGAAATCAATTGTGTTATAATACTAACTCCATTAAGAGTACCATTTTCTTAAAAACTGAACACTTTTTCTTGAGAATATCTTATCAAAACCAACATTCAGGACATTCGATATATTAAATCTCATTAGAAACCACAGATATTTAGTTAAGATGCATGGTAAAACCCCAAACCCTCAAATATTCTGATTATCAGAAATTGAAAAGGCTATTCATTTTTGATGCGTTTCAGTTGATCTCAAAAGCCTGAAAAAAGTGAGAATGGCATTTCTTCTGATTTCCCTGCTGTTATACATGTTATGTTATGCCACATCATATTTTGTCAGTATGTCATCGTAGACATGAAAGTCTGAAAATATTGTTTAAATGACTTTTCTTAATGTACTTTTTATAATATTGTTTGGAAACGCATATGCAGCATTCTGGATCTTGCATATATGAACTTGTGGTGTCTTGAAAGCCTGTGTGGGCTGGATGCAGCTGTATGCATCACTCATTCATTCAGTCATTATCTGCTACATGGCTACATGGATGTTTGGTCTTGATGTCAGAGCAATAAATAAACTACTATGATGGTCATAATGTTTCCTATTTATAATACAGAAACTGTATAGCAATTGTGTGTCTGACCTCTGCACTGCAGTTACCAGTGTTTAACACCAGGAGTCACTTTTTAGTCACTTGGTCAAAAGACGATTTATTTTTCAATAATTGAAGGCAGTACAGCATTTTTCTTGTGGAGACTGGAAATATTGCTTATAATTGAGGCATTGCACATAAAAGCCAGGCCTATGTGTTGGTGGTGTCAAACAGGATAGAGACAGGGACATGTGGGAAAGTTGACAGACTTCACAACTTGAACAGAACATTCTGTATGCTAACTGTCTTAATATAGATCAGGGGTGTCAAACTCAAATACACAGTGGGCCAAAATTTAAAAAAAAAAAAAAAAAAGTTCCAAGTCGAGGGTTGGACTGGTTCAATGTTCATTGAAAACTGATTGAAATGACCATATTGCACATATTGAACCTGGAGCTAACAACATTAATCATTAAATAAATGAAAAATCCGTTGCATTTATTTCTTATGGCTTTATCTGCAGCTTTCCATAGAAATTTCACATGAAAACACACAAACAATCTGTGTCCATTTTTTTTCTAGCTGTCAAACAGTTTTGAGTACATTTTAATATGTCAATTTTCCAGAGTAAGCACAGTTGTTCAAAAAGTTCTTAGAATCAATATTCAGGGATTTGGGACACAGCTAACACCTTTGGAGACATCTGTGAGGAAGAGGTCCAACATGCTTTAATATCACAAGGCACTCTGCGTAGATCTTTCTCATGCTGGACTGTTTGAGCTCTCAATCAGTGTCACTGTGTGTCACTGATAAGATCTTTATTAACATCAATTATAAAGTCATTTAACTGTATCTGTAGGCATGCAAAGTGAGCTAGGATCCACAATGCACACACAAAAAAATACTGATCGATGTTTACCAGGACAGAGGTTTATAAGAGTCTTGAAATGATTTGAATTATCAAATTCTGTGAATTATCAGTGGTCACAGCACATATTCGGGAGTTTTGACTCAAGAAAAAACAAAACATGTTGAGTTAAAAAAAAAATGAAAAATGTGTGATGTTTTTCTTTTTTCTTTTTCCTTTCTTTTCTTTTTCTTTTCTTTTTTTTTTTTTTTTTTTTTAAAAAAACACATTTCTGATTAATGATGATTTAACAACAAAGGAAATGTGACTAGATTTCTGGATCCAATCATGTATTTTATTTGTTGAAAGAATAAAGTGTGCAAACCGACACTTTGTGAAGTTTGCTGATGATATGGTTATTGTCAGCTTACTGAATAATGAGGAGACTTCACACGGTCCGGTAATTGATCACTTTGTAACATGGTGTCAGGATGCCTTTCTTGAACTGAATGCCTCAAAGACTAAGGACATGTGTATTGACTTTAGGCATAATGTCACTAACACTGTAAAACTAGTATAAATGGTCAGGAAATAGAGGTTGTTAAAGCGTACAAGGATTTAGGATCCATTATTGATGACAAGTTGTGTTTTGAGCCAAATACTAGTTTGCTTTGCAAGAAAGGCCAGCAGCGCCTGTATTGCCTTAGGAAGCTGGCCAAGTTTAATGTGGACAAGACCCTGATGACCCTTTTCCATAGGTCCATTGTTGAGTAAGTAGTAGTGTGTGTGTGATTTGTACTATACTATCTGCTGCACAACAATTTGCCCCACTGGGGTGACCAAAAAAAAAAAAATTAATTAATTAAAATCAATTACATTATACATTTGTTTTAGATGATCACACAGGAATGTAAATAAATCAAAGCTCTTTCTCTCAGAGGATTTTCCTCCTTGTGATATCTAATGATATAACTACCCACAGCATCATGTTATAGTGTAACAATGTAGTCTACAGGTGCGTGAAAACGCTCCAGATGCGTCGTGGTTCTACATCTGCTGACTCGGGGGGGGGGGGGGTCGGGGGTTATAAGTCTAAGTCAGTCACAGTCACGTTCATAAGATAGAACAGCTCAAACTATTAACAACATGTCAACGACACCTGTGATGACGGCCACGGCTGCACACAACCTCACCGCGCAGTGCGACTGGCTCAGCGAGGAGAACCGCACTGACGCTGCCAGCTGCCTCTTTCTGTCTGTGCTGCCGTATGGACACACGGTCCCAGCGCTGATATGGATGTTTGTGTTGCTGACCGTTTTCTCTCTTCTGGTTAACGGGTTTACCCTGTTCGGTCTCGGGCGGTCCGAGGACCTCTCCTGGGAACCGCGCGTTGCTTTCTTTAAGAATCTGATTTTGAGCGACCTCATCCAGACTGTCACCTTCGCCCCGGCGATCATCCACTCACTAGTCCAACGCCGGACGATGGCGTTTAGCGTCTGGTGTAACGTCCAGTACTTTGTGGGGTGCACCAGCATTTTCTCCAGCCTCTTCACCGTCACATGCATGGCTCTGGAGCGCTACTTGTACGTGTGCCACGCCATCCACTACTTGGTCATCCTCACTCAGGTGCGCCTGCGGCTTGCCCTGAGCCTCATTTGGATCTACTCCATCACCATCAGCGCCATCAATATAACGTTGCTGCACACGGGAACAGAGCAAAAGAATGACCGGGTCACCAGGGGGTTACTGTGCGAGCCGGACACTGTGGAGCAACACATGGGTTTCCCCCGCGCCTCTGCTGTCTTTCGCAAAGTCACTGGCTCCTTCACTCTGCTGCTGTGCCTGGTGGTCTACGCTTTATCCTACCTGAGGATGTACCAGTACGCGCGCAAAGCGATGATCCCGTTCAACGCGGTTAACACAGCAGCGCGCAAGACTGTGCTGTTCTACTGCGGCATGCTGTTCCTGCAGCTGCTGCCGCTGCTGCTCAAATCCACCTCGGACGCGCTGTGGGAAGTTGAGGGGACCGTGGCTATGACGACACTGTCTTCTCACTCTCAAGGCGTCCTCAGTGCGAGAGCGGTCCCCACGGCCACGGCGACCGCACTCCACATGTCACTGCTGGTAGTGCTTTTGGTGCCACCGTGCATCAACCCGCTGGTATATGGGATGAGGAATGTGGAGATGAGGCAGGCGCTGCTCCGGCCGTTCCGGTGGTGGATGGCGGCGTTGCGCGCAGTGGAGAGGACGGGAGCTAGAAACGTGCGTCAAAACGGAACTCAGGCAAGAGAGGCAGAGCTCAGCGGCCAATGAGATGTTTTACAGGCAAGGCAAGGGAAAGCAAGTGTATATACAGAGCACATTTCATAACTTGTGGAGCTTCACATACAGTGATGCAAGTACATTGTCAAAAAATGTCCGTGAAGTTCACAGTGAAGTGCTGTGAAGTCATGACATTAAAATAAGTGTAAATGGAAAAAACAGTGAAGCAGTGTTTGTTCAGCAAAGGTTTGTAAATACTGACCCGAACACAGCTGATGTTTTTAAAGTAAAAACCATAGTTGTTTGGAGAATGTACGGATTGCTCTAGTTTAAACCCAGAAAACCTGTAATACAAAAGGCAATACTATGCAGTTAAAATTACAATATGGCAGTGTTAAAATAAGGTTTTCTGTCAGGTAGATTTTTTTCCATACAGATGGAAACCGTCTCACGCTTTAGAAATTAAGTTGTTATACTTTAAAGATAAATTATAAAGAAATAACCTGAAATTGTCAATTGAAGGGTTTCAAACTGGATGAGCTCTGGCCCGTCCAATCTAGGAGCAGTAGAGTTTGTTTCTGTTCTTTCACTGGACTACTGAACTATTGTGGGACGACCCATCTCAGCGAAGTTCATGTTTCTGGCTGCTGGGCACTTGCTAAAAATGATTACCTGCAGTTTTTGCGGCAAAACGCCAGAGACACTGAGGGTTTACGTGCCGCATTATAGACATCACAGGAACCAACCTGCTGTTTTCTCAAATGTGTTGGCACCGACTGCTAGCAAACATTTTGCACTTATGCAGCTCTTAAAGCTTGTTTCTGCCAGGTACACTGTACCAGCTCCCTCTGTTAGTGCTAGAGCCGTTGTAACACATTTTAAATTTGCCATTTCACTGTGTGAGCACCAATGCCACACAGTGAAAGAACTTACATCTGTCACAGTACCTCTCAGTCTCTTACCTGCTGACATTGACTCCCATCTGTCCACCTGAGCAGCCTGTACTTCTCCACCCTCACTCCCCTTGCCAGCCACGCCCACCTGCACTCACCTGATCCTCAGCTGATTCTCATTTCCAATCAGCCCAGTATTTAAGCTGCTCTCTCACACTCACTCATTGCCAGATTGCTCTTTGCACCATGCAAGACTCTTCAGTGCTCGTTATCAGACTGCTCTCTTGTTCCTGGACCTGCCTGCCTTTGGCTTCGCCTGATCTTCAGTTGTCTGGTAAATACTTCTGCCTTGAGTGCTTCGTTCACCAAACATTTCAAGAGACTCTCAACAGTTCAGAACAGGACATTTATCTGTACTACGGCGATCGATATCAAAGTCAGTGAAAGTGACTTCTGTGTACTGGTGGTGCTGCAGTTGGGTCCAAAATCAACAAGTTACAATATCTGTCTCAGAAGACCATATAGTGGAGGGGCAATCTGTCGCATGTCCAATAACTGGCTGTAAAACTACATGGACCGTGAAATCGTCCATGCGTTGGGCACTCAGTCATTCCACTGAATCAGTGTGTTGAAATAAACATGATCTTGGACACTGGCGGAGAAACCATACAAAAAAATGCACATGTATGCTTTGAAAAATGCAAAATTTAGCATAAATGCATCCACCACTGCTGCATTTTACGCCCTTCTTTCCTCCCAGTTTCTTGGCCATGTTTCCTGTCTGTTTCCTTCCTGTCTACTGTCACAACTGAATAAAGGCCAAATACCATAAACTTTAGATTGTCAAAATGGGAAAGTAAAATTATAATAAAATAAGATCAAATGATAACCGACCCACTAAGGTGGGTCCACCATTACTGATGTGGCAGAATGTATCTTGAACAGCTAGAGCTGTAGAACATGGTCCTTATTCATAAATAAAGTTGTGCTCAACCTAACTGACACACAGGAAACATTGTTTAGGCTGGGACAAAACGATTTTATGATTATGCAAAGCAAAAACTACTGTTATTGTACAAACATTTGCTATTTGCATCCCATAAACATGATGAAAGTGGATCATTCCACCTATTTTGATATATAACTTATCAACCACTATGAGCGGCTGCAATCAGGGAAATGTGAAGAGAGAAGGCCAGTTCCATTATTGTGTCTGTTTCCAGGGACAGTTTTGAACATAATGTCGCCTCATGTTACAGTGTATTCAATCAATGCTGTGCAAAGCCTTAAGACAGCTTGTGTATGCTGTTTTGGATGAAACTGCTTATATTACTGTGATATATTATACTGTAATATTTTAAAATAGGCAAATATCATTAACTATAAGCAGGGAACCCATGATAAATCCATCTTATTTCGTTTTTGTTTGCCTGTATTTCCCTCTTACTCAGTCCTGCAACCTCTTTGGTGCTTTGGAATACAGATATTTTAGTTTCCTCAATACTCAACAAAGAGTGGGACAGATTTATGGAAATCCAGCCATGACCCCTGACATTGTTCAGTCAAAGTGCAATTTAAAGACATACCTGTTTAAACCAGGCCTAATAGTACAATTTAATGGTAGTCTTGTATGTGTGTGTGTGTGTGTGTGTGTGTGTGTGTGTGTGTGTGTGTGTGTGTGTGTGTGTGTGTGTGTGTGTGTGTGTGTGTGTGTGTGTGTTTGTTGAGGAAAGAAATGAGTAGAATTGACTAAGGATACAAATGGACAGCAGAGAAGTAGTGTGAGAAGTTTATTTGAATCTTTCAACATTTTCCAGCCTCTCTTCTCTGTGAAAGAGCATCTGCATATAAAGCCACCTCTCACCTCTCAACAAAAACAGTGCATCCTGTATAAAGCATGGGCAACCATTCCCAGCTCAGGAGCCAACGTGAGCTAGCTGTATGCAAACATGGCAGGTGAATTGAGTCATAAATGTACACTTTTTTTTTCTCTAGTGGTCAGAAGGTGCTTAGCACTTAGCACCACTTCCTCAAATGTCCAAAATAAATTGCCTGTGCTTTTATCATGGTCAGAAAATGCTGACACTGATCACCTGATAACTAGATCAGCGCCAATTAAGTATCAGCTTATTTATGCTGTTAGCCGTGAGTCAGTATGTTTTCTTTACCCAGTTTGCTTTTACAGTTTTAATGTGCAGCTGTTTATTGAATTTTTTTTTTTATGGTTGCATAATGTTTTAGTGAGTTTTATGGGGAAATATTAAATTTCAAGTGGTAACTGATTGAAATTTGACATTGAAACACTTATGTCTTGCTGTATTGCTTATGTGCTCCAACACTCTACCTGTATGTGTAATTAGCCTTGGCTGATTTATGTCTATTAATCCTTTGCCACGCTCCTCCTCAACTCCTGATGAAGGCCTTGTGATCATTTTTGATCAGTGACAACAGCTGTTGATGTTATGCCTATTCAGGACTGATGCCAGAACTGTCACTGAAGCAGCAGCCAGATTAATCAAAACACGCAGGGGTTACGTTCATATATGCTGTCTACTATGTAAATACAGCAAACTTCAAGTGCTTACTGTACAGAATATTTTTATGATGTTTATGTCTATGTATTCACTGTGAGTCAATATTTAAAATGCTTCTGTTGAGTTGTTTAATTGTTTGTTCTGTATTTAATATTGTATATATTTTGGCATTATGTAAGGTCCATATGGAGATGTCAAAAGAAGAGTTTAACATTAAGGAAATCAGGTTTTTCACTTTTAGATGAGTTAGATGACTGGATGGATATCACTCTCATGTCTGTCTGATAAATATGAAGCTGGATTAGCTAGCTTAAGACTAGAACAGGTGGAAGCAGTTAGTTTGGCTTTATCCAAAGGTAACAAAATCCATTTACCAGCACCTCTAAAAGTCACTTATTAACATGTTATATCTTCCTTGTTTGTCATTATGAACATTTGTACAGCCTGTTGTTCCAGTATAAATATTTGGCCGTCAGCAGCTGACCTAATAATTTCTCTTTTTTTTTTAGGTTAAGTAGAGAAGCTCACATTTTCTGCCATCTAACCTACCATGCAGTGTTTTTAGATTTAACTCATACATTAGAAGAATTGACGTCTGATGTATTTCAAGCTGGTACTTTTGTTCTTAAAAACGTTATGTTATTGCTATTTTGCCCACTGAGAAGCAGGCAAAGAAATCAAGATCATCTTCACATTCAAGCTGGAGGACAGAACAGTAGACCATACAGTATATACTTTACCTCCATCATCCACCTGTTGAGTGCCAAAGATGGGACACAGTGGAGAGGAATCCAAATATCTTAGGCAAGTGTGAACATTTGAACACTTATTTTATTTAAGGGACCATTTCCAGTACAAAATATTGACCTCTGTCTATTTCTTGATCCAAGTAAATGTGAACTTGATCTCAGTGTCTACCTGTGAGTCGTGCTTTTGTTGTTCAAGCTTGCTGTTTTTCTTCAGCCATTACAGATATACCCACAGGTAGAGTTCAGGTGTAGAGACACAGGCCATGTACAAGGTATGTTTTTACAACAGAGGAATTCAAAAGAGAACTTCAGTACTTCCTCTTCTGAGCTATACTTCTATGAGATATTATATAGTACAGGGCCTTCAGTAACACTGCACTACCTACAGTATCCACTCTTGTGATGCAATATCTGCTGATAGCAACTAAGGCATGGTTACATCAGGTGGTTACATCACAACCCTATCATTAGATCATCTGTTGAAGAACGAGTAAAGTAATGGCATTCATAAGCATCACTTGAAAATACCCACTAATACATTATGGCTAATGTGCCCAGTAAAGTATCACTAATTGCACCTTTCATTTTAGGACACTGTAGGTGGGTTCAAGGCACACCCACATTCCAGTGTGCAGTGACTTCAGGGAATAGCAAGCCAAACAACCCTAACAGGTTTAGTGTATTCCTGTACGTCACAAATGTTGGGGAACAGGAAATGCATTTCTTTTAATGGTGTAAAAGTACCATTTAGCCAGGCGTGTTGTGAGGCACCAACTGTAAAAATGTCAGAAAAGGTAAGTAATTTGTCATTCAAGTGTAAAAAGGGAAGAAGGAAGTCAGGCTCTTCACAATGTCAGTTAATGCTTTGCTAGTATTTGTCTCTGCACTGGTATTTGAGAACTGTGGTATACAGGAATGAGGAAGCAGCGAAGTTACAAAAAAGGGAACATACAGTATTACACAGTCAAACAGGTACAGACTCACATGTACTCCTCAGGATCTTAAGAAAGCATCACCTGCCGGGAGATGGTTCGCCTAGTTTTCTAGATCTTTTGTTTTGAGAGCACACTACATCCGGAATGCCATATTAACAGCCTGTGAATCATATTGCAGAAACAGGGCAAATAACCAGGCTTTGGTTTTGCTCTCCTGAAGTATCGATGGATCCAACATTGCTCCTGAATCAGCCTGCCAGTCCACAGTGTCTGCCTGGGATGTTGACTCAAAGTTGCACTGAGGACAACCTGAAGTTTATCTGCCAGTTTAAGGCTGGGCCTGGTCCACCACAGGTGTCTGGTGATGAGGATTACAATGTCAATATGGATTGTGAGTCAGTGTCAGTCATCCTCCCTGCACAGTGCAGCGTTTACCAGCTGCGGCTACGGATCTGTATGCAGGTAGGCAAACACCCACTGGATAGTCTGCTTTTTTGTCTTTCTTAGGGTTTTGTGTATTCTTATATACACATTTACTGCAGAGTACATTCAAGTACTAAGTCACATACAATATACTGGCATTTTGTTCAGGTGGTGCTGGTGATGGTGGTGGTTGGGTTAGAAATGGGGTAGAAAAATCTGTGAGTAGAGTGGCTCTAAGGATGGTTAGTATGTCGGTCAGTCCACCACTTTGCTCTAAATGTCTCAACAACCAACTGACGAATTTCATTTAGATTTGGCACAGATATTCATGGTTCGCAGTGGGTGAATCCTAATTACTTGGCTGATCCCATAACTTTTCCTGAAGTGTCACCATGAGGTCCACATTCATGTTTTTTGTGAAATGTCTCAACAGCTCATTTAATGGATTTCCATGATATTTGGTTAATAAATTCATTTCCTCCTCAGGATGAACGGTCATTTTTATTCAATAAGTCAAACGTTCAATTTGTTGAATACTCTAGCTTCTCACTAAACACCTGGAAAACAAAAAACATTCCCATCAGCCTCAGCTGTAGGTTTAATTATCTGTTTAGCAAATGTTAGCAAAATGCTAACAGAATAAATTAAGATGGTGAGTGGTCTTATACCTGTTAAACATCAGGATGTCAGCATCGTCATTGTAAGTGTGTTTGCATGCTGACAATGAAGTCAAGCCTAAAGCATGTATAGTTCAGCTCACAGAGCTGCTAGCGTAGCTGTAGACGTTTAGTCTAGTTTAACATGATCAAGCTGCAACCATCAACATTTTCCCAATATTTCTCTTTATATCTTCAGGCCCAGGAACAAAACTGCCATCCAGACCCACTTGCAATACTGGACCCAGAGAAATACACTCTGCTCTATGCCAAAGGAGAGGACTGGTATGAGGTCTACGATGACTGCCAGGTTATCAGGACATTAGACATTCCATGGTCATGTGACAATGCTGGGCATCTTTTGGCGCATGTAGTGGCAAAACCACTGGTGGCAGTTGATTCAGAGGAAAAGAAAAAACAGCAGCAGTGTCTGGCTTACCTGATTGGACACAACCTGGAGAAAGAAGAGTCTGACAGACTTGGTGAGCTCACTTTCACCCGCAGAAAACTGGCATCTCCAAGAAGACAAGAGCTAAGGAATCGGGATGACGTGTTATATGCCACAGAGCCTTGGATAACATGTGCCCCTATTCCAAATGACCTACAGGATCAGCTAAACAGAAAGCTCCCTGTCACCCTCCATTACATGGGCAAGATCAGCTTCAGCATACATGTTGATTTTAGTACAACCCCTGAAGTTCTTCTTCAAGTTTTTAGAAGGGTGATGGCAGACCAGGGGGTTGAATATGACACCTCTGATAATGTGGTTTTTAAAGTCTGCGGGAGGGAGGAGTTTTTATCTGGAGACTACCCCCTCAGCGATTTCCTCTGGGTTCGACAGTGCTTGAAAACCAATCAAGACCTCCACCTTTCTGTGGTCCCTGTGTCACTGCTTGGCGATGAGACTGTCAAATTTGAGGACTGGCCGCTTGTTGATGCTTCCAGTGGTCAGTTCACCTCCCACGACGATCTCCGCCTAGAAGGGAAGGATTTGAATGATATCTTCATGATATCCTTGTGGGACTGCAACAGAAGACTCAGGGTCAAATTACTTGGCTTTGACATCCCAAAACTTCCAAACAAATGCCCTGAGTCTGTCTATGTAAAAGCCTCCATACTTTATGGTAACAAGGTTCTGTCTTCAGTGTCCTCCATTCCCAAGGCTTTTGCAGATGAAGTACTGTGGAATGAGTGGCTGGACTTTGATGTTCTCCTCAGGGATCTGCCACGTGGAGCAAAGCTGGGTTTCACTATTAATGCATGTGGTGGTGACATCTCCCCAGTAAGCAAAGACTCCAAGTCCCCATCGCCTTCAACCAATAAAGACCTGCAGAAAGGGAAGGGGAAGGTGCTCTACTTTGTCAATCTTCTCCTCATAGATCACAGGTCAGGTTTTTAAAATCAATTACAACTTTGTGATGTATGAGCGTATTTTCAGTGTTGAAATGTCTAAAATGGCTATCACTGGAACATGAAATTTTACCATACCTGATTAAAGAGCAACTTGTAGGTTGATTTTCCTACTGAATCTATTTCTACTTAAGATTTCATGACAATTCCTCTTTAAAAAGTTAATATATTGTATGATTTTACTAGAAATGTATGTTGAACAAGAGATCACACCAGTTGCAACACCATCATGTTGATGTTCCAATCCCATTAGTCATTAGTACGTTATTACATGAGTATTCAGTACTCATGAGTTGGACCACAATCATTCGATCCTGGCCTTCATTTTGTTCTCAACCACGAACCTGTAAAGTTTCGTGACTGAATCTTGCACATTGTGATGCCATCATGTTGACAAAATCTGCCAAAGTCCTGAAAATTGCCTCAGCAGTAGGTCTTGCTACAGTAGGTGTCCGAGGACAAAATTTGATCATGATGATACCTCCCCCCTCACAAGTGAGAAAAATACCAGCCCTTGCTTGGGTGCATTTTGTACAAGTGAGGAGATGGGACTTCACCCCTGCATCTTAAACAGCACGTGCAGTGCTCAGAAGCTGAGATAGCATATGCACTTGCAAACTTTGCAACATTATGAAGTCAAACAACAACAAATTGCATATCGTCAGCGAATACTTGTCACTCACCAAGCATCTGGGATAGACAGTAGCTTGTCTTGTGAGGGACCATCAGCTCTATCCCAAGATACAAGTTTTATAACTGTAACAACTTTGGGATTCAGTATTGCAGCTGGAATTGGCTGCTGGCACCAGACTTGACCTATCTCTATTAATTCCTAATCTTTTCTTTGTTCGTCCCTACAGGTCCATCCTCAGTCAGGGCCCCTACACTCTGCACATGTGGTCCTACCCTGACCTGGAGGAAGAGGCCATCACCTACCAAGCAGACAAGCTGTCATCTGCTACTAATCCAGAAATAGCTGACTCCATGGCGATCAGCTTCCTTCTGGACCGCTACAGCTTCCCTGTGGTTCTCCCAAATAGCTGTAGCCCCTCTGAATGCTCAGACAGTACGACTTCCAGCCTCAACCTCACCAAATCTGGGGCTTCCTCTTATGCACTCTCCTCATCTTCCTCCTCACCCCCTTCTACCTTACCAAGCACAGATTCTCTCTCTCTGACTGTGAAACCTCTCCAGGGTCCATTGCCTGACAATATAGTTCTCAGATCCTCATCACCATCCATTGGTACCAAGAGGGCTTGCCTGAAAAGGTTCCGGGAAGAGAGCGTCCGCTATGCCTCAAATTTGCCCCATTATCTACGCAATATTAATTGGATGAACCGCAGAGTGGTTGAGGACGTCCACTGGCTGCTGGGAAACTGGGATCCTGGGGAACTGGATATAACAGTGGCCCTGGAGTTGTTAAGCATGGATTTTGCTGATGTGACAGTCAGGAGACTAGCAGTTCAGAGACTGGAGAGTCTGAGCAATGATGACGTATTGAAGTATCTGCTGCAGCTGGTGCAGGTATGTGTTTGGAACAAAACAGACACTGTAAAGCTTGTGCTGTTGAAAACAGCTTTATTATTTCTAACCAGCGACCACTGAGATTGATAACAAAATGATAATTGCCACTGTCTAATTAATGCTAAAATTGACTCTGTCTGTGCTGGCTACGTATATATCATGATAAAAGACTGATGCTAAAGCTACATGACCCAGGCATTTTTCCCAGGCATTTTTTTAGTTTTCTTTTCTTTTAAAGGGGATCAAATATGTTGCTTCAAAATATATTTTCTGGACCTTCATTGTTTCAATTGATATTGTGTTTAAAGAGAACATTTTACAGATGCATTTAATCAAATTCCTGCAAAATAACTGATACATGCAAAACTGGTACCTGGTTGTACTCCAGGATATGAGAACTGGATCCCTGTTGTATTTACCAATGACCTCAAGTTTCCGCTGTGATGGGTTGAGACTGCAGACTGGTGACATTGACTACAGTTTTTCCACACTGTTTATTCATACAGACCCTCAAAGTGGAACCTTACCATGACAGTTTTCTTGCTCGGTACCTCATACAAAGAGCTCTGCGGGTGAGTCACGCAGCATCCTGACACTCAGTGTACACAACACATCTTACCACGTTAGGATTCGTTTATAAGTATATAGGTTAGTTGTACATTGTTTTGCCATTTTTGTTTCAAACTGATACATAGTACATGTTTTTTCACCTATGCTTTACACAGAATGGATTATCCTCACAGTGGAGCATTTATTTTGTATTTTTCAATCTGTTTCGGTTGAGTTTTCATGGATAACTCTAACAATTTCTTTACTTTTTGGATGGATGTGATGTGATTGTTAACAAATTCCAAACATGACCTCTTTTACTTCTTCATAAAGTGACTCAAGAGGATCCGGTTTTTTATTTATGCTGGGCAGGACACTAACCTCAGTCTCTGCTGATCTGTTGGTCCTCTGTCTGTGGGTGAATATTGTTTTTTCTTTTGGAAGGTTTAGTGGATGTGCTGCTGCTTCCATTGGATTCTATTATTGCCTTTTGATGGTAGTGGCCATTAATAAAGGCCTCCCATATAAGTACTCCACTGTGATGGTAAACCGCTCTGCGAGTGCTACAGGAGAATAGTACAAAAAAAAAACAAAAACATGCAATCGGTGTTTTAGGGATAGGGTTTGGGTTTGATTAGTACAATTTCCTGTCTGAAATGTCTGGGCTAGTCTTGCTGCCTACAGCCAGAATCAGGGCAGTGCCATGTTGAAGCTTACTTGGGTTGTTGCTCTTGTAACTTCACCTCTCAGTGAGAGACAGGCTTTGCAGCTTCATCACTCAGTGCTAGAGTTTTGTGTCTATACGGCTGGGCCAGCTTTGCTGCAGTCCAACCAAAAATACAGGACCTCAGTGAAGGTGTATTTGTACTACAGCCAGGCTCACATTATTACCATGGTGTCAGCAAACAGAGCAACAGGTGGGATTTCATGTCAAAATCCATCAAAAATGGATAACATGGATGTCTCTGTGACAGACAGAATGTCGTTCTGACAGTGAATCTTTTTTTCCTGCCCTGCCCTTCTTCTCGTGTAAAATTCAGGCTCAATCAGGATGTGTTTTTGCCTGTGTTGTCTAGTAGGTTCACACAACAGTGAGCAAAAGTCTCATTGCTGCATGTGGAGTGCAACTACATCTTTGTCTGTATTCTGCTTTCTGACTCACTCACCTCACCTCCTTCACTGCAGAGCAAGAGAATCGGCCACTTCTTCTTCTGGTATGTCCGCAGTGAGGTGGCAGGGTGTCCATACTTCCGCCAGCGCATGGCTGTGATTCTTGAGGCCTACCTGCTTGGTTGTGGTCAGGCCATGCTTGACAGCTTCACCTGGCAGGTCCAGGCTGTGGAGGCCCTGCAGGACATTGCTATAATGATTAAAAACCTCTATCCTGACAAGACAGACCTTCCTCCTACAGGTGGGACATGCCTAAGAAAGACATATTCTGTTACAGAATTATAGAATAAAGTCAATACTCTTTTTTTTTTTTCATTATTACCTTTATTTTCTTTTGTATTGTTTTTGTCAGCATTTTTTATGCTGCCATCTTGGTTAGTCTTGGTCTCCCATTCAAAAGAGATTTTCAGAATCTACAGGACTATAAATAAATAATAAGGAAAAGCTTTAAATGACATTTTTTAAGAATCTCTGCAGCAATTTTATATTGCACCTTCCATAGAATTGGGGAACATGTAAAGACACATATTTTTTTTTAAAGAAAAAAAAGAAGATTGGTCCTACACATCCCATAATGCAACGTAATATTGAGGCTCTGAGTTTTTTCCTCACATGCCATTTCTACCTCTGTGCCAAGGTTTCACTGAGTCAGTAAACCTGACAGTAGAAATATGGAATATATCATGTAACCTTTAATCCCTGACAATTTAAGAGTTGTTTTTTAAAAATAATATTATTAATATAACAAAAAAAAAAACATGTGGCAGGTGACCTGAAATATTTCTCTTCCATAGCCAACATTTACACTGTATTTGGCAGGTGGCAGATGCTAATTTCATTTCCTGAGCCTCTTTCATGAAAATAATGAAAATGTTAATGAGCGAAGGGAAAGCATCAGCTTTCCAAAGAGTTTCAATACAAAGATATATTTTGTTACAAATAAATTCAAACAGTCTTCTCCCTGTCAGTGGATGGCTAAATGGTGTGGCCTTAATGCCCACAAAGAAATCCAACAACAATGAGTTGTGCAAATGTGGATGCTTTTGTTTATGTATATTAAGAGGTGCTGCACACCTGCTGCTCATCGGTCAGTGATTAACACAACAGGTGTTTGTCTCTCCGCAAGCTTTGACAGAGACATCATGTTTACACATAGTCATTGAGTTCATTCTGAGGAGTTGATTATTTTCCCTTTCAACGGGCTTTTTATATTTAAAGATTTTTTGTTCTTTTTTGGGTACCCCTATCATGGAAGAAGCCACCTGGTGCATTGCTAATCTATTTTGCCTCATCGTGCCTTTCTGTTGCTGTGTTGCTGTTGTTTTAGCTCCCCTCAAACTTCAGGAGCTTCTCACAAACTGTAATCTGCCAAATGAATTCCTGCTGCCCTTTGACCCCCGTATCAAAGCTGGAAGGATCCTGGTAAGCCTTACTAATGTGTTCTGGGGGGGGGGAGGTTTATGCACTGAATAGAAAATGTCATTTTCTAGCAGCTGTGGACCACAGTAGAAGTGGCAGCAGCACCCCATATCCCTGTGTAGATCCGGCCCTGTAGTGTATCAAACAGCTGCCTGTGAGAGCGGTTCGACATTAACCTTTTAAAACATTAGTGTTTTAAAGGGTAACATGTTGAAACACCAAAGTCACACCTTAACACAAATGAACTAACCAGTTGAGGAAATGGGAAACCAGTGACTCCAGTGTTCTGCGAGGTAAAACCAGTGTTTATGTCAAAGGAGCTTGGTGTCTTTGATGAGTGTGTTAATGACATTTCTCTGTCTGAAATCCTTCTCATAATGTTCTCAGAGATTTAGAATAACAATCTGAGCCTGTCACTTTTAGTGGACTTACACCCAAAGGATTACATTACAGCCTTTGCAGCTCGTTGTGTGGCTGCCGGCTGTGGCAATCCATTGCACCAATTCCCAAACTTTTTGTACCCATTAGTCATTAAAACCATAATATATGTAAAAATAAGGCCCAGATTTAAAAATACCAGAATTAGCCTTTCTCTATTACCTTAATATTCATGATTTAATAAGCAAAAATCAAAGTTAAAGCGTGGAAAAAAACAACCTTGGTTGATTATTGAAAGTGTGACTCGAAAGGTCTTCCTCAGTGCAGTGTGTGTGTGGCTTAAAAGTAGTCTGGAAACATAAACAAGACCTCGTCCCTGAAGTTTTGCTGAAGCTGATTGAGAAAATGTATCTTCAGTGCCTTTAAAATTCAGTTACACAGTCAAATCAGTCCTCTTTGTGCCCCTCTCATCCAGCTGGACAAATGCAAGGTGATGGCCTCCAAGAAGAAGCCACTGTGGCTGGAGTTCTCGCCCATGCCGTCGCCCACTTCTGCTACACCTGTCGGAATAATCTTCAAACAGGGGGACGACCTCAGACAGGACATGCTGGTCATTCAGGTCAAGGAGGGTTTTTGTTTTTCCTTGATTACTCATCTTTCGGACAAAAGCACGTTGGTGTTTTATGTTGGTGAAAGTATTTCACCTTTGGATAAAGTGACACCTGATTGTGTATCGTTCTGTTTAGACTCTGGTGGTGATGGACTCCATCTGGCAGGAGAAATCTCTGGACCTTAACCTTGTTCCATATGGCTGCATCTCCACAGGACACAACATAGGTATCAGCATGAGTGTGGCTCAAGTGTGTGGCCATAACCAGGAGTTTTAGAAATGCTGAGGCCATGTGCTGAGGGCCCCCTCCACTCTGATTCTGGAAAATGTATTTATTCAGTTAGCTGTTTAACTATGTTACTCAGAATATTTTCTGTATTTTCAGGCGACCTCCATGGAAAGCACAACTGTAAAGGCTGTTTCAAAGCTCTCTCCAGAAATAATGAATTTGTTGTTTATTTATTATGGTGGCATAGAAGCAAAATTTAAGTATAGTTTGTCTAGAAATACCGGAATCATGTAAAAATCAAACTGTACAATTTGAAATTATAATAAGATTGCAAAACTCCCAAATTCCCAGAAAAATTACAAAAGAAGTGGCCCCAGTGTCCACAATGGTCTTGGGACGTACGCTTTGTTGGCCCGTACATATATTAGTGTATTGATTTAAGATTTTTGTTTCTTTTAATCTATATTTCATTCCTGTTTAAGCTCAACTCACTAGGTCAGTTTTCTGTTTGGGTTTCTTCAGAAATCTTAATATCTCCAAAGAACTCAAAGTGTTTAGCTTGTATCTTACAGAGCTTAAACAGTAATTCAATGAAGGAAGAAAGCTACTGAAATGAGTTGTTTTGCTGCTGTATTTATTGCTGTACTGTTCAGATGAAATTCATAATCGTACACTTGTAGTTAGCAGAGAGTGTGAAAAAAAACGGCACAAAATATCAATTACCTTACTTATTAATGCTGAGTTTTTCTTCATACTACTAGTCGTTGTTTTGTATCTCCAGGTGGGCTTCTAGTGAAAGCCAGGACCTGACTGGTGGTTAGTCATTGCAGGATGGCAAAAGATGGTGGAACGTAATTAGGAGATAATGAGGAGCATAGTAGGCAAGGACATGCATGCTTAATGTACAAGCGCTGTAAAACACTGAATAATCTGGTGCTTCTTTTAACCCCCAGGATACGACCAAGATGTCCTAGTGACATAAAAAAAATACATAAATAAAGCATTCTCCTCATCAGGTATGATTGAGATTGTGAGGAACGCAGCAACCATCGCTGCAGTCCAGAGGAGCCATGGAGGAACGACTGGAGCCTTCAGAAACGATGCTCTGTTTGAGTGGCTCAAGTCCAAATGTCCACTGCAGGAGATTGTAAGTAATGGAAAACTCAGACAAGATTCAAACCCAGGTTTCATTCAAGATTTGAACCCACATTAAGTTCTAATATTTGTTCACAAAAGAAATGTATGCTCCATTCAGGCCATGCCTTTTATTAAACAACACACCGGATCACACACATGCTGTTCTTGTTGTGCCATGCTACCAGTTATGTCACTAGTCTGCCGTGATCTCATTTGACTACAGCACTACAAGACTGTGGAGAGGTTTGTGAAGTCCTGTGCTGGCTACTGTGTGGCAACCTACGTACTGGGTATAGGGGATAGGCACAATGACAACATAATGATCACAGACCAAGGTATGCAGCACATAGCCTTGTCACATCACACTGGCTATTAACTGAATTTAGTCCAATAAACCTGTCTGTATTTGTGCAAATGTAAACAATGTATAGTGAGAAACATGACAGATGCTTTAAAACTCAGACAGTGAGAGACTGAATGATGAAAAGGTGAACGATTGAATGAAACACTCAATTATGAATCCAGATAAACTAATTAACAAAACTTAATGCTTCTGTATTTCCTCTCAGGGAACCTGTTTCACATCGACTTTGGTCACATCCTGGGCAACAGGAAGCACTTTCTGGGCGTGAGCAGGGAGCGTGTACCATTCGTCCTCACACCTGACTTCCTGTATGTCATGGGCAGGGTCAAAGGGCGCAACAGCCTCTACTTTCAGAGGTTCAGGGTGAGAAGACCTGATTACGTGTGTATAGCTGTAATTGTGTATATTTGTGTGTGTAAATGGTAATTTTACTTATTATTTTAGCAATTACACAAAAATTATACTGTTATTTAACAGAGGCAGCTGGAGTTGTTTTATATTTTTCTTATTGTTAACAAATCCTGTGAAAAAACTGCAACACTTTACTTTACACTGCCTGCCACAGTAGCTGCGGTTTATTTTTCGGCGTCACTCGATAAAAATGACATAACAACCTTTCAGTATATTGTAATCCACATTGTCCCTGAGAAAAGAAACTCGAGCCTATGACAGTCACAGGCCATTTCAGACAGAGGGCATTCCTATTGGCTGTCCTACAAATGCAGATGTATCTGTACATCCCTACAGATGGTGAAAGCTGAATCTTGCCAGACCTGTCTCCACACTTTTAGTGCTGTGCCACTGCTGGAAAAAGTGAAAGTAAAAGCCTGATTCAGTGGTGGAGAATCCTGCGATCTGTGATAGATTTCCAATCCCTCTTTTGCCCACAACAATGTGTAGAACAAAACACATACGTCCAAGCTCCAGTCATTCTTGAAACGCTGGAAGAGTGTCTTTGAGAGAACAGGTAGCAGCTGGAGGGACAGGGCTCATGTGGCTCATGCCATGGAGAGCAGGCCCAACAAGCCATGAGGGGAACTGACCTTGCCTTGGGTTTTAGGGGCTTATCACGGGGATATGAGGCAGCAGAGAGAGAAGAGGAAGGTTTTGCATTGCATTGTGTTCAATTACAAAACGGAAAGGTGAAATCCGGCGATCTGATTGGCTGTTCACTGTGATATAATGAGCACATACCACAGCTACTATTCTAAAAAGCCTTATCACAGCATATCACTCTGCTTCAGGGAGGCAACAATGTTTCCATGACAACAACCAACTGTTACAGTATGCAGCAAAAAGGTTTTGATCACGATCAGCACCTTGACAGCGACTATGACACTTGGGACTATGGGCTCTATAGGGTGATCTGTCTGAGTCTGATTGAACAGCCTCATACAATTCTTCACATTATTTACTAACGAAATTCGTTAAGGCAAGTAATTTGGTGCTTTTAAAGTCATGATATTCAGATGTCGACATCAGATGTCGTGATGTATTGCTTAAATGACCCTTCACTAAGCCTTTGTCACTGTTGCTGTGCCTGTAAAGCCTTCCATTCTCACACTGCTCATATGGAGTTCATTCATTCATCTTCATCATTCATCTTCATCCCCGATTATCCCTTTCGGGGTTGGGGGGGGGGGGCTGGAGC
>JBBMOE010000009.1:14504536-14521184 GCA_037975065.1 Chaetodon trifasciatus | reverse complement strand
GGCTGGAGCCTATCCCAGCTGTCAACGGGCGAGGGGCGGGGTACACATACAGGTGTATGGGTACACACCTAGGGACAATTTAGAGTCACCAATTAACCTAATGAGCATGTTTTTGGGAGTCAACGGGCACGGGAAGAACATGCAAACTTCACACAGAAAGGCCCCTCATATGGAGTTGATGCTGATAATGATAAAAGATTTACCGTCAAAACTTGCAGTATGTTTTAAAATACCTGTTGTTCAATCAACTCACAGAAATAAACAAAAGCCGGCTTCTCATTTCCAGCTGACTGCAGTGGATTTTGTCAGCTAAAATTATTTTATAAGTGCACCTAGCCAATGTAAGCTATTGCTAATGTTATCCTCCTTTCCATCTCTTGTCTGCCCATATCAGGACACTTGTACCCAAGCATACCTCTCCCTGCGCTCGCACTCTCGTCTGCTGGTCACTCTTTTCTCCCTCATGCTGCTGACTGGCATCCCAGAGCTGAGCGCTGCAGAGGACATGCGCTACCTGCGGGAGGCGCTCCAGGAGGAACAGGTCGAAGCAGAGGCCAAGGAGCATTTCCTCCAGCAAATCTCTGTGTGTGAGCAGCAGGGCTGGACCGTGCAGGCCAACTGGTGGATCCACATGGTGGCAGGCATCAAGTAGACTGTTGGTGTGGAGGTGTGGAAATGCTCACATATGTGTAACACTGTTTTTTTGTTTGGTTCTTTGTTTTCATTTTTTAGTCGTATTTTTATGTATTATTATATTCATGTGTTGTCTATCATCCCTCTCCACCAGTATGGGCCACCAGCAAGTGTGTGTATAGCAAAATATACAGTCATGGCCAAAAATATTGGCACCCCTGCACTACTGTCAGATAATGCACCACTTCTCCCAGAAAATTGTTCATTACAAATGCTTCAGTATTCACATGTTTATTTCTTTTGTTTGCATTGGAACAACACAAAAAAGCAGAGAAAAAAAAGCCAAATCTAATATCCTTCACACAGAACTCCAAAAATGGACAGGACAAAATTGTTGGCACCTTTTCAAATTTGTAAGAAATCATTGTATTTCAAGCATGTGATGCTCCTTTAATTTGTCATTAAACTCACCTGTGGCAAGTAACAGGTGCTGGTAATATAGAAATCACACTTGCAGCCAATTAAAATGGAGAAGAAGTTGACTCAGCCTTTGTGTTGTGTATCTGTATGTACCACACTGAGCATAGAGAAAAGAAAGAAGAGCAAAGAATTGTCAGAAGGTTTGAGAACCACAATTGTGGAAAAGCACGGACAATCTCAAGGTTACAAGTCCATCTCCAGAGATCTAAATGTTCCTCTGTCCACTGTGCGCAACGTCATCAAGAAGTTTACAGCCCATGGCACTGTAGCTAACATCCCTGGATGTGGACAGAAAAGAAAAATTGATGAAAAATTGCAAGGGTTGTTCAAATGGTGGATAAAGAACCTCGATCCACTTCCAAACACATTCAAACTGACCTGCAGACACAGGGTACAGCAGTGTCAGCTCGCACTATCCGTCGCCATCTGAATGAAAAGGGACGGTATGGTAGGAGACCCAGGAGGACCCCACTGCTGACACAGAGACATAAAAAAGCCAGACGGGAGTTTGCCAAAACTTACCTGAGGAAGCCAAAATGCGGGAGAATGTCCTGTGGACAGATGAGACCAAAGTAGAGCTTTTTGGTAAAGCACATCATTGTACTGTTTACAGCAAACAAAATGAGGCCTTTGAGGAAAAGAACACGGTCCCTACAGTCAAACATGGTGGAGGTTCACAGATGTTTTGGGGTTGCTTTGCTGCTTCTGGCACCGGATGCCTTGACTGTGTGTATAGCATCATGAAATCTGAAGACTACCGAAGAATTTTGGGGCGCAATGTAGGGCCCAGTGTCAGAAAGCTGGGCCTCCATCAGAGGTCATGGGTCTTCCAGCAGGACAATGACCCAAAGTATACTTCAAAAAGCACCCAGAAATGGCTTGAGACAAAGCGCTGGAGAGTTCTGAAGTGGCCAGCAATGAGTCTAGATCTAAATCCCACAGAACACCTGTGGAGAGATCTAAAAACCACAGTTGGGAGAACACCACCCCTCAAATCTGAGAGACCTGGAGCAGGTGGCAAAGGTGAGTGGTCCAAAATTCCATTAGAGAGGTGTAAGAAACTCATTGATGGTTACAGGAAGATTATCTTCAGTTATTTTTTCCAAAGGGTGTGCTACCAAATATTAAGTTGAGGGTGCCAATAATTTTGTCCAGTCCATTTTTGGAGTTCTGTGTAGAATGAGATCAGATTTAGCTTTTTTTCTCTGCTTTGTGTTCCAATGCAAACAAAAGAAATAAACATGTGAATACCGAAGCATTTGTAATTTGAACATTTTTTTAGGAGAAGTGGTGCATTATCTGACAGTAGTGCAGGGGTGCCAATATTTTTGGCCATGACTATATAGTGTACATTTATATATTACATAGTAGCACTTCAACCTGATGCAACTCCTGCACCATCTCAATCACTGTGATCCTAAACAGCGTTGTGAGCAGCAGGAAACTGCATTTGGTTTGACTTAACAGCACACAACTGCCCACAGTCAGCTGAATGTGGCCTTGTCATATTAATATCGTGATTGCTTGTCACATTAACAATAAAATTTGAGATGAATGTTTTCCCAGCTGGAAAGCTGATAATATCAGGTGGATGCAGCTGGCAGATGTGACAAAAGTGGTTGTGAATCAGACAGTTTTCGACAGCCTTTTCAGTCTACACAGAAAATCACATGACCTTTGATCAGATCCTGAAATAAAATGTTATTTAGTAGATTAGCCTGTCTAACTTTGTCTCAGTCCCCAGCAGTTCTCTAAATTGCAGATTATAGGTTAGTGAAATGCTTTATATTGTGGTCATCCTCATGTTTGTCAAAACAATTTACATAGAAATGTCCTGTAAAGTCCCTGTCTACCTCAAAAAAAAAAAACAAAAAAAAACACCCACAGTCAAAATATCCTCACACTTACATACATACATAGGTTATGTACATGGTACACTGTCCACATTACTAACAGCCTACAAGAAGATACAAGAAGTTTCCTTCATTCACATGATTCAACAATCATTACTTGGGTAATTTTATGTCACTTAACAATTTCTAAGTGCTTCCAAAGCTTCCTGGACTTGGTTGTGCTTCTAGAAGATGTTTCTCCTCTCCAGTTTGACATGGATGGCTTCTTTCACTCCATCATTGTCCTGAAATGAATGTTCCTTGTTCGTGAGATGTAGGTGGAATGCTGAGTCTTGACCTGAGGTGTTGGTTCTCCTGTGTTATGCCTTGCGCTTGTGAAGCGTTTGCTTTATTTCCTCAATGTACAAGTGCATTCTTCGCTGCATTGCACTGCATAAACAATATTGCTCTGATTATGTTTGGGTGTTCTTTCCTAGGGGGGGACAAGCTTCTGCCTCAGGGTCACTGGCCTTGAAGTGAACAGGGATGACAATCACGAGACTTCTAAGTGCCGGCACATCTAAATGCTTCCAAAGGCATAACCTGGATGAGTGAGAATCTCCACATACATGTCACTTAACAATAATTGAATAGTGGTTTGGTTCTATAGTGTGGGTAATGTAGGTACAAGGCTCTGACGAGGAGGAAAAATGCACGGAATAAAAAAGACTCTGCTGCATTGATTTTATCCTTTTAACTGGTGAAATACTCTTTTAAGGGTAGAAACACAACAAGCTGGGCTGAGCTGCTCGCTCTCATTCATTTCTTAGCAAAGTAGCAAATCCCTTGTGAGCAGCATAATAGGCAGAAAAAGTGCAGGGTGACATTTAATAAGTGAACAGACCTCCTGATGTGGATTTCAGGTCTTTGACTTTTTTAATCAGGTAAGTTTGATGTGCAAGACTGATAAACCATTTTAGTTTATTGATGTGTTTACCATAACCTTTTTGAAATCTCACACTGACATCCCAGAATAGAAAGATATTTACACAGACAAACATCACACCATAGTGGTCGACAGGCCAATTACATGGCAAATATCACACAACATCCAACTACTTTTGCATCATGGCTTCAGCACATATTCATATGTTACTGTGTATAACCTCACACCATCAGTTGTACTTGTCAAGTCATTTTACTCATCATGATGAGTGCTGCTCACCCCAGTAAAAGGTGACATTTGTTTTCATATTCTCAAAAGTAATACCTAATGGTCTCAGAACAACTCTCATTGTGATGCAATTAAGGTCACGGGGGGTGGGGGTGGGGTAACACACACACATGCTGCACATACATGCATGAACAGTATTGGAGCAGAAGGAGGACAGTGTATGAGGAGAAATGTAGGCAGAGGAGGGGGCAGGGGTTTTAGGTTGAGAATAGGGGGTATAAGGGTGGGGTTGGTATGGGCTTCAGGGTGGAGGAAGGGGGTACAGGAGACAACGCCCTACACTATGTCTGAGACAGCCAGACAGACAGCATCACTGCCACATGGCCCAGGACCACATGGATCATTGCATACTGTAATTTTGTTCATTTTCACCTTTGCACTCTGTCTGTCTCCCCATTCGTCTGCTCTCTTTTGTTCTTACTCTACTTCTGTTTTTCATTGTCTAACTGAATTCATTTATCCATCCCTTGTCAAAAGTATGATCATTGTTTTCCTTTCACAGTCTTTCATTTTCCACAACCCTTTGCTTCACTCTCTCTTTGTCTGTGTCCTTTACCTTGTCTCAGGTGAGCATTTGTGTTTAGTTGATAAGATCTAACGTGGAATTAATCACAAGGATCAACCCATGGACTTGGATATGAAGGTTTGCTGCCTTGGTTCACTACGCTTTGCTGCACATGGTAAGTCCATCCATCAGACCCAGTTGTGTGTTTTGTTTGTGTTTGGCATTGCTTTTTATTAAACTGAAAGCTTTTTGGCAAGTTCAAGCTATCCCATTTTACCCATGTTGCTTGGTTATAAGTTCAAAAGAAGGACCATTACTTTTAAATGTTATTCCAAGAGAAAAATACAAGAACTAGTTTATTTAGCTGTATGTCAGCTTTGAACATTTTGCATCCTCCCACAGTCATTTGTAAACACTTATTTCCGTCAGAATACCTGATGCAGACAAGAAAATTCACAAAAAAATCTGAAAGTTAGATAATGTTAGCACACATGAATAACACTGAATTCTTTTTGTTTGGTGATGCATTGATCCTGTTAGGCTGTCGCCTGTGGTTAAAAACCAAACTCACAAGGAGTGGGAAAAACTTAAACATTTAAAATGAGTTGAAAAAGAACAAACAAAAACGCACTCAAAAAGTGGAGTGGAGTAATAACTAAGGGAGCTCTGGTGAAACGGGTTTGAGGCAAAGCACAACACTGACAGAGCAGGAAAGCACTGAAACATAAAGCACACTATAAGTGGCAGTCCATACAAAAATCCAACATTAACAAAGACAGCATGCGGGAGGAGGGAATCTGAGACTAATACTGACACTGGAACGAACAAGGAAACTGGCAAGGATTCAGGACAATCCGGAGACAGGTAAGAGAGGAACATCTCTTTTTATCTTGTGCCTACTCAGGCTAATGTCAGGTGTGCATCTGAGGGGGTGGAGCTGGCTTGGTGTAGAGGCCAACCCATCTAGACAGACAGGGGAACAGACAGACAACAAATAACACTAGGGAAAAGTGAAAAAGAAACACTAGGAACAGAAAGGTCTGTAGGTGAGAGAGAAGTTAAATCGACTGAAAAATAAGGCCTGACAGGAGTTCAGTCTTTTGGCTGATTTGATGTATGCCAGATTTTTATGGTCTGTCCAAACAACGAAAGGCTACTCAGCTCCCTCCAGCCAGTGTCTCCACTCCTCCAGGGCCAGTTTGACGGCCAACAGCTCACGATTCCCAACATCATAATTCTATTCTGAAGGAGAGAGATGGCAAAAGAAGAAGACACACAGGTGCAAAAGGTTATCTGGTTCAGCGCACTGAGATAGCACTGCCCCCACTCCAGTGTCCAACGCATCCACTTCCACAATGAGTGGTTTAGTGGGGTTGGGTTGCACCAGAATCGGTGCGGAAGTGCACAGCCCCTTTAGATTCTTAAAAGCACTGTCAGCCTCCGCTAACCAGTTAAACTTCACTTTGGAAGAAGTTAGCTTACTCAACGCAACGGCTATTCTACTGTAGTCCCAGACAAACCTTGGATAGAAGTTGGTGAACCCAAGAAATTGCTATAGCTCCTTTTGGGTCTCCGGGACCGGCCATTCCCCTACTGCCCTTATCTTTTCAGGGTAGGTCTTTAGACTGCTTCCTGGATGACAAAGCCTAGAAACGACAGAGAGTTAGTGTGAAAAATAAAATTGCTCAGCTTTGACAAAGAGACGATTCTCCCACAGGTGGGAGAGCACCTGTCAGACATGGATTTGGTGTTCCTCTAGAGAACGGAAAAGATCAGGATGTCATCCAGGTAGACAAAGAGAAACCGGTTCAGGAAATCCCTCAGGACATCATTAATGAGTGCCTGAAAGACAGCTGGTGCGTTAGTAAGACCAAAAGGCATGACCAAGTATTTGAAGTGACCCAGGGGGGTGTTGAAGGCGGTTTTCCAATCGTCACCCTCCCTAATGCGGACAAGGTGATAAGCATTGCGTAAGTCCAGTTTGGAGAAGATGGTAGCCTCCTGTAGGGAATTGAAGGAGGAGTTAATGAGTGGTAAAGGATATTTACTTTTAACCATAATCTCATTTAGGCCCCTGAAGTCAATGCATGGTCTAAGAGTCTTGTCTTTCTTGGCGACAAAAAAGAACCCTGCCCCTAATTGAGAGGATGAGGGTCGAATAATACCTGCCACCAGAGTCTTTAATGTACCTTTCTATCGCCTCCTTCCCCGGATGTGACAAGGATTCAGGACAATCTGGAAACAAGTAAGAGAGGGACCTCTCTTTTTATCCTGTGCCTAATCAGGCTTAAGTGTGCACCTGAGGGGGCGGAGCTGGCTGGGTGTAGAGACCAATCCAGCTAGACAGACAGGGGAACAGACAGACAGCAAATAACGCTAGGGAAAAAGAAACACTAGGAACAGACCCCCATATTAAAATGCCCAACTTTGCATCCTAAAAAACTGTAAGGGAGGTGATTTTTTTTATATAACTCACTCATTTAAATTATATTAAGACTTGAGATTATGCATGTGGACAGGGCTGCTTTGACTCACAGCTAGCTGTTGAGTTTCAGGAACTAGGCTTCATTCCTACATTTCACCTCTTTGTGGATTAGCCAGAAGTTTGGTGGAGTGAGGCAATGCCAAAATGGTGATGGCTGGAGACTACATGCATATTTTATACAGTCAATGGTTCCATGTCATAATTTGATGGCCTCTTAGCTTTTGCTATGTCCTTATTACCCTGACTACAAACCAAATGATTTTATGAGCAGTAAACACAATATTGACATACATATGCACAATACACAATATGTACCATCATCATATAAAATCTGATATATGAGCAACTTGTTAGTAAACGGTTGCCATTTACACGTGTAGACATGGAGAAGCATTATTTAGAATGTGCCCGCTCGCCTGGTGAATATAAATCCAAGTCATGACAAACAACTAGTTTCACATTACACACAGTTATTAAATCCATTGTTAACGTAAATATTGTTAACATATGCCAAAGTGCAAAATCATGAGCTTGCCCAGACTGGCAAAATGAAAAACAAATCCATGCAACTCTGCAAACGTGTATTGTAACTATATGGTTATGAGTGGGCAAATGAAACAATGATGAAACAAAAGCAAAGTGACAATTTCAAGTCATGATGCAAGTCCGGATGCAAATAAACACAACTAGCACCATTTTGGGCTCGCTTAAATAGCAGACAACAAGCAACAAGCAAAAAATTCCCAATGAGCAGCACTTCAAGAAATATAGATACACTGAAAAGATAGATGAAGCACAAAATCACCAGTCTGAGACAAGAAACTGTGAGCAAACTTACTGAGCACAACAGAGAGTCACTGAGAGAGTGAGAGTACAAAAGACGACCATAACCGAGTTCATGCTGTTTATGACAATTAATCAGACATGCCAGATGCAACTCCAATTCCACTTGAAGTGACATCATGGGGGATAATATCTGCATCTTTAAATTTCACAAGGACCCAAGAAAATGGAACTCATTCAGCAAGTATCAGCTTATAAAAGCAGAACTGAGTTCCTCCACAAAGAAGAAACCAATACAACAGACTCAGATCCAGGTGCTGTGCTGAGATTGTGGTCAGTTTTACACAATTCTCTTCTATCTCTTCTATTCTTGTAAGGAGCACCTGTAACGAAAACAATTTCCCCGTAGCAATCAACAAAGTATTTCTGATTCTGATTCTGATTCTGGAGATGAAGACAATGATGCTGAAGGAAACAGGCCAAAAGAAGACAGGCATGGGGGACAACTAAATACAGCTGGGTATTTGTGACCCAGCTGTATTTAGTTACCATGAAAACGGAGAGAAGTGAGAAGGGGATTGTTCTCAGATCCACTGGAGAAAAGACCTTTGGAAGTGTCAAGGAAGGCGACCAAGAGGCTTCATACTCCAAAGACGCTGTATTAATGAAAGAATGAGAGAGAGAGTCCCAGGAGAGCAGGGACACAGCATGACGAGTACCAGGTGAAGAAACCACTGAGAGATGGATTACATGTTCTCCTGTTAACCTGAAGGTTGCATGTTAATAATATTACAGCAGAACAAACGGCAAGATCCATATGATCGGTATCAAAACCAACCAACCAACCGACCAAGCTCAGCAGCTGCCTCGATCAACACATACATGTACGGGCTGATCACCGCGTATTTTGTGGTGTTTGATTCAACAGGTTATTAATGACGCGTCATGCTTCAAATAAATGTCCATCGTGTCTGCCTCAGAATTAGCACCTGTCTGTCCTTTCTCTGTGCAGAGCGTTTGGGTTCCATCCTTTTCTCCACAAATCGATAGATTAGTTGCTGCTCTCTGTGCACAATATGACACCAACGTCTCTGTTTCCGTTCACCGCTGCTGATCAAGTTCAAATGC
Organism: Chaetodon trifasciatus; assembly: GCA_037975065.1. Taxonomy (NCBI): domain Eukaryota; kingdom Metazoa; phylum Chordata; class Actinopteri; order Chaetodontiformes; family Chaetodontidae; genus Chaetodon; species Chaetodon trifasciatus. Next base: position 14,512,104 of record JBBMOE010000009.1, on the reverse strand, counting down.
GCGCTGCCCGGTGCGTCTGCAGCGTGCCAACAACACTTTTTGTCAGGCTTCATGGGCTCACCTGTGGCTCATTTCGGCACGGTTGGCTTCAGAGAATAGATTATCATATGTGACAGTCATGGCCCATCATATCCACCACTGTCAGCCTGTGAAAACACAGGGCTTCTCCCCAACATGACGCACTGACAGTTAGTGAACCCTGTCGAGTTTTCCTCGAACGTATTGTTGTCTGTTATGTGCAGAGTTTCAAATATTATGCGTGACAGTGTGCGTTTTTATTTATTATGACATACAGTAACCACCTGCAGTTAAATAACACCTCAGTGTCTTGAAGTGTAGTTACATTTTGTTTTTCCCTTCAGTTACTTCTTAAAGTTTAATTCAGTTTAATTTGACCGTTTAATTTGCAAAAATGATTGCTAACCCTAACCCTAACCCACTCTGGGAACAAATTTGTTGCCTCTTTAATGTTCATATAGCGACATAAACGTGATCCTGGTATTTTGTTTTTGTCAATTATGTTGAGCTGCTCCTCTAAACTTTTAGCTGAGGTGAAGGCAGGCAGTTATGTCAGGATGCTGAAGTGAAACCAATCATATGTTTAAATTTAACTTATTTTTCGTAGTTGAACCACAGCACAATAATGTACGCACATGTGCTTAAACACAAACAGTTAAAATTAGTTTAATCACAGATACTGTAAAAAGGAAAGATGAGCTGTGTGCTATAGTTCAATATGGACAACAGGGGGGGCTGCAGTCCTACAGCAACCTTCAGTCTGATGATGGCCCTTGAATTTGAACTATCTAATTCTCTTCATGTGGAGATGAGACGGTTACAAGGAAAAAGCTATCATCATTTATCAAAATTAATTTATCCAGAACTTGACGTTTTTAAAAGATGCCTTCAGGAATTTATAATACATATGATATTCACATTAGACCAAATTCAATGTGAGCTGAACAGAAGGAAATTAAAGTGAAAGGAAGGATATGAAATGAACCAGACGCTCTCATGAGTATGTGAGTGTGAATGTAATTAAGGTATGAATCACCCTTTGGATACAACGATCAGAGAAACACAATGCACTTATTTCACGATCTCAGTAGCACTCAAGGAGATGAATATAATGAGTGTCATGAGCTGCAGGGAGTAGTCTCCATGCCTGGAGATTTTAAGCTTGCTCAGTGAGTGTGTTTTACAATTGTCTAGGGTGTACATCAAGTGAGAATGCCAGGTTGAAACCAGTATATGTCCAGTATTATGGCTTGACTGTGTCTGATAAGTGTGCTAAAATGTGGCCAAATTGTTCCATGGATAGTCAGTAGTAGTGACTGTCATGTGAACTGCTGATATTAAATATTCATCTTCAATTTTCTGTTAGTGGTCCCAGCCAAGTTTGTTCTTGAAGTGGACAGAAGGATATCACATGACATGGATATAGCTATGTTTGAGTGAAAAATGTTATAACTGCAGCTACAAGAACAATGCTTCACTAATATCTTAAGATGTTTCACTTGAAAGAGAACTTAAGAGAACAGTAGTTATGTACTGTAACTTCAGATTCTATGAGTATAAGCATATCCTGGGTACCTTCATTGAAGTACACTTTTACATTTGAAAGTAGCCCTCTGTGTGTCTCACTCCTTCAACTGCCCTCTTTCTAATTTCTGTCATTTGGCATGTCAAGGGTTCATACTGCTGCCATGGTGAAAGTGCTTGGAGCTGCAGTGGCCCGTGGCTAACCAGTCATGACACTGCATGGCATCACTGGTCCTGTAATTGTGTTGTCTCCCTTTGCTCACATGACCTTGTTGTAATCCCCCAACAATTGAACCTAGAGGAGGGGCATGAGATGGGGAAAAGGCAGAAAAGAGCGCGTGTGCATTACACTTACAGGTCAACAAGTGGACAGAAGGAATGTTGTCTCCAAGTGTGAAGCACATGTCAGACGTGAAAAAATGGGGAAAAAATTGTATCAGACCAGCCCTGCACACCATCAGCCTCCCTCCGCCCTGTGAGCAGTTAGAAACAGAAGCTCTTCACACTCCTGGGCTGCTGTGAACATCACTCTCTCACAGTGTCACTGATTTCCTTTGGTGTCCAGAGTGGTTTGGACTTTTCTAGCACCATTTGAAATCAGTTGTGCTGGAAGGGTTTGCCAGCTACACTCTGTGTCCACCAAAACTCTGCTGGAGACAAATAAAGGAAAAGCCATGTTGCAGAGCAGTAGATAAAATATCCCAAATCTCAAACTGTACACATCTAGTAGCTCATCTGAATGTTTAATCCCTGCTGCTTTCAAGTAGCCATCAGATAACAGGATTCTAGAATCATGTGGTTTTCAAATTACATTTGAAAAGCTGACAGTGCATTCTTTTGGGAAGCAATTTATACTAGAAGGGACAGATAAAAGTAGATGGTGCATCATCTAATGTGCTACAATAGCTTCTTCCATTCTGACTTTAGTTATTTGAAGTTATTTTGTTAATTGATTATCTATTATATTTGATGAATCTTTTAATATCTTTTATTGTATTTTATATTTTGATATTACAAATTTTTCCATTTTTATCTTCCCTCTGGTGTTTCCTCATTGCAGATTCATGAAACCTTATGATCGTGTTTCCTGTCAGGTTGTGAATGGTTTGGGGGGTTTTGTGTGTGTCTTTTCACTATGTAAAGCACTTTGTGTTACAGTGCTATGTATGAAAGGTACTGTACAAATAAAGTCTGATTGATTGAGATTGAAAATTCAATGATTTACATTTTTGGACAATTTTCTGTAAATTTGGCTGAAATGTGTACTACATTTGGATGAAAACATGGCATTGTTCCATTTAAAAACAAAACAAAACAATGCACTGTGCAGAACCAACAAAAGAAAAAAAATATTTTACTTCAATAATAATAATAATAATCGTGATAATAATAATAATGGGCTAATAACCAAAATGCAGAGGTCAAAGCCACATATTACATTTACTCCCATCACTGTAACCAAGTTATTTTTGTGTACCTTTACTTTTTTGAGTATTTTTAAAAAGTCGTTTTACTTTTACTCAAAGGTCCAGTGTGGAGCATTTAGTGGTATCTAGCAGCGAGGCTGCAGATTGCAACCAACGGAATACCCCTCCCTTTCCAGCATGTAGGACAACAGGCCACAAAACAGGCGTAAAAAGCGCTCTCTTGAGCCAGTGTTTGGTTAGATTATCCACTAATGGAAGATCCCTCGAAATCTTACACACTGGTCCTTAAAGTACTTTTTATATCAGTATTGTACTTTGCTACATTTAAAGATTTTAAAGTTTTTTTTTTTTTTTGGGGGGGGGGGGTTCACCATGTGTTTATTTTCTGTTTTGAATGTTAAAACTGAGCTGAGGTGACATTAGCTGGTTGTGAAATTCAGCTGCAGCCTCCACATGGAGGCAGAGCTGTTTTCTCACTAGAGGGCACACATAGATCAATGTAATACATTCAATGATACATTTGTGTTCAGTGAAGAAAAGGGTTACAAACACTGCTGTGTTTATCTGTGGTTATACTGTGGTAGACCTTCAGTTTCACCTGCAGGTCATACTGTGGGTGTTGCAGTCACACTCTTCAGTGTATGTGTGTGCACATTTGCATCACATTACTGTACCACTGGATTAACAGACACACCTATTAAGGGTCACTTTTCATAACCTCAAAGCTGATTTATGTTCTTCTTAACTCACTGTTGTTATTCCCAGTGTTTACAGTGTACACATTCAAAAGACCATGCAAATTAGTCACTACTGCATAAACATTAGTTGAGGTTACAGACTTCAGCCAGCTGGCAGCTTTCCAAACAAAAATTAATTGAAGAAAATGAGTCCAATTAAATTTATTAAATAAGAATACGTCCATACACACATGGTCCACCCGTAGCTAATTACACAAAAGCATTTGTAGAATGAAAAGAAGAGGGTAAGCGTGCCGTTCAACTGTTCATTTTCGCTTTCTGAGTGTATGTAGCAATCAGCTAAAACACCATCTCCTCCAGATGTTTTACTGTGCAAAGAGTACAGCTCTGAACAAATTACAGCCTCCACTTCTGTCACAGGGGGGAGTGTGAGACAACGGAGAGTGGACAAATGCAGACAACCATGGCAGATAGCAACAGTACAGGGATTTATTGGAGAAGTGAACACACATACACTTACTGACAAGTCCATGCAGAAGGTGTACTGAAACCACAGGCTAGTAGGAAAAGGTGCAGACAGGTGGGCCTGGATCCAGGTACAGGGTACAAGATACAGGATTCAGGTTTTAGACGCTTGAAAGCAAAGACACAAAGCAACAAAGACAACCTGGCACAGACTGGGGAAAATATAGTGGCAGGGCTGATGAGGGAAAGTGGAACCAGGTTAGCAGGTGAAGGAGAAAATCAGGTGACTGGCACTGGTGGACGGGTAGAGAGTGGCGATGAAGGGACTTCACTTCTGTTTTTCAGTTTATCAACTGCTGTCTATCTCTTTGTTTCTTCTTCTTTGTTTTATTTATCACTGTATAATTAAATTAGAGTTAGAAATATCTCATTACAACCTACAGCACATGTGCAGTTTTTGAACTTCTGTTTACTTTCATGTCTGTATTACAGGATAATATTGCTGTGTGGAATTGTTGATAATTATGGATTCCAGCCATTCCTTTGCTTCACCTTGCACAACCTGCAATGACTCCTTAAAGTGTGCTTTAGAGCTACTCCTCTGTCCTGCTGGCTGTCTTTTTCTTTGTCTCACTAACCAGTATCACCACATTATTATTGCCAGTGTCTCTCTTTACATCCCACATCCATGTTCAGACAGCATGCTCTCTGTGAACCATCCATTTCATTAGCAGCTCCCTATAATGATCACAAGCCCAAAGATCACATCAATGCTGAACAATCTCACATACATCAACTCTTTGCACAGGAGACTGTCCTCATATCAGGCAGCTGCTGGCTGAGGATATGTATCAGTTGACTTGGCTGGCACCACATAATGAGCTCGGCGATGGAGATTGTCAACATCTCATGATAATTCCCATGGTACAAATCCTGTCAGTGATGAGCTATCACACTGTCTTCAACCAATGAAGCAAGGCAGGGCCGCACACTGTGAGACAGGAATATTGTAAGAGCTTCATACATATTCATTTAGGAAAGAAAAACACAAACAACCACAAACATGGGTTCATTATGGACAGGAAACATCATGCTGTGTCCACTTGGAGAACGTTTTGTGAGATCTGGATTACCGAAAAATCACAGAGCCTCGGACAATTTGGGTCCCAAAAGGTGAAACTTCACATTACTATAACTCTGCAACTTTCTGTTTACTGACAAAAACAAATTTGGGTCGCAGTGTGAAGGAACACAAAAGGCCCTTGGTACATTACCAGGAGGTTCAACTGCTCCAGACCTGTTCAAACTTGACATTCCGCTCTAATTTGTAAACTTTGAAATGTAAATTGTGTTGTTATTGTCTATTTAAGCAGTTTGCAACTATGGGTATGCTGAAAGAAAAGTGTAGGTTTATAGAGTGGTCAGTGCTGATCGGTGCGTGGGGTATAAGGGCATAAGGTACAAGGATGGAGGCCCCCAATAGACTGGGGCACAAAAACATGGACAAACCAACCCTTACGAAAAAGAAGTATACTTCAAGTTCATTTTATTAAGTATACTTAAGTAAAGCTTAAGTATATTTTTCCAAGTATATTTTATGCAGCAAGTATACTAATATCAATGTACTAGTAGTATACTTCTAAGTGTACTTTTTCAATACTTCTTGGGACTAAATTGGGCCAATTTTAGTTTATAAAAAGTATACTTTAAGTTCAAGAGAAGTAAACTTTGAGTACACAATTAGTTTACATTTAAGTTTTATTTTGTACTGCATATATACTACAAGCAAACTTACAGATATACTCTTAGTTTACTACTTATATTCTTCTAGCACACTTTTTAGTTTATAAAAGTATACTTTAAGTAGTTGAACCACAACAGTGAGAGGGGGTGACGTAGCAAATGAGCCGCAGGTGGGAGTCTGCGGCCACTGCAGAGGACAGACAGCCTCAGTACATGGGTGTAAACTTAGTAAAATTTCAGTAAGCAAAGTTCAATAGTTTTTATACTGCAAGTATACTTTAAAGTTTTCTTTAAGTGAAGTTAACATCATACTTATAGTTTACTATTTCTATATTATTTTCACACTTAAAAATATACTACTAGATTCCTATTTAGGTATACTTAATATGTAATGGTTCATAATAGCAGACAGTATGTATCAAGTCTGTCACAATACTGAGACCTTGGAAGAAATGTCAATTTTTTTTTTCTCAATTGAAATCAGACAAATGTTTATCTGTTTCTGGGCGGGTTAGTAACACTACATAAAAGATGAAGTTCAGTTCCACCCATGTACTATTCCACCCCAAAGCTGACTTGTTACTGCAAATTTACTTGTGGATTATGTAAGTTCATGAGATAGTATGTAAAACATACTGCAGTGTACTTCAAAGAAGCTAATATGTATTGCAAAAATATTTTAATAGGCTACTATCAAAAGAATAAGCACAACTACAATCCAAATATACTTGAACATTATTATACTTTTCCTAAGTATAGCTCGAACAAAGTTCAAGTACAAGTATAAACCAAATATACTTAGACTTCTGTATACTTCTCAGCATAAGCCAAGTATACTTAAGTATAACTTTGTTAAGTATATTGCTAATATCTGATATCTCTGATTTGTACATCAAAAGTAAACTGAAAGTATACTCTCTTATTTTTAGTTTAAAAGAAGTATACCAAAAGTATACTTGAATAAACTTCTTTTTTGTAAGGGAATGGATTAATGTCTCTAACATCTGAAATAGTGCACAGCATGCGTAATAGTGTAAGTTGAAATTTTGACAGAAGACATTTTGACAACAAAAGTTGAAAAGCACAGGTGTAAATAATGAAAAATGGTTGAATTCCATTTAACTGCTTGAGTTTGAGAGTCCTGGTATTCTGATAGAAAAGCTATCAAATTGAATCAAAAAGAATATCAGCCTGTAAAAAAACAGTGTTTATGTAAAAGTGCGTTTCCTTGCTTGCTTTCAAGTGACAGTCAAGGTTAAGTTCTCCAGCATGAACAGAGTCTCCACTGAACACAGGCCGCAGTAAACGCAGCACTTTTCAGCACGGCGGAATTAGGAAGTAATCTTTGCTCAGAACACTTGGCTTGGCCTGACGGGGGCTGGGTGGGGTCCCAGCTCGGTGGTGGGCTCTTACCTGCTGCTGCTTTCTCGGGACAGCAGTGGAGGCTGCCGGTGACACGTGGGGCTCCACCTCCTCCTCCTCCCGCCGGGCTGAGCCCTGTGCTGTCCCGCTGCACAGCGGAGCGCCGCTCAGTCAGGTGGTGCTGGCGCTGCGGGACGGTGTGTGTACGAGAGAGAGAGAGAGAGAGAGAGAGAGAGAGAGAGAGAGAGAGAGAGAGAGCTGTCTCTTATACACATCTTAGGAAGACAAGCACTGACGACATGATCACCAAGGATCGCCATAGTCCATGCTA
>JBBMOE010000009.1:14297122-14504262 GCA_037975065.1 Chaetodon trifasciatus | reverse complement strand
GTGTGTGTGTGTGTGTGTGTGTGTGTGTGTGTGTGTGTGTGTAAGAGAGAGAGAGAGAGAGAGAGAGAGAGAGAGAGAGAGAGAGAGAGAGAGTTTGTCTCTCTGTGTCTGTCTGTGTGTGTGGGACAGAGGGGTGTAGAGGGGGACGTGGAGAACAGTACTGAGCAGGTGAGCTCTCCATCTTCTCCTTCCGTCTTCGCTAACCTGTCTCCCTCAACTTAGCCGCTAACGCAGAATCACCGCTGTGTCGTTACAGTATATTCACATGATGTCCACAGAGACATTTAGTGTCGTTGTCTTCTGCTGTCTTGTGAAGTCTGTCTGTGTCTCCTGCTGTCTTGTGAAGCGGGTTAATGTCACTGTGTCCTTCTCCTCACGGTGCGACCTTAATGTAGTTTCTGTGGCGTAGAGAGGTGAGTTTGAGGGACTTTGGCGCACTTCTTGTTTTTACATTCGGCTAATTTCTCTGTTGGGCTCTTTGCTTGCTGTCATGTTTATCCAGCGGACCACTTTTTAGCCAGTCAAAGAAAGTGTTGGTGACTAACTCCTCGGTTTTGACCCTTTGAGAGACTTGTCGAACTTTAGAGAAGTCATGAGATGGACAGACTGTCATGGCTGGCGGATATGAGTACAGCTGCTGTTAGGTAGGTTGGGGTTGTTAGGAGATGGACTGTAGCCCGCTGCAGTCCTGAACCTCTGATCCAGCTGTGTATTCTGTCTGTGGGCATTGAACTTCACTGGGTGCCACTGGATGAGTCATGGGCTTATTTGTGTGTTTATTAATCAGCCTGAAGCAGCAAAGGCAGCATGTGAGGTGCACCTTAAACTCTCCCCTCCATTCAGACATGTCTTATTCCTACTGTTGGCTCACTTTGCAGAGAGATGGATGTGCAAACACTAGAGGGCTGTTCAGCATGCATCTGCTCAAGGCTTCTTCCATCAGTGAAATAGGAGACATCCTAATGGAAATCATGAAATTTTAGGGTGAAGACTTGGGTTAAGGTTAGGGTGAGGCAAGTAGTGGTTATGATAAGTCTCCAGGAAATTAATGCAAGTCTATGTAAAGTCCCCAAAAGTGTAACGTGTGTGTGTGTGTGTGTGTGTGTGTGTGTGTGTGTGTGTGTGTGTGTACCTGCTCTCTCACTGACACCAGTGGGTCGCTCATGGCTGGAAGGCAGATTTCTGACACTGTTGCACACATTCCAACCAGATTAACCAGCACAGATTAATGGGGTGCACAGCTCAGATTCACCGTCTGAAATGGTCGGAGTGATACTGCATTTTTCTGCTGCAGGTGAAGAACAACTAGGATCATTCACACAGTGGTGTGTTGTTTCTTCAACACTTGTTTCCCTGAGCTCTCACGAGGGACAGGTGTAATGTTGAAAAGCATGTTTTCCCTCATTTGGTGCGGGACGTTCCAAGAAAGCGATCAGCTTTGTTTTTTTTACACTGATTATTCATTGACGAAAAGTTTGAATTGCATCCAAGAATGTCATATTGCCATTTATTTCTTTTCACCTTGTCAAGATATTTGGACATGTGTGTTTGGAGGTACATGTTCCCATGGCCCTTGTAGGCTTAGTCTAGCTTTAATCAGCTCAAGGACCTGGCCCCTTGCCCTACTGCTGAGATCAACTCTAACCTGAAAGGTTAAGAGGATCCAACTGGGAGAACTGGCCACGAGGGAGAGTGGGACTCAGGTTGGTGGATGCTATTCCTCTCTATCAATTGACTACAGAGTGACCAATACATTGGTTTTGATAATACTGTCTATTGTAATGACATATGCTGTAAATATGTTTTCTTAAAGGAGCACACTGGTGGTTTTGCTTGTTATAAATATAGCTGCGTACACCCATCTGTTAGTGCTAGTCATCTCCTAAAGTGCACACACGTCATATTTTAGCTTATGTAATATTTTGCTGAATTGTTCACATTCTCAAAATAAATCTTCATTATTATGGTGGTTATGTTTTGCTTGTAACACAATCTTGTATTGTCGGAGTAATTTCCACGTATACGCTCATTCTAGTTCAGGGTTGGATCAGCGAGCAGGACAGATGTCCTGTCTACAAGTAGCTCTGAGTGGACACAACATGGACATATGATTCATTGTGATGCCGTGTTTAGCCAGTTTCAGTCCCTGTGAGGTGATTTTGATAGTGTACTGAAATGAACTGAAACCAGTGGACCGGTGCAAGGTGATGGTTGTCAGTAATGTAAGGTGCAAGCATGTAGTTGTTACAGAGCAAAACCACTGGTATGGTCCTTTAAATATGAGGTGTGAGTGGTATGGTAGAGGGAGTCATGGTTTTGTGGCAGACGCTCCAGTTTTGTTTTAGAAGAAGAACTGATTTAAATGTAATCTCACTGCTGGTTTGGGCTGAATAGATGAGCAAACACTGAGGTGTGCTTCAGCGCAGCATGTGTGCAGCTCTGTGCTTGGATAATCTTCTCAGTGCCATCGGCCGCCTCGCGCTCCATCACTGTGTCTTTGATATCTGAGCCTCTGTCAGGGCCCCTGCAGGCTGAGACTCATAATCATGTCCCCTGATATAAATCAGCCCCTTGTTTGCAGCATGCTGATAAGAGGCACTGATTACTGCTACGCCTCTTTTTCCTGTCTGTCTCCTTCTCTCCTTTCTTCATGTCGAAAACGTATGTCACTGGGGAACCGTCAAGCTAATTTAGCTCAGACTAGCAGAACTTTTAATTAAAATTTTTACGAAGGATCCATTTTACAACAGCATCTTAGCTTTTGTGAAACTGCAACCCTCAGATGTTTGATGTGTTTGTCTGAACTATTAACTAAAATCAGTCATTAGAATTAATTTTTCTGTTGATTGGCCAAACAATAGTTTTAGTAGTAAGTGGCTTTGTCAGAATGATTGATGAAGGTGAAATAAATCTTTTAATGTGTCAAAAAAATCAACGGGCAGGTAGTTATTGTTTTTTGGATCAGCTAATGTTGATCATATTTCATCCCGTCGGCATTAAATGCAAATGCACCAGTCTAACGGATCAGTGGACAGACAACTGCATCTGACGCTCGGTCGCAACACCCAACCAAGACCTTTCTGTTTATGTTAGAGGAAAATATTTGCTTTGAGTTAAGAGCCATGTTATATTAGACGATTGGCTGTAAACGTTGGCATTCATTTGACAACATGATCTAAACACAAACACCTAAGGCCAAGAAAGCATGTGTGACAGGACAAATCACCTGTTCCCTCACACAGTCCGATCAGCAGGCCTGATTAGCTGCACTCATTACCAGTTACCTTCTGGATGAAATGCAAATCTCAGACTCTATAGGCGTCTTTTTCAAACACACATGCACACACAGGGAATTTACACTGGAAATGGCCGATGGAAGACAAATCACGTCTCATATTGTCTCATCAATAACAGGAAATGCAATTTCCTTATACTGTATGTGTTAGTGAAAAAGTTGGCCAAATATCCTGCCCAGCTTACATATAAACAGGAAAGTTCGCCAAGCACTGATTGGCCGTCTGATTTTTAGATTACTTAGTGACAAATCATCTATAGCAGTTTCAACTGAAAATAGTCCACACTGCAAAACTACAATACTCAACCCTCATGTCCCTGTTTGGCATCTTTAACAGGATCCATTTAGCCCATTCATCAAGCAACACAGATCACCTCAATTTACTGAATTTGATGAACGGAATGAAGGAAACTGACCCAAACCAATGAACCTATTTTTAGAAATGTTAGGCAACTCAAATGTTACAGAGATGAATTCATAATAGTCAGTGTTAGCCAACTGATGGAACAGGCCTGTGGGGGAGATAACAAACTGGGATCACAGATAGCTTATTTGGAGATCAACATGAGGAGTTGTCTTTGTACCATAAGCTGGAGGAATTGTGAAGTAATGGGTGGTCCATGTGGTGTTTTCCTGGCTTTGAAATTGGTCTTACCTGTCTTCGTGGTCAGCCTGTTTGGTGCCAAGCGCACAGCATATGGTGCACAGGTGGGAGGAGAGGCTCGACAGGTGGAGGGTTCATTTAAATGCACTGCAAAGCTAGTCGCTAGTGTTTTGGTGGAAACTTGAGCTTAGTCTGGAGATATACTTGATATCCTGATTTCTCTGGTGGGCCCTCTAGTGGTATCATCTAATAACACATATAGAGCATAGGCAAGTACGTGAACAGTGATGTTCACAACGCAGCTGGTTGCCTACGCAGATGTGTGGTTAAAAAGCAAATTTACCTCAGCCTTAGACCTTGTGCTGACAATAGATTATTCAGAAGCCAATCTGTTTCTGGCACAATGTCAATCTGATGCCAATCTGATGTTTTTATCAACAACAGCAAACTCAATAGTTGGAGCAAATGAGCAGCAATGAAACTAATACTTAAAACTGCCCCTCTGATCTGAGCAGCGCCACGTCAGAGCACAGTGACATGACACATGCTGTCCTCAGTGTTAACCACACATGCACTTCAGACGGGTCCGTTATGACTCTGGTTTCTGCTGTTGATGCGGGAGACATCAGATTACTGGAGCTCATTAATTCTGTTCATCACAGCCTGCTTTCCAACTGTAAAAAACAAACAAAATGCAACCCAGAAGCATGAGAAATGGAGATTATACATACTAACATTATGAATATCCAGAACAAGGGACTCTGTCCTGGATATTCCAGGGGACCAGGGACACTGGTGCAGGCACACACCAAATCTTTCATATATACTGACAAAAGTTTAAAGAAATGTTAAAATCAGCTGTGTGAAGGGGGCGTCTGTGCTGTTTGGTGATGGTCTGAGACCCACTGAGTTTTGGAAATGTGAGGATGAGTGTCACAAAATACCTCTAAACAATAGTTTTGCTAGCTCCCAACAATTTCTCTCCTTTCTAAATACAGAAAATACTTACATAAAAGCAGTGTGAAGTACCACTGCTCCGCTTTCATCAGGGGGATGATTTGTGAAGCATGGCCTCGACTAAAGCTCTGCCTGGAAATTCTGGGCTTTACTGACCTTCTCCACAAGACCTGCTGCTGAGCCAAAAACTCTGAGTTGTGCTGTTCACCTCCACCTCTCACCTGCCCCGCTGATTCTCTGGCTTTCTAGTCCAAACATGAATGTGGTGATCGTGTTTTAGAAGAAGTTGGTGCGCGTCTGCACTGAAGTGAACCACCTGAAAGGCTGCTCATGGCTACTGTCTGGTCATGCCCTCAGACGAGCTCCTTGGCAGTGTCTCGGGTGTGTCCCTCTGAGTTAAGTTTAAGAACTAAATACTGTAAAATTTCTGTGATAAATCACTTAACACTCTCAGAGTATTGTTTGGTTGAATAGGAGGGCACAACAAAGGCAAAAACACAAACTTGTGTATGAACAGGAAAATCCACATACACACTTTCCATGGTGTGTATGTGTCTGTGTGTACATAGGTGGTGTGGAACAAAGGCTCAGTGCGCCCAGCAAGAGATGATATTAGGTGTGTTTTATTTGAGGTCTTAGCCAATAGCAATGGAAATCTGCAGTGCATCTCACAATGGGAGATTTAACCCTCTCTCTGCAAACCCGAAATGGACAATTATCTTTGATGCTAATCTCTCTTTGACTGTAAGACGACTGACTTTAATGAAGTAAATCCTCAGACAGAATTATGAGATATCTTTTGGCTCCACAGTATGTAACGGATTAGGAAGTTGTTTCCTTGTTTGACACTATGATGTTGTGTTTGGGTGGTCTCCTTCCATCAAATCAAGCAGATGTTTGAACTGATGACTGGTAGGGAGTTAATTGTTTACTTCAGGCTCTTATTATATTAGTTAATATCTGCTAGTGCTTTCCATGTAGATCACAGTTCACAAGAGTTTCTTCAGGTTCTGTAAATCTCTTAAGTATACCAGGGCTGCCTTCTTATCCACAGAGCCTCATTAAGAATAATTAGAACTTTAATGTGTCACTGAAAAGTTTTGGTACAAGTGTTGTTTTCATAGCTCTTTCCATGTAATTGTAAAACAAACAGTGCATGAATTTTATGCTTGTCTATGTTGAAAAGTAGGCCACTGTTTGTCTAGATGGTGCTTTGAGCCATGTAATTTCATAAAGCCTGTGCAATTTTCACTCAGGCTAAGTTAGGGAGACACATTCATTGTGACATCAAGGCGTGTTACAGTAATTTACAACTCAACATTTGACTCATTTTTTCTCTACAGAAGAACTGAGTCATTGTGTTGAACATGAACATGAAGAAATCCTTCTTACAGTACATTCTGAGAAGAGAAGAACATTGCTACCTATGCGAGAAAGCAAATTTCCCAGAGTCAAACTGTGTCAATGCATTTCTGAACTCATTTAATATAGTCATTTGAACGCTGCTAACATGAAGTGCTTGCTTTTCAAAAAATGGATCGTGCAATTTAGAGTTTTTATGAAAGCACAGCATTTAAAGAAAAGTATTTAGCAATGTAGTTCCACTCGGTGTGAAAAGTCAAAAGCCACCATAGAAGTATCGCTCTTAAGAGATGTGCATCATGTGGTGAAGACCTAAATAAGCCTGCAGACACTGCAGACGAAGGTAGGTATGCTGTATTTGTCAAGTATGTTGCAGTTGCATTTTGTGCAGTAATTATATTTAAACATTTTGTGGTATAATTTTCTCTTTATACCCCACATCTGAGTGCCACAAGTTCTTCTCCAGTCTCCTGGGGCTGCTGAAAGCCATTTCTGACAATTTAGTCAATCACTGATTGAATTTGAGCAAAGGGAGATAAAGTAAATTCACTCCAAGGTGAGTGACTGCCGAAGTGTGAAGGCAATAAAAGTAGAACTGACAGTCATTCAGGAAGCAGCATTGATTTATGTCATCCCCTTTGAGCAACGTGGAAATAACATGTTCTGTGCTATGCATTTCCTTTGCTCAGATTTGTAGAACAGTATTCAAAGGTGCATTTCTTTAGCAGTCAGTCGGAGTTCAGCTGAGCAGATATCCTTCAAGGTCCTGTCCTTTCTTTGGCTTATTTGTTCTGCAGTAGATATGACTACAGCATGGCTGCACTTGCTCGTTTTGTGTCATAAGATCAAAGGTTAGTCTTTAACCAGGCACCTGCTCTTCTTTGACTCTTGAATGCACCTCACCTGCTGCTTGCTGCACACCACAGGTATATTTGTGGCAGTTGCTATGTTGCTCCTAATGTGAGCATGTCCTGTAGTCGTGCTGCACAGAACAAGTGAGACTTGTACATTTACTGTATATAGTTTCTGTACTTGAGACGTACTTAATTGTTTGTTTATTTGCAGTTCTTTGCCTTTCTTCTTTATTCCCACTTTTTTATGCCTTGTGTCGCCCAGATGAGTGAGCCCTGTGTGTGTCCTGTGAGGGAAAGCTGTTTCCATACTAATCGGAGCTTTCTAATTGAGTGTGTGAGAGCAAAAAGATAAGGGCCTCAGCAAGGAGGATGCACCTGAAGAAACAGGAGGAGATCCAACACAGAGCCTCTTCACATTGTGCAGTTATTATAGAAAATATTAACAGCAAATATGGGAATAATAAACAGCAATTTTAGCAGTAAATATGGAATTTCCACTACCGTAACTTAACTAATTAAGCTAAACTATCTGAAAATAGACAGCTTGATTAGAAAATGCTCATATTGAGTCGGCTGTAGCACCTGAACACAACAGGCTGAGAGTCTCTATCAGTCAGCCAGCTAAAAGTAATGGATAAATAAAATGACAGGCCTGTGGGCATTCATCGGATAAACGTTGGGAACCGCTGGTCTAGATGACTCACCGCGGTGCAGGTAGCAGCAGCTCTAAATATAGAGTCACCTGCCTGTATAAGCAAAGCAGACTTCCTCCATGAGCTCACCTGACTGATCTGATCCCATTTCCAGCCCGGCCTTGTTTTACAATACTTTAACAACAGTGTCTCAAGCTGCAGCGTATTGGCAGCGTGTTTGGTAGCTCAGCCTTCATCTGGTGTGTACATAAAGTCAGACACACACAGAGTCAGGCTTATCGTGTTATTGGGTTCAAGGATATGAGAGCCTGGGATTGTTTGGAGTAGTGTCTCCAGATTTCTTGGCTTTGTCTGAGCCCTACACTGAAGTTATAGTGGTGGCACTGAACTTTCTGCAGGTTCCCTCTTATCTTCTTCTTGTGATTGTGTGTGTGTGTGTGTGTGTGTGTGTGTGTGTGTGTGTGTGTGTGTTTGTCAAAGTCTTTGCTCAAGGTCTAGGCTGACCAAGCTCAGTTTGTCTTTCTCCTCTGATTATTTTACAGTAGTGTTTTACTAAAGAGTGGATGTAGAATGGAGGCGCAGGCTGGATTGGCTGAAAGAATATTCAATTTTTGGATATTTGAAATCATTCTTTGTGTAGGTTTTTTTTTCTTTTTAGGTCTGTGACAGCAGTCCTTTCACCATGATGATATCTCAGTTGTCTCAGAAGTCCAAATTTAATTAGCAAGTACAAAAGACAGTGAATGAGAGGGCCATGATCAAAATGCCTTACAAATGCTACTGGCCAATGAGGGTTTGAGAAAGTCTCTATATAACTGATTTCTGTAACGTGTGTTGAGCCAGTGAGCCTAGAACTTGCTCCCCTCCGTCTCCCTCTTCAGCACAGGTCAAAGGTCACATCAGCAGAGAGCTGTGAATGTGAAAGCTGCTTTGTTCTCTCATGCAGTTTTTTTATTTGTCTAGTCTGAATCACACACATGCGTGCACATGACCCACACATGCATGTGTCATACATGCACGGGCACAAACTTCCATCTCCTTTCTCTTTCTCTTTTGTAGTCATAGCATTAGTTGCTTCAACCTTTTGAATCTTTGAATAGAGCTGACCTCCATGGCCCCGCTGCAGCCACACTGCAACCCAGTTGATTTGTCACATCCCTGGTTTGTTGGTCTGACTGGAGGTGACAGAATGAAACAGCAGCAAATTCACATGCTGAAACAAATATAAAAATGACTTCCTGTCTCTCCTGGTTGCTTGGCAAGTGTTCAGAACTAATAAATTGCTTGGCACATGACACCTAATAAAACTACAAATTCTTTCTTTTGCTCTTTGGTTTGTGTGCGAGTGAAACAAACAACATTTAACATGTGAAGTGGTGAACTTTAGAGGTGCTGCTTTCATCTGATGCTCAGCCCCTCGTGCTAAGTGCCATGAAGTGGTGATGATGGTGCGGTGGAGTGGGTGGTGGTGCTGCTGCACTGAAGCTCTGTGGCCTAGTTTACCCCAGAAAGGGAAAATGTCTCTCTGTCCCTGTCAGTGTCACCTCCTCCTGTCCTCATTGCTTTTTCCAATAGGTTTTCTGCTTCTTCATCCTCCTCTCTTATCTCTCTTCCTCTTTTAACTATCTCTCTCTCTCTCTCTCCGGCCTCCTCTCTGCCTCTCTCGCCCATCACTCTCCCCCAGTGTCCAGAAGAAAGGGGTGGTGCATTCCAAAGGCCTGGAGACCATTCCCCTCTTTCAGCCAGTGGCCCACAGAGTGACAGAGGAATTAGAATAAGAATAGCTGTCCATTCACCCCAGTGCCCCAGTGACGAGCTGGAGGGAGCGAGGGAGGGCGAAACGGAGGGAGCTGGAGGGAGCAGAGGACTGAAGGGGGTCCCGCACACACTCTGCGTTCCCATTGGTCAGCGGCGTTCCCTCTGTTTTTACATCGCTGCCGTCAGTTGTGCTTCCAAGTTTGTTTTACACATTCTGGCACACATACACACCACACATGTGCGTGCACGCGTAAATATACACATTGGGGTCCAGGGCCTGCGCACGTGCACACTCGGATAGGGGAATTTACACACACATACACACTGTCAGACGAAATTGGCCCACAGAGAGAGAGTGAGCAATCCTGACCACGCAGAGAGGAGAGTGAGGTTTCCTGTGGCTGTGTGAGTATGAGGCTATTACTAGTTATTGCTAATGCTTGATTAATAATGAATATCACACTCGCTGCTTTGTTTTCTTTACTGTTTTATTTATTGGCATTACATCAGCTGAAGCCCTTTCTATTTTATTTCTATATTCTCTTGTTTTTTTGGGTGGATTGGTTTTGTGGTGAAAATTTTAGATTAAAATGTGACCATGGCTGTAAATTTGTGCGTCTGTGCAGCTGTTAAAGTGTAACAATAGTGTAGCAGTGAAGCGGGTGGCTTTTCAATTCCTCAGCAAATAGCATGTGGGGTAATATATAGTTAATTTTAAAGATGAAGTATTGTGATAATTGGAGCTTTTGATGATCATTTCCATGTCTCTGGGTGTTTTTTAGCATGTTTGTATGAGATAATGTTCCTGTTTCAAATCAGTGGCAGAGGCTTCACACTTGTCTCTGCTCAGACACACAGTGCAGACTGCAGTGAGGGCCCACTCTGTCCCAGAGCTGCAGCGTTGAAAAAGCGTGGGCTTACCACCTTATCTTATCTCAGCTGCTCTGTTCTGCCCATGAGGGCCATGAGAGATGGAAACATGGACCTATCCATAGCAAAACTGAAATGTACATTAGTGACCATTGTAAGTGTGTTCGATGAAAATCAACATTTTGTGTTTCTGTGCTGATCATAAGTAATTCTTACAAATGTAACTGCTGTGTTTGAAGAACTACAGACATTAGTATAATCAAGTACAGTTGCTGGGTAGTGTTAGTTCTTTTGATGATAAATCTTCCTTAAAACACATCAGACTTTAACCCTCTTATAACTTGCCTCTCTATCACCTGACTCCTGGGAAGCTTCTGAAGCTTTCTCCTCTTTCTTTACATCTTCAATCAGTTGAACCTTTTCTTTCTCCATGTTTCTCTTTTTCCACTTTGCATCCTGCGTTTTGTCTTTGCTTGTATCTCCACCCTTCTTCTCTCTCTAGAAATATACAAAGAGTCTGTTTTAATAATCTGCAGCACTTTAACTAACATCATTTACAGCAGCTGTAGACAAACAACTTACTATAAAGAGTCAGGAATAAGCAAGCAACAGAGTTTTACGTTTAAGCTAACTTGAACCATCGAGCTACATTCAACCAGCAACAAGCAACTAACGTGAAAAAGCTCAGTATATTTTCATATCCTGCTCATGCACCATGCGAATTTAGGAAGAACTACAAGTTTGAATTGTGATGAAGCGATATATTGTCATCCCTCAAGGCTGAAGGTGATATTAACACACAGCAGCTGCTCTACGCAGGAAGCTGGGATACAAGTTTATTCCAGTTGTTCTGTGGTGTCTGAACATACGCATCAAGAAAACAAATGCCTGATTGTTATGGATGCAGTCAAGGGCTTAATACACGTGTAAATCCATTGAAGTGAGCGTGGAGATGTTGTGGGGTCCCTCCTCAGTGTGAGCGCAGGGCCACGTGGACCTCTTATTGCTAAGCCGAGTGTGAAAAATGCTTTCCAACAGAGACCTGCTTCAGATCACAAACCTGGATTAGTGTGCAAGGCCGAGCTATTTGAGAAATTCTTGAAAACTGAAGACGTTTGATTTGTCGTTTGTCAGACAACAAAGCCTTCTCTCTCTGACTCAGATGGCTTATTCAGGCTGGTGGAAGCAATCCTGGCTAAGAAGTCAGCCTTTTCATTTTATCTGTCCTCTCGCCTTCCTGTAACCACTTCTGTTTGTCTCAGAGGTCAGATTGGTTCAGTGTGTGACATGAACAATGTGTGTTCTTGTCTGTCAACGTGTGTGTGTGCCTACACTCACACAAACACGCACATACACAGTGGTCTGTCCCATTCAGTGAGCAGATCTCTGTGTTTGTTGAGCCTGAGTATACAAGAGGCCTTTTTTCTCCTCGGTATCACAACACCTCTGAGAAAACCCTTGAACTACTGCACTACAGCCGCGTTTTTGTAGTTTTTATCATTTAAAGCTGCTGTGTGCGGTGTTCCAACACCAGCCATTACCACAGCACTTTGGAGGTAGTGTGAATAATGTTTACTGTAAACAAATAGTGCCATTGTTAAGACCTGTGCAGGCTTTTACCATCTCTTTGACTGTGTGGCTGTGGTTCATAGTGCAAAGCGCTTAAAGGTAATGGAGAGAATCACTTCCAGTTTCTGGGAAATTTGTTGGCAATTAAGAGAAAGGAACAAATCGTTTGGTGTGAAATAGAGGCTGTGATAACCCCGGGTGAATCAAGATGGTGCACTAAACGAGACCTCTTCCGATGTTTTATGGATTTCTCTGACTCACTCTTGAATTATTTCTGTGTTTGTTAGAGCCAGAGAGACATCCTGGTGTCCATGCATCCAGGCATCCTGACGCCCATCATGGCCGTGTGTATGAGCCTCCTCATGCTGGGTAAGTAGAGGTCCACCCAAGTGCATCAGTTTTGTCTTTTTCTGTTCGGGCTGCCTTCACATCTCATTTCGGGGAGACCACCTGGAAAGGAGGGTTTGGTTAATTTCCAGCTCAAATGATTTTAACATGGATTCAAAGGCTGAACTGTTATTAAAACCACTGCTGATTGTGAACCAACACGAGAGCCACCTGTTTGAGTGATCTGTATAATAAAGCCAGGTCATTTGGTGACGCTGGTGACACGTATGAGCATCAGCATGTGACTTTCCTGAGTTAAAGCTGCAGTGTGTTGTGCTTTTGTCCTACTCCATATGTAGTGTAGAATAGTTATTACAGTTTTTATTTTTAAAAAGAAAGATCCAACAGACATGTTTGTTGTTTTGCCTTCTCTGCTGCTGTCTTGTCTTTCGATGTGATAATAATAGTAAAGGCTAAATGTCTCCGCAGTGGTGCCGCAGCCGTAACACTGCAGCATGTAAAATGCGTTAATTATTACTCATAAATCATAAACTATGCCCTCTGCTTCCGAGCCCTCAACCCTGTCATATGTGTTGTTGTTGTTGTTTTGGCTCGAGTAGGCTCAGCCAATGTGAATGCTCCCAGACTCTTACTCTCTTGTACACTGTCATTAGATCTAATCCATCATTATTTCATGCACACTAATCACAGGACTGAGCTGTGACCACAGATGTTTGTTCTGGTTTATGTTTAGTTTAGGGAACAGGGAGTGAAAGGTTTTAAGAATTTAACTCACCTTCGCAGTGAGGATGCTGCCTTTCAGTCCAGCCAAAATGACAGGGTGACCCCAAGTGAAAATACTAATAATGCTACACTTGATTTTTCACCATATAGGCAAGAATAAGAGTACATTGCTTGGTCAGAGACATTTGAATGTGAGCTTTTGTATTTGTTCTAAAAACACAATAACACATTAAAAGGCCTGCAGTGATGTATTGGCGTATTTCTCAATAAAGTGCAATATAAAGTTCAGTATTACTTAGCCCCCAAACTGGATGTGAGTGGTGCAGAGTGGGAGCAGAGCAGCATGGAGTGCCTTTCCTTTTGAAAGCCTGACCGTCAGTGCTTTCTTTCTCTCTTGAAGATAACAAGCAAGTTGCATTTGGATAGAAAATGAAGTGAATTTTCAGCTGGCTTTGACCACAGCAGTCATCGTTTGTATCTCTTGGCCACAAACAGCCAACGGATGCGACCCTGACTGAGTCATACAACTCAAGAAAACTCCATATTTTCATGCTGTTGTGATATGATATTATGCATATTATATTTTCAGTGGACGTGTCTTTGCCTCAGTTTGAAGCACCGCATTGCTTCATGGTGTATCATGTAACTGAACAGCATCATTTAGACTTTGGGGTTTGTGGCCAGCTGTTCTTCGTGGTGTTTGGTCTGGGTCCTTTAGTTGATGGTGCACCGTCTGTTCTATGAAAGGTTAAGGTGAGTCTTTGTTAATTCTTGTCATAGGTTGTCGTGTGCAGTGTCAGGAATACTGGAGATGAGATTAGCTGGCATGCTTCAAGGTATAAGACAGTTTCTTTCATGTTTTTGTTTTCTCTAGTGATGTTTTCAATCTGTCCGGTTTGAGTTTTTCTGGATAACTGTGACGATTTCTCTACTTTTTCGATGGATATGATGTGATTGTGGGCAAATTCCAAACTTGACCTTAGCTATTTTATTTCTTTGTATAGTGACTCAACAGGATTGACTGATCATGTCTGTGTGTGTCTGAACTCTGTCATTCTGTCCATAGGAGAATGACTCTGTCAATAATTGCTATAATATGCTCTCTGACCTGTCCATGGTCCTGACCTTATAGTACTTACAAAGCTTCTTCCACTGTAATAATATGTAATCATTCATATTCCCACAACCAAAAACTTAAAGTCACTTTAGGTGCAAAACCCTGTTGGTGCTTGAAAAGTTTTGACTGTCTCACTGTCATCAGTAAAAGTGTTCTACCTTATTGTCCACAGAAGCATCGGCATGTATCCACACCTGCCTCCCTGTGTGGACAGTTGTTGCACCGTGTATTAGCTTTGTAGCAGCAGAGCAGCTCCATTCAACTCGAGATGTTTAAGCTCCTGTGGTCATGCAAACCCAGGTTTATTAGGTCAGTTTGTAGGATCTGAAAACTCTGAGGAGCTGGGGTATTTGTGGAATGTGTAGTAAATGATGGGCTACTGACAGCAGCGCTGGATCTCAGGCAGAACGGGCCCTCGCAGGGTTAATTGGTGACTGAGGGGCATTTTTGAAAAGGGCCACACACACACACACACACACACACACACACACACACACACACACACACACACACACACACACACACACAGTTCACAGCCACTGTTAAATGTGCTGTGTTTAACTGCTCACCTGTGTTTCTGTGTGTGGGTTTCTCAGTTATTTTATCAAAGTTTAAAGAGAAATTCTTGTGTATGTAGAATGTACACTGATTAAGTATATTATACTTGCCTTTCCTAAGTCGCATACACACAGGTGTCTGGGTTAGTCTCTATGTTAATTATTAACTGGAGGAAGATTGTATTCATGTGTTAGGGGCCGGAAACTGCCAACTTAGTAATGTTGAGCTTGAGTTGACTGTAGTCCTGCAATGATTGATTATCTTATTTTTGCCTTTTTCTACCTAAAGATTGACTGCAGGGCTCCACTTTGCCTTTCTTCCCTGAACCATGTAGAGCTACCATGACTGAAACTCAACACTTGTTCCAGAGTTATCATAATAAAAGTCTTCCAGCCTTCTCTTTATATGTAAAATTATAATGTGAAAGAGTGCAGAAGTATGAGTATGGAGTATGAAAACATTTCTGTTAACAAAGAGAAACTGAGAGCAGCATTGAGGAGTGTAAATATGCTTAGGTGGAGTGAATCAGAGAGCTTAAATGTATTAATTACACTACATTCATAGTTTGCACAGGGAACAGCCTGTTTCCTGTGCTGTGCTCACCTTTCAACATTTCAACATGCAACTTTACAACATAGATAAATAGATAATAATCATCTTTATTTTGAAGATTTCCCCAAAATTTGAACAAGGTTTTTACAGGGTTCTAGGTGTTAGTTAAAACCCTGAGACCTACAGTATTTTGTACACGGTTTCAGGCAGAATTTGATTCTGTTAAGGTAAGATAGAACAAGCTCAGACGAGTAGTTTAAAAGAATGATTGGGTTGAACATAATGACTTATACTTTTATCTGTTCCTAATTA
This sequence comes from Chaetodon trifasciatus, assembly GCA_037975065.1. Classification (NCBI taxonomy): domain Eukaryota; kingdom Metazoa; phylum Chordata; class Actinopteri; order Chaetodontiformes; family Chaetodontidae; genus Chaetodon; species Chaetodon trifasciatus. The sequence continues at coordinate 14,488,730 of JBBMOE010000009.1, read as the reverse complement.
TTGATGTAACATGCGTGATTCAGTGTGTATGCAGTTAATAAAAGCTGTCACTGGGTGTAATGTTTTTGATGTTAGAGTCATGGATTAATTAGAAATAGTGTTGCAACGGTTGCAACCTTGGCTGAAGAGGAAAAGAAAATAACGTGATCTGCAAAAAACTCGAAAGAAAAATTCATCACAGTATGAAATGACATTCAGTGCAGAAACACAGCTAAAAGGCAAAACTAAACAGAACCTGGATCTCAGAGCATGCCACTTGTTATCAGCAAGTTAGTGGATGTGAAAACCCTCCACATGCTTTGTTTACATTCCTGCAGTGCTGTTGCACTTCCAACAGAAATGTTATATTACCAAATCAAACAGAATTAAGATGGGGAAGAATTTGGCACCATGTGTCTCTTTGAAGCCCACATGAATGTAGGGGACTGGTCCTGTACGCTCCATTCTCTAGCCTACATACTGTTTGTGAGTATGCATGCACAAGTCAAACATGTATCAGCATCATTTGCACCTGGAATGTTTTCTCTAATGAATAACATTTTCCTCTCTGTCCATGCATTCCTGCCATAGTGCTACATACAGGAGAGAGACGCCCCAGGGTGTGTTTACCTGTGTCTCTTCCCCTTTGTGTATCTGCTTTGTATGTGTGTGTGCGCGCACACTACATTGCCACGTGCTACACTCTAATCACACACTTGTAAAACAGCTGGTGTCAAAAAACATCTGTGCAACTGGCTTTACTTCAAGTCACACGCATGCAGCTTTATGTTGGTCTTGTGCAAAAGGTTTGCTTCAAAGATTCCCACCATGTTCACCATTTTATAAGACAGCGATTCCCATTATAGAAGAGCTTCTCTGAATTAAAGCTGACCTGTCAAGGTAACTTACTAATGCTTAAAATTGGTGGCTGCTGTCACAATTATGTTCCCACTCTGGCTTTACTGGCTTTACACCAGGGCTTCACCTAGTTGGAACCAGTGTTTCCATTCAGAATATCTTTGCCTGCGTTTCACTGCTTGCTTGAAGTGAAATGTAGTTTTTCCTCTTGCTGGCTTTGGTTATCTTGAGAACTGTCTTGAAAATAACCAACAAGACCGCAAGGATTCAAAGTACTCTTCTTAAAGTAATCCCAGTTTGGAAGTGCCTTGCTGAATGGCCCAGTCTGACCTGGGCTACTGGTGACCTCCCTTGCCTCTATGCAGTGCATGAAAGGACTCCTTGTAGAAATGCATTAACAAGTGCAAACACAGTCACAAATAAAATCCTGAAAATAATGAGGTCAGTGTGTTACTGCACGCAGCACATGCACACAAGCAAACACATTCTCATGTTCTCCATGCTAGTTGGGACAGGTGAAAACCAGCTAAAGGATATGTTTCTTCTGGCCCACACAGACAGGAGGATGAGCGCTACATCAGTGTCTCAGAAGTCAGCAGTGTCTTTGAAAAATGAGGCTCTTTCACATGTGAGTGTGTGCGGAGATGATGGCTTCAGCTTGTAATTATCAACCCAAACACCATTCTTTTCTGTTTCAGCACAGTCTGACAGATCGGAGAAAGCCATTAGACAGAGATCTTTTGTGAATGGTATACATTAGAGTAGTGACATTCCATGCATGTGTGGTCTATTTCAAAACACAGCCTCAGTCATTAATTAAAACTGAGGGTAAATTATGACTACTGAGGGTTACGTGCCTAGACAGTGTCAGGAGAGATTGTCTGGATGTTGCTTCTCTCACTCTCTGTGAATAGGTATCTCCAGTGCATACCAGTGTGATAAGCTGTGATGATACGGCAGAAGAGTTGTGCAAAAAATGACAGCTTAAATGAAGTGCTGCCTAACATCAAAAGAAGATTTACAGCCACAAACCAAATCAGAATGAAGTCATTGAAGTAATAACCTGTTCTATGCTGGTTTCTCATTTTGAGGACATATTGGGTGAACTCATTCCATGCTGCAGGACTTTTCCATCAAAATAAATTTGGTCTTGTAAGACACTTTCCCCCCTCAAATCTAGGCAGTTTCTTAGTTTGTAGTGGCAAATACAAAAGCATGCACCAAAATAATATGAAGGAAGTTTGACATAAACTGTGAATTAGAATGATTTTTTGCAGAGATTTAGCAAATAAACTCAAAATATGTTGAGAAGAGAGTGCAGTCGTACTATGTTGAGAATAATGACACATAGTCATAAGAAATCATGTCATGAGAAATGCATTATAACAGACACACATTTCTGCACAGTACCAGTGACTTGAAGTGCATTTATGTAAATCTGCATAAGAGGATGTGAAAATAAAACCTTTCTGAACTGAAAAATGTTGGAGTGGATTGCAAATCAAGTTGATGCACAACTGCATTGAAGTCCAAAGACTGTGAGGAACTTCATTGAGTTCAGTCCAAAGCCACATGAAGTCCAGACACTGTTGCTTTTCTGCTCCTGGCAGTAAAATTTCCACGTAGTTCACGGTGCCTCATCTAGGGCAGGTTATTTGACCAGTGCGTGAACCCATTGTTTAATGTCATACCTGTAATGGGAGGTCAGGTGAAACCCAGTTACAGCTCTCAATCAGGACGTTTCTGTATTGTTGAAGGTGAGACCGCTGAGTGTTATGTCCAGCTTTAGCAAAGACACACATGGGAATAATTATGCTTTTTCTACTTCTCTTAAAATGTGTTAACTAAAGAAATACATCCTCTTTGTAGTCTCTGTATCTGTACATTACACCCTTGAGTTTCAGTGTTGCAGCGCTGGCTTGTGTTTTATGTTTGGCCAGGGTGTGTGTGATCTTTATCTACAGTCCACAGGTTTGCCTTCTAACCCATTTATGTGCAGCTATGCATGTACACACTGAACGTGTGTGCACCTGCCCATACAGTATGAGTAAATATGTATGTCATTTTACCTTGATTCTTCTTTACATTTGAGTGGAGGATATTCATGCAGTGGAGCAGCATGACAGGCTGGTTGTGTGTTGTGTTTCTGGCAGCTTTATCAGAAGAATTGCTAACAGTGTCAGGCAGGCATTGTTAATGCTTCACAGGAATTCAGAAAATCTGCCCCTGTTAAATCTTTTACTTGAACCGGAGCCAAGATATTTATACGCACATAGACATTTCGTGTGTGTGTGTGTGTGTGTGTGTGTGTGTGTGTATGGAAGGACTGCAGTCAGTTCTAGTGTCAGAATTCCTTTTAGAAAATCTTTTTTAAAATTATTCTCAGTATTTAATATTTGTCACAATCTATTTCGTCCTGAAACCATCAAATGGTAGAGATGTTAGATGATATATTCGATCTCTTTAGTAATTTGTTAATTATTGTTTCATTTCTTATCACTGTAAATCCTGATTTACTGTTTACTGTTGAATGGGATTTTTTAAAAGGTGTCATTCAATGTACAGATAGCTGTACAACAGTAGCCTCGTCACTACCCTATACCAGAGGAAAACTACCACAATACATTTATACTGCTCTAAAATGTGGGTTGACTGAGAACCAGTCATCAAGACAAGAACAATGAGAGAACATGTTTTGACCAGGAGGTGTTCTCCTTTTTGTACTGACGAGGCCTTCTGAGTAGCTCTCTTTGCAAAAGGCTAGATTGTAACCGTCACCTACACGTGACCGGCTCATGTTATGATAGTAATGCAGCTTAGTGCATAATCATGCCAGTACTTAGTGACCGATCTTACTCTCTCTGAGCACAGATCAAACCCTTTGTATATAGGAGGGGTCCACAGCTGTGAAATAAACTTGTTAGAGCTAATATATGCATTTGCCTCTCCAAGCCAAGATCTGAACATGTTTATTCCTCTAATACTCTCAATGTGCACTCTGAAAATAGCCCGTCACAGCGTCTTCCCCCATGATAACAGCAGCTGAAGTTACACTGAAATTAAACCAAACTAGCAGTTCGTTTTTATGGCTCCAGCAATTTCAACACATATGAGCATACAGAAGGAGCTTCATGTGATCCCTGATCAGGTCAGGCACTGAATGATCGGAGTGAGGGAGCAGTGTGCAGTAGAGTGTCCGTCTCGCCTGCAGTACATAAATATGTTTCTCCTGTGTCTTTATGTTGGCTTATGGATAGATGTGAGCGAGCTAGTAAACGTTTGCTATAATTAAACTGTTGAAGTACAACTCTGGTGTTTTTGGCAGTTAGCAAACACCCACTCTGTCAAGTACTGACACTTTGTCATACCAATCGCTGTCTCAATTAACTCGACACACAGAGCACAGTGACATAGAATAAAGACGAGAAAAGGAAGAAAGCATCTCTGGGACAGTCAGAGCAGTTGCTTTGGACATCTAGTTTTGTCCTGGGTTTGTTTCCAGTGGCGTTAGTAGAAAGTCCAGTGCGTTTCATGCAGATGCTAAAGGGGACCTTGTGCATCTGTATGAGATGTGTGGGGTAGTCACAAAGCGACATGTTTGAAGCTCTGGGAATGAAAGACATTACAGTCGTCTGTGTGATGGAGATACGTGTTTTCTGAAGATGATGATTATGATTCCATTTAAAACCGTCCAAGTCTTTCCCATCGTGCCTCAACATGCTGCTGCGCTGGTGTTTTCTGAGCATCCACAGAGTGAAAGGCCCTCCGGTATCTCTGTCGACATCTCTGTCCCGTATCAGTCCCTGTGTGCTGCTGATAACAGACCGTCTGTTTTTCATGTTGGCACAGGAGTCGTTGTATTTCAATATGTTCCATGTGTCCGAACCATTCCTCCAACACTCCGTGTAAACAGATTTTCTGCTCATTTCTTCAGCCTCTATCATTGCTGCTACCCCTGCCTGCTTCCCAGCATTTGTCTCCCTCCGTCCCTGTAGTCTTCTCATATAGTTAGATGTACAGTATGTGAATTTTGGAACATTTCTCTGTGTGTGGTGTCAAATGTGTATTTAAATGTTGTATGTCACAGACTGTGGTGGTTGGTATATAAGCTCAGCTGAAAACCTTTCTGAGCCTCTTCATTTTGTTTGTAAAATTGGTCTGTCCACATAGTTTTTCTGTTCCTTTGTCAGTTTCACTTTCCTGTAATTTATCTCATTGTCTTTCTCCCCCTATACTCTTGCTGTCTCCCTTGCCTAACCCTGATGAGGCCTGTTGTTCAGAATCAGTGATGCAGAGAGAGTGTTTACATGGGTGAGGGAGAGTTTGAGGGAGACGGACCAGAACATTTTACAGTTATAGAGTAGTTCTTCTTCTTCTTCTTCTTCTTCTTCTTCTTCTTCTTCTTCTTCTTCTTCTTCTTCTTCTTCTTCTTCTTCTTCTTCTTCTCTGACACCTAAGTCCATTAAGGCAATTACTGTCTGGGATGTCAAGCAGTGTCTCAAAAATGAAACCATGACAGTGATCTTACTATATGTAATCCAACATTCTTCTGTGCAGCCAGGCATGTTGTCTAGAGGAATATTTAAGATTTAAGTTTATGCTGCAGAAGCTCAGGGAATGAGAAGAGACACTACGATGACATTATACTCTCTGACACTCTCTACAATACATCTGCCTTAGTATCAGCTGATAGAATAAGCTAATATTGGCAAATGTATTTGTCTACGACTTGCGACAGTTTACATCACCAGACAACTCAAGAGTGTTGGACAGTTGATGTCATAGGCATTAAAACAGCGTGAATTTAGAATATTTATAATATAAATTTATAATACAGCACTCTATCCACTGAATTTGGGTTTAACCATCTTGAGTGACAGAGTTTGGCTGACGTGAAGCACAGAAGTGACTGTTGTGCTGTGGCTAGCTAGTTATTTAGGTTAACATTAGCTCTGTGAGTAGTTTGGAAATGCTTGAAGAAGTCTCCACTGACTTTTGATTGTTTCCAGATAACTCATTAAAAATGATAATCTTGGCAAAAGGGGTCTCAAATACCTGTTTACAAGCTGTTAAACATCACAACAGTATATAAATATGTGTGTGTGTGTGTGTGTGTGTGTGTGTGTGTGTGTGTGTGTGTGTGTGTGTGTGTGTAACATGTAACACTATCTTGAATATTGTTGGCTGGTCAGTTTACTAAATCCAAGCACATAAACACACTGTTCCACAGCATTCCTAACAGCTTAGCTTTTGAACAGTTACAGTAACTCAGACATGACATGAACACAGTATAAGTGGCATGTGTTTTTGTAGGTGTTGAATTGAAATTGGTACACACAATTACCACAGTTTTGAAGTGCACCCATTCATATTAGTACACAGAGTCCAGTCACATCACGTGAACACCAACATGGCTTCATCCAACTTCTTCTTTCACCTTATTAGCCAATAAATAAGTGAAAAAAACTGGGCGCTGTGCCTTTAAAGCATGTTCTTACTTCTTAGAAAGTTCTGTTGGATAGGTGCATATATCCACTTGATGTTATATATATTTCAAGAATACTTTGGATTCTTATTAAGTCTGAGTCTCGAATAAAACAATGTGATTAAATGAAATGATTGCTGTGGCTTGTTCTCACTCCACTTCCACACCAGTAGGAAGTTCATGTTAAGTTGGTGACACAATGAGTCAAATAATCATTTATAATTACAATGAACAATTATCCTTTATTTCTTCCCTCCATCCCTCCACTTCCAGCTCTCAGTGTGTATGGACAGGAGCTCCCATCTGGCCCTCATGGCTGCACGGAGGGAAGCTGTTACCCTGCAACAGGAAACCTTCTGATTGGACGGGCTGTCAACCTCTCCGCCACCTCTACTTGTGGCCTGGATGGGCCAGAGCACTACTGCATTGTCAGCCATCTGCAGGTCAGGACACACATGAACAGACAGTCAAGGTGGATTATATAGATATTCAATATATGCATCAGCATTTGGGCTGTGAGCACTATCAAATGGTCATGATGGCTGATTATGATTTTACATTCATACTGTCTCACAATATAACTCCAAATTGTCACTCCTTCTAGTGGTTTCTTGTGTATCCTCAATTTGGCTCCCTCATCTGCCTGTTCCATCTGTTAGCATGACTTCACAAGCCCCTTTACAATACCTGGCTCCCTGCAGTCAATGCAATGGTTCTGTTTGTTCTCGCTTTCATACATTCATCCATCAGTCTCCACTCGTCCATCTTCATTTGTTCATCTGTCTGTTTGTTTGTAGCCCGGTTTCCATGAGCAAGGCCCCCGAACACTACCCACTCTTTCAGCTTCGGGCCCCAGGCGTAGACATACGAGTCAGCCACGCCTTGGTCACACACATTCCCTCCATCTCTCTGTGTCTCTCTTATCTCTTGCTGTTTTTACTTTCATCACTCAGTGAGTCAAGTGTCAGTGGAGACCAGTGACAGCCAATGAAAGCTGACCACAAGAGAGGAGTGGCACGCTTTCTTAAAGTTTAAAAATTAAAAACCTTTTAAAAAAGCTGATGTGATTTTGGATTTTGGGCACTTTTTGATTGCAGTCTTTACCTCAGCAATGTAAAATAAGATAATTCTTCACTGATCCCACAGAGGGGAATTTTGGGTGTTAAAGCAGCACAAGGACAGAAATAAGTACAACTAAGTAAAGAAGCTTAAAAAAATCTAAGTATATCAAATCAAAATGAGAATGGATTAAATTAAATTATACAAGAGCAATAAACTCAAATTACAGGCAACAAATACAAGCAATACAGATACAGTACCCACAACCAGTGTTGTACTTGAACTAATAGAGCAACACCATCTCAAGCAAAGTGACACTGTGGTGACATTAGTTGCAGCAAGGCAGGAAAATATTGTAGTATATGTAAGGGTCATATGATACCGTCAGATAGAACAGTGTACACCAGAAGATGTTGTAGTATTATTATGCAATCATACTTAGAGTTTTCAGTGTTCACTTCAAGATATGATGCAGTACATTCTGCAGTAAACAGCATAATATATTAAGTTATGTATGCCATATGAAATTGCAATCAGTATTTGCAGATCAAATCCAATGAATACAATGGAGAGGGAGAGCAGTGAGTGTTTCAAGTGCCCTTCACACTGCACCTATGTGGGATGATCCATTGACTCCACATTATACACACAACTTTCAGTTTTTAGGGTTCACACGTTCAGACTCAGTTCAGACTTGTGTGCAGCTGAGCTTAAACATACAGTCATGTGAAAAAATTAGGCCACCCTATGAAAACATGTGTTTTTTGACAAATTTAAACATATGGATATTTAATAGCTATTTTAACAATACTGAGAGATACAAGTAATATACCTAAGCAAGTAAAACTGAAGAAAATATTTTTAAAACCCTCTGTAAAATGTAATAAAATAAAAATGCAATTTCTGTTGAGGAATAAATTAGGACACACCCACTGTTTTTCCCTCTTAAGTTGGCTGAAATCACACACAGGTGTATCACATCAGGTGCACATGATTACAACATTGTCACTGAGCATTTTGAAGGAGACTTGCCCTATTTAAACCTCAGTCATTCAGTTTGGTATTCCTGACTGCTGACGTGAGAGCGAACACCATGGTGAGATCAAAAGGCCTGTCTGAGGCCATCAGAAAGAAGACTGTTGCAGCGTATGAGTCTGGTGAGGGATTTAAAAAGATCTCAAAAGATTTTGAAATCAGCCATTCCACTGTCCAGAAAATAGTGTACAAGTGGAAGACATTCAAAACAACTGCCAACATGCCCAGGTCTGGCTGTCCAAGCAGGTTCACCCCGAGAGCAGACCGCAAGATGCTTAAAGAAGTCTCCAAAAACCCTAAAATCTCATCACAGGACCTACAGTAGGCACTGACGACTGTTGATGTGTAAGTGCATGCCTCTACAATCAGACAGAGACTGCACAAGTTTAACTTTCACGGGAGGTGTGCAAGGAGGAAGCCTTTGCTCTCTAAGAGAAACATTAAGGCCAGCCGAAGTTTGCCAGAGAGAACATAGACGAAGAACAGGACTTCTGGAATAACGTTCTTGGACAGATGAGTGTAAAATTGAATTATTTGGACACCAGAACAGAGGACATGTTTGATGCACACCAAATACTGCGTTCCAGGAAAAGAACCTCATACCAACTGTGAAGTGTGGAGGTGGAAGTGTCATGGTTTGGGGATGCTTTGCTGCAACAGGACCTGACCAGCTCACCATCATAGAATCTACCATGAATTCTACAGTGTATCAGAGGGTGCTTGAAGAACATGTGAGACCATCAGTAAGAAAACTGAAACTGAACTGGACCCTGCAGCATAACAATGACCCTAAACATACCAGTAAATCCACCAAGGACTGGCTGAAAACTAAGAAGTGGAGAGTCCTGGAATGGCCCAGTCAAAGCCCAGATCTTAATCCCATTGAGATGCTGTGGGGTGATTGAAACGGGTTGTGTGCATTCAAGAAACCCCTCAAACATCACACAGGTTAAAGCGTTCTGCATTGAGGAGTGGGGAAAACTTTCCTCAGACCGATGTCAGAGACTGGTAGAAGGTTACAAGAAGAAGAACTTAAGTTATATCAGCAAAGGGGATAACACTAGGTATTAGGGGGTAGGGTGTCCTAACTTTTTCCTCAGTTAGAATATGCATTTATGGTGATGTCTTTTGCTCAATGAGTAAAACAGTATTGTTTTTTGCTGTTTACCTGTAATTAGATCACTTTCATTTCCAGAGATTAATAAAAACAAGATTAGACATCGATATGTGAACACTTCTTAATGAATAACTGAATATGTAAAGGGGTGTCCTGATTTTTTTCACATGACTGTAGGTGTGTGATAAGTATAAATGGCAGCAGAAAACAATTTAACACAGAGAATGCAATAATTTCTCCCAACATCCTCTGTAGGCTGATTTTGCATTTCCAGCATAAATTCAAACTCTGATATTTCTGTGAAATAAACAGACACAGATACTGTTGTAGATACAGATAGCACCCATAGTTCACTCTCTTATAATGCTTCCACAGTCTCTCCTTCACCTCTGCAGTATGCAGCTCTTGTTTTTCTATCTGCCCTTACTTGACAGAAATCCTGACATGCTCAACATCATGTTGACATTCACTTCTCTTGCATCCTCACACGACATGCGTTTCCGTGCGCCTACATGTATGTGCCTGTGTTTCCATTGCCTCAGGGCAGGAATATCCAACAGTGTCAACTTCTAGGTGAACATGATTGACATTCTCTGATGGGTGAGAGGCCCTCTACTACAATAAGGGGCAGGATATAGGGACAACCTGTCCCACCCTAAATCCAGGTGTGGACCATTGCTGGCCTGTTAGAGGCCCACACCAAACATTTGTCTCACTGCCTTTAAATGTTCTGAAGTTCATCAATCACTTGTGTTTGACATCCTCCTGTGTTTTGTTCCTTGTGAGATCAGATTGCATAGGTTTTTGTTTTTTTTGCATAGTTGTGTCCCAGGAGAAGCAGTGCATTTAGGGAGTAACTGCCAAGCCAATTGTGTTGAAGAGATTTAAAGAGGCCCTTGCTTGGCCCTTAGACCCACCTGGCAGAGTGGAACTAAAACTGTAACTTTAGACAAGAGATAGCAACACGAAAAGTGAAGAAGGAGATGGGAAAACAGGGGATGGCAAGTCACAAAAAAGAAAAGGATGATGCAGAGAAAGCCAGACACATAAAGGCAATCGAACAAATCGAAAGTGAGAAACTGTATTAACAGCAGGGAAATATCTGTTTGGAGCTGCAACTTAGCTGGAAAGGAAATTGAATGAGGGAGGTGGGGTGTGCTTTTTTTTGTAGAGCCACCATCGTAGTGTGACAAAGACGTGTTTTCAAATCAACATCAGACTTACATCAGTGTATTGTTGGAGCAGAAAGCCTTATAGTTGAGCTGACCAGGCTTGACTAATGGGAGATAAATAAGAGCTCAGAGGAGGGAGGGCGGGTCTTAAAGCCACACGAGTTTAGACCAACTGAAGCTTTACAGTGCCCCTGAAAGAGAAGATGAATAGGAATCAGATGGTGATCTTACTCATATGACCGCCAAAACCATGAACCTAAACTTGATCTTGCTGTTGAAGCTCATGTCCTGTAAATGTGATAAAGCTTCAGCGAATACGCAGTGCTGTTGCAGACAGGTTTTCTCATGACGGCTCATAGGATGGGGATGGATGGGCTACTTTGCAGAGCAAAGGAATGCCCTTTTCAGTTACCACCGTCGGACATTAGGGTTTGGGTGATTTATGCCGGGATTAGGGAAGGTAGGCAAGCATGCATGGAAAAAACACACACTCTCACATGTACAAGGGGGCGTGTGTGCGCATGTGGTCACGCACATCCACGTACACCTCCACACATCCACAAACACACCACTTCCAGCACACTTTAGGCATTCCTGTTCAACTCTCAGCCAAGTCTCTTTAACAGTCGTGTTGTTGTTAGCAGCTTAATCACCCTTGACAACAACCTAATTAAGAAACGCTGCCCTGGAATCCACTGTTTCTCTCCCTCATCTGCCTGTTTACCCCCTTTCCCCCTCCCTGCTCCCCTCTTCATGGCCCCCTCTCAGGCGCACCCCCTTTTCACCCTCTCAGCATCTCCCTTGCTCTGTGCCGGCCCCCTCCTTTGTCTGTTGCTCATGCTGAGTTGTTTGAGACCCCTCTCCACTGCATACCCACTTCTCTCACCTGCACCTTTCTTTCTCTAACCCCTTCTAACTTTTCTAGTACACTCCTTCATTCAAGCTCTTGCTCTTGGCCTTGGTCCCCACATTCTTGTATCTTTCCCATGCCCCCTGGCTTCAAGCTCTTCCTCCTCTTCTGTACTCTGCCTCGTCAATGTCAGCTTTTCACCAGCTAACTGCATTTCCCCTTCTTTCTTCGTTCATCCTCCCCTTCCATTCATGTCAGGACCTCACTGTGCCCTTGCATTTCTCATAATCCTCATCTTGACCACTGAATCTTCAGATAATAATTCCAAATAGTTATGTTAGTCTGTACATCCCCTGGGTACTCACCAGGGTGCACAGAGATTTTGATGTTGTTGGATATTTATTTTATCCTTCTACAAATGACTGTAGTCTGTCTGTAGTCTTTAGATGATAGATTGTTAGCAATGCTAGCAGCATGACACTAGGGATGACAATGTCAGCTGCTCAGTCAAGCAGTCAACGAGGTTGACATTTGTAGATGGACTGCCATGGAATTTGGTACGGATGCTCATTCTCCCTCATGATGAAGTGTAAGAACTTTGATTTTTCCAATACTTTCCCATGAACTTCACCTGTACTTTATGTTTAGAGCTAACGAGTCAATATTAGCATGCGCACATGCTAAACTAAAACGGTGAACATGGTAAACATTAAATATGCTCTGACATTGTTGCTGTGAGAATGTTTGCTGCTGGCATTCGCATTTAGGTTAAAGCACTGCCTCAGAGAGCTCCCAGTGTTTGAAGCATCTATGTCTATTTTTTTGCCCTTTATCCTGATCCTCACACCTGCCTCCACTTCTCCTCTCTTCCTCCCCCTCTTTTACTTCTTTCTTTCTTTTCTTTACCACCAACCATTTTAATCTTTCTCTACCACCAACCATTTTAGACCCAGCTGAGGCACAATCAAGTTCCCTCTGGCTTTTGTCCCATTCACACTAGTATTGACACACCAGTGCACATTGCGCACATTATTTCAGCCTGACAGATGAAAGCCCCAGTCTGAGGAAACAGTTCTATAGTGCACTGTACAATATGTACAAGGCACAGTCTGTGTAGATCCATTTCACGATACATACAGTAGATGTTAGGATTACAGTAAATTGTATTGTTGATGTAAATGTGCATTTTCTGCCTCGACAGGAGTCAGACAAGTGTTTTGAGTGTAACTCCCAGCATCGCTATGACCCGTACCGCCACAGAAACAGCCACCGCATTGAAAACGTCATCTACCTCATGGACAGCAATGGAGACAACACCTGGTGGCAGTCTGTCAACGGTGCGTGTGCATTTGTGCTGTATGTATTGACTCTTACTGTAACAGCACACAAACACATGGTCAGTGTGTTCGTTGTGCTGACTGCCTCTGTCCTACATGTGTATGTCTGCAGAATGTGTTTGTTCTTGTTGTTGTGTACACATTTTTACAGGGGTTTTACAAAGTCATTACTTGGACGTCTGTATCCAAACTACTTGAGCATGCTGATGCAATGCAGTGATATAAGAACAGAGAAAAGGTAGCTTCATACTGTAATGTAGAGCAGTGTCCCCGCAGGGTCTCTGACAGTCACTCAGTATAGCAGACAGTGACTGTAGGAGATGAGACATGTCCTTCATTTGTGTTGTGGCACTGAGTGACAGTTATTTCCTCCATAGGACAAGAGAATGTCAGCATCAGACTGAACCTGGAGGCTGAATTCCACTTCACACACCTCATCATGAAGTTCAAGGTATGCACATGTTTTTACATGTATGGGGTTGCCAGTGTGTATGTGTGTGTTTGTGGACCTCTGTTGACTAGACTGTATGTTCTTAAGCATGTCAGGGTGCGTACTTGTCTAGGTGTGTGTTATGTACACTCAGAAGTTGGATGGCTGCATTGCATCAGGTTGGAATCCTAATCCTCCTGTTGGTAAAGCAAACATGAAGCTAAAGGTCCAGAGAAATCAGTCTGATGAGGTGTCTTCTGATTCCAAATGTCACACATTCTCTTCTCTCTTTTCCTCCTCAGACTTTCCGACCTGCAGCTATGATCATTGAGCGTTCGGCTGATTTTGGCCGCACGTGGCGTCCATACCGCTACTTTGCCTCAAACTGTACAAAGACCTTCCCCAGCATCCCAGCCAATGGCCTGCACCACATCAACGACATCATCTGTGAGGAACGCTACTCTGACATCGAGCCCTCCACCAATGGAGAGGTAAGAAGTGGACAAGGTGCAGGGAGCAGCAATAGCAGAGACATGTTAGACTGGGAGGAAAGAGTGTCTGTCAAAATAAAAGCCTGGAATTAGACGTTTGTCCAGATGCAGACTTGATGCTCTAGTGAAGCAGAGTGGTGTGTGTGGGATCGACTCAAAATACACTACAATGTCTGCATTCATGGTAATGAAGGAACGTGTCACCCACTGCAGCAGTGAGGCTCAGGCTCTGATGTTTTTTAATAGTTTGTGGACAACAATGGAGCTCTATGGCACAGAAGGATATGCCACCACCATCCCTTGAGTAGATACATTCATTGTTGCTTTTGTTGTTTTCACGAGATGGGATTTATTGACAATAAAAAAATAGAGAATATCACCAGATTTAGTCTTTCAGGTAAAACTGAAGATTCTTGAAGGATAATCTGTATTAACATAAGTGTTGCTGGGAAGAAGAGATGAGATGAACACACAAATACCAGCGAAATCTGAAAGAAGTGGTTCTGTAAAAGCAACGAGTAATTTGACAGATGAGCAGAGGTGACTTTGACTTTTGATGAATTAGCTGATTTGGCGACACCCGTTGTCACTATGGTAACAGCACATTTGGTTGAATTCTACAGCAAACACTGGTTGAGCACCTACTTTGTCAGAAAACAAGAGAGGAGTCTGTGGCATGTCTGTTTACTGTGCAGCCAAATAAATTTATGTTGATTTGATAAAGAAGTCAGTCAACAATTCTCCATCGTGCCAGCAGCAGATGAGACTTCATGCGGTGCACCGTGGGAGTTGTTTACCACACAACAGCAGGACACTGTATATAGCGTTAGATACCTTGCTGGTGTGCAGCCTGTCACCTGCAGCTCCTCATTTAACATCTCACCATGGCAGAGCTATTCATGTTTCATTCCTTGTAATATTTAGAAATGATCTGCTTATAAAGTATGCTCATTTAGTGTTAATCACAAACTGCCATGTAGAGATGATTATAGAAAGTAAATACAAATGGCTACAAAAACATTAACAGCAGAAAAACGTCTGATTTACGTGATTAAATGAAAATATTAATAATAATAGAACTCTAAAAAATTGTTTGTATGAAGATAACTGTCTAAATCTAAGTAACTATGCATGTTTTCATAAAGACAAAGGACCATTTGAGGATAGTGAGGGAATGTGACAATATTGTGCTCACAATAACTGTTGTAACTGTTGAAGCTTTAACAACTCATCTTTTCCTGCTCAGATCTGCCTTTGTAAATGTGTTCATTTCACGCAGAGGGCCTCTTCTTGGTTAACATCTGTTGTTTTAGCTGGATATGACCTTCAATCCCAGAGACAACTAGGATTTCTGTATTCCTTTAACTGAAAAATTCTGTTCTTCTGTTCAAGGTCATTTATAAAGTTTTGGATCCCGCCATTCATGTGAAAGACCCCTACAGCCTGGACATTCAAGGTCAGTGGAGACATTTAACTCTGGACCACTAACAGTCAATAGCAGCACAGCATAGTGTGCCTGATATTATTATTGATACTGATTTCTAGAAAAAACAAAAGATTGTGTGCAGTTTTGTACAGTAAATGTCAAACCTGTATTTCAGGCACTGAAATCCACTTTGTATTCTGACAAACTTCTACTACAAAAAAAAGATTTTTCCATCCCTCCCTGCCTTCTGAACTGAAATGGGTTAATGTACAAATAAAACTGTCAATCTGTTTTCTCCTTTTCAGAGCTTTTGCGCATCACCAACCTGCGTATCAACTTCACCAAGCTTAACACTCTGGGAGACGACCTGCTGGACCGACGCTTTGATGTTCTACAGAAATATTACTACGCCATCTATGAGCTGGTGGTCAGAGGGAGCTGCTTCTGTTACGGACATGCCTCAGAGTGCGCCCCAGTGCCAGGGGTGGACGTCCGGGAGAATGGCATGGTGAGCTAGCGAGCTGTTATTTTTACCTCAGTCATCACCACGTGCTGTGGGACTTAAGAGAAACACAAGAAGAGCGGGAACTGTTTGTTTGAAAGTAGTTGAAACTATTATGACAGTGCCTACACTTACCATCATTTCGCTGCATTGTGATTGGCCAGATCCACGGCCGCTGCGTATGCAAACATAATACAGAGGGCTTGAACTGCGAGCGCTGCCGAGATTTCCACAATGACCTGCCGTGGAGACCAGCAGAGGCGGAGAACCCACACACCTGCAGAGGTGGGAACACACACACACACACACACACACACACACACACACACACACGGATGTCACAAAATCTGTCTTACAGTATTCTTACATGAGAATGAACTTGAGCAACTCAGAATTGCAGATGAGATGTTTTTGTTATTTGCTTTGAAACTTCTGCACTTATTTTAACTTTTTTTAACCATGGGTCTTATGAAACCATTGTTGTAATGTTTGTGTATGTCTAATTAGTCTTTATTTGTTCCATTTCTTGTTTGTTTCTCCAGAGTGTAACTGTAATGGCCATTCAAACCAATGTCACTTTGACATGGCCGTGTATTTGGCCACGGGCAATTTCAGCGGAGGAGTGTGTGACGACTGCTTACACAACACCATGGGACGCAACTGTGAGATGTGTAAACCTTTCTACTACAAAGACCCCATTAGGGATATCAGAGACCCACGGGTTTGCATTGGTGAGTCATTTGTGTTTGTTTTTAACAAAATGCTTCTTCTTCATCTTTTCAAGTGTCCTGTTTACAGTATGTCCTTTTGTTCTTGCCTCTCAATACTTTTCCCCTACTTTTTAACACTCACCGTGTGACATTTGACCGCCAGCCTGTGACTGTGACCCAGTCGGATCATTGGAGGGAGGAGTGTGTGACAGTCACACTGACCTGGACATGGGGATGATCGCAGGACAGTGTCGCTGCAAAGTGAACGTCAAAGGCACGCGCTGCGACGACTGCAAGGAAGGTTATTACGGACTCAGCCAGAACGACCCGCTGGGCTGTCAACGTAAGTATGTGTGTGACTGTCTGCCACTGAAAACGCTGCGTGTGTCAAGAGGCATGAAAATGGGTTTCTGCTGTTTTGGTATATGAAACCACATAATCTGCAACATCTTATTCTTTGCGCGTGTCTGTGTGTCTGTGCATGTGTTTGTCTCCATCAGCTTGCAACTGTGACCCTCGTGGCATCATCATGATGGGAGCTCCTTGTGACCAGATTAGTGGGGACTGCTCCTGCAAAAGATATGTCACTGGTCGCTACTGCAACCAGTGCCTGGTTAGTCACAACTGTTGTTCTTATAAAATCTGTAGCTAACTGTGGATTTCATATCAAAACATTGTGCTGTTGATTAACATTCTCAACTGCAATAATTAAGGAGCATATTACATATTAACAGCTTTACGAGCAAAACAGATGTTCAAACACAGTGCAGAGAGTAGAAGCACACACCAAACATACAAGTATGCAGCCTGGTTTTGAGGTTTGTTTCCATCCCTGTAGCCTGAATACTGGGGGCTCAGTAACGACCTGGCTGGCTGCAGACCATGTGACTGTGACTTCGGAGGAGCCTTCAACAACAGGTAGTTTTTCTGTGTCTTTAAACACATGCTTTTGAGAAAGAAGGTGTTTTCTAAGAATGGTTTATTCAGGTACCGTGAAGTGAGGCTGTGAATCATTCGTCCTGTTCCTGAGTGAAGACCTCAAAGAGCACAAAAGATGAAAAAGCCACTGTGCCACTGAAAGTTTGCCTGTGTCTGTTACTGAAGGTGCATGATGGAGAATGGCCAGTGTGACTGCAGGAGGCATCTGATTGGCCGACAGTGTTCAGAGGTTCAACCTGGGTATTTCTGTGCCCCACTGGACTACTACAAATATGAAGCTGAAGACGCCACTGGACATTCCCCCGCTGACTCTGCACTGCCGGTGAGCACATCCACCCTTAGATAAGTTTAGAAGGTTAAAGGTACAATGTGTAAGATGTGGCCAGACTTTTAGTGTAAAATGTTCAAAAAATTAACAAACATTATCAAAAGAATGTTAAAAAATAGCAACAGCAGCAACTGTCTCATAATGCCACTGCTACCTCAAGAAGTTCAGCTGGCAATTGCTATATTTCACAAGGTCTCTTAGATTTTTTTAGCCGAATAAATAAACAAAATAAACTCACGACAAATATTCTTGCACGTTTTCCCAATTAAACAAAAAATAAAACAGTACATCTTCTGAATCCCAGTCATCTCTATTTTACTGAATTAAGACAAGCTTAATTGGCTAGTTAAGTCATGGTGGTGTAACCACTAGCAATGCCCCGGTGCTCCCAGCTCTCGGTCAGGCCAGACTCTAGTTAGCTAATAGGGCCACTAGCTGCATGGCTGACTGAGCCAACTAGATAACAGCAGCTAGTAGCTACAGCTAAAGATGGCCACAACAAAGAGTATAAGAAGCAGCAGCTAGGAGTTACTCTGGGGATATGCTGCTTCCAAGTCGTCTGGAGTTACCACATTGTACCCTTAAATGTTTGATCTGACATGAATAAAACTCAACTGGAAGAATGTGACTCTTCAAATTGACGTGAGGTAATCAGCTGATGGTTTTGATAGAGGACATAAATCACAGTTGGAGTTGCTGGAACTACAGAAACACACTGTCCTCTGGCTAGGTTCTCTGGCAAACAGTCTTTGGATGTGTAGACCTGCTCGCAAACTTAAACCAGGAAACAGTTCCTCTCAGAATTAATGTCAGTTAGCAACAGCTGATATAATCTGCCATCTGCGACATGTCTTTTAAGAGATACTAGGACAACAGACTTCGTGTCTGAGCATGTCTGTGCATTTGACCAACCACAGAACTCAGTCAGTCACACTGTTCACATTCACACACTCCCATATGCAGCAAAATGCTCACTCTGGACCTGACTGTGGTTGAAAGAGAACAGCGCTTCAACACTGAGCAGGCCGAGGTGGACAAAGCATAACACTTTGCTCAGTGCAGAAACTCCTTGGAGCTGCTGCTGGTTAAGTTTCATTTATGCTGTCTGTGTTCATGTGGCCTTGAAGGTGAACTGGACTGTCTGTGTGCAGCCCACACTTTCTGACCTGACAAAAGTATGAACACATTTATCTTTACAGACACCTAACGTAGTATAAACAGCCTCAGGAAGTACCCAGAAAGGTGACAGACCTTGTTTTGTAGCCGGAACAAGATATTTGTCTCTCAGCACCATTCACAGAAGGTCTAATCTTCTTATGTCTGTCCTCTGTATATCATACACACACTGTGCAGTCCCAGATCAAACATCAAGTCTTGGATAATGTTATGACTGTAACAGAGGGAGATTTCATTTTGTTCTGACTCCACCAAGGTCGTCTTTGTGAGGGGATTTGGATGGGTGTGCTTGTTTGCATGCTGAATTTAGATGCAGTGGTGATTAAGCTTTGAGAAGTTTCATTATCATCCCTCATCCTTTTACTCTACTGACAAGCAACACTACACCTATTGCTTTTCAAATTTCCTCAACAGTTAGGCAACTAGAAAAATGCTGTTTTTCTTTCTTCTTAATTTGAATACAAAACCAAGACCACAAATCAAAATTACAAAACACTATCCCTACATAAAGTTAGACAAACAAACCAATTCAGTTAATAATACATCTGCTGATGCACAACCTTGGACACATCGTCAGTGTTGTTTCCTGTAGTCACTGGGTGTTTCGGGTCTTACAACAGACACCCTCCTTGCAGTTGACTCAACCGAGGCTGATCAGACCCCGGGCTGTGTCCAAGTGGCATGCTGTGCTACTGCCCCCACTGGTCACCCCTCTTCAACCAGAGCCATCTGGAGGCTTTTTCTGCTGCCTCCACGTTGTTGTTTATGGCTCTTCTTCGGTGGGCACCTGTATGCCCAGTGTGCCGTAGGCCTTGCTCAGGGAGTGACTGGCAAATCCCCGAGTGCCCACCTCCACTGGCATACACCTGGTCCTCCAACAGTTCCTCCGACAATCCTTCACCAGCTCCTGGTACTTCTCCCTCTTCCTTTCGTGTGCCTCCTCTATCCTCTCCTCTCAGGGAACCATTAGCTCCAGCAAGACGAGTTGTTTTGTGGCCTCGGAGACCACGATGATGTCAGGTCTCAAACTGGACTGGGTGATGTGTGGTGGAATTTTCAGCTGCCTCTCCAGGTCAACTGTTATCACCCAGTCTCGGACCGTAGAGAGCAAAACAGAGCAGCAGAACAGTTCTTGGATGTTTTCTCCGGCCTTTGTCCTTCCTTGACAAAGTAAATGGCCTTTGCTGTGGCTTTGGTGTATCGGCTTCCCTTGATCCCCTTCCTGATTGCCTCAGCGATGGATTTGAGGACCTGGTTGTGCCTCCATCGATACCAGCCCTCACCCAGCACCTTGGAGCAGCTGCTCAGTATGTGTTCCAGTGTCCCTATTTTGGAACACAGTGTTTCAATTTTGCCCCATCTGCAAAGGTTGGATGGGCTTGGGAGGACATCGTAGACCCCCTGAATCAAGAACTTGATCCTCTGGGGGTTCCACTTCCAGATATCCTTCCAGGTGACACTCCAACGCCTGCTCCCACATCATCCATGCGCCCTGCTGCCCCATGGCCACTGCTCTGCTGGTTCGCTCTTCCTCGACTGAAGCTCGAACCTCCTCCTGCACCAACCTCTGCTTTTCCCTCCCACTGGCAGTGTCGTATCTGGTTGCTGTTAGGATCCCAAGTCCAGCTCTGCCTTGCGCCACTGTTCCAAGGATGGCCTTGTGCTTCAGTCGAGTTTCAGCTTGCTGGACTGCCTCTGCTGCCCCCCACTTTCTCCCTGTCCTCACAACAATCCCTGCCCCAGACACTTTGGCATCTCCCAAGTACTGCAGATGTTCCCGCGCCCATGCCATAATGCACTCTTCCCTGACTTAGCTGAAAGGGAGCCTGAGTTTGTTGGTGTTCCCATACAGCGCGATGTTACTAAGGCTGCGTGGCAATCCCAGCCATCTGCATAGATAGCTGCTCACCCTTTGCTTGAAGCCTTCCACCACAGTCATGGGGACCTCATAGATGAGCAGAGGCCAGAGGATTCTTGGGAGGATTCCATGCTGGTAGACCCAGGCCTTAAATCTTCCAGGGAGCCCAGACTTGTCCACTGTTCTCAGCCAGCCCTTTTGTTCTGTACTAGTTGCCTTGATCGAGTCTCTGTCATTCAGACTGCAGTTGAAGACCTTCCCCAGGTTCTTCACTGGCTTCACCAGTGATTGTAACAAACAGTTGGTTTTTTGGATGGCATTCTGTTGTGAAGAAGCTGGAAACAAGGGGATAGAGGGGGCTATGAAATTCTCTTCCAACATCTGCTGTCCTCAGCTAGCCCCACTCTTAGTAATTGTACAGTCGTACTGTATAGTAAAGTCTGTGTAGGACATAATTTAACATATCCTTTCCCCTTGCCTCTTGCATATACTTACCACTCTTATTATATGAGCCCATGTTTTTCACACTTATTTTGAACTATATAACACAACACTATGTGACAGTTTACATAGAATCAGGTAGCTATAGCTGATTATACTATAAAATTGAAAACGTTTGACATTTAGTTAAAACACAATATTGAATTCCCCCCACCCATCTGTGCACTACTGTGACAGGCCTGTCACTGATTCATCTCACCCGCCTTATCCTCCTATCCTTCATCTGTTTACCCGCTTTGTCACATTCTTCACTGTCTGTCTCCTTCACGGCCCTCCACCCACCTCCGTCCTACTCTAAGGAGACCCCCTACCCCCTCCACTTCCCTATTCAGCCCTTTGGGCAAGCTCAGACACTCCTTACTGACAACATCACTGCTACAGGAATGTGGAAAAAAGTGACTTCAGAATGTTTTGAGAGGAAAGGCAACAGTGCACGACACCAAGCATGAGGAGAGGTATCTTTGACAAATGAGGCTATTGTCTCCAGGGGGTGAACATGGCTTTGACTTTGACTGCTGCTGGATCAAAATTGAGTTTACATGTTGACGCACAAAGAAGAGGTACAGAACATGCAGGACACAGCCAAAGTCCTGTAATTCTGTACAGAATTCATACTCCACAGCTGAAATGACCCATAGGAACACAAGAAAGTAGCACAGATGCCAACCTGCCACAACTAATTACTGCTGCGCAGCACACACACTTACTAACATGTACAACACACACACAAAAACTCTCAGCCTCTCATTCTTTGTTTCTCCCTGTCACACTCCTGCAATTTAAGCCCAGCATGGCTCTTTCTGCTCTGTCTTGTCATTTTCATGTGTGGAACGAGAAGCTGTGCAGGATGAACCCCTGCAGGTTCTAAGAAGTCTTGCTGTAAATACTTTCTGTGTGTGATTGGCACAAGTATGAACCCTCTCCTCTCTCTCCTCTCTCTCCTCTCTTCTCCTCCCTCTCCTCTCCTCTCCTCTCTCTCCTCTCCTCTCAGGGCAAAGTTCGTCCTCAGGCAGAGACTGACTGTGTCCAGCACCTCAGCAACCAGCTGAGAAGGCACCGCCGTCACCGTCGCATTACCAATTCCCAGCAACATCGGGCAGCACTGAGACGCATCCGCCAGCTTCAGCAAACAGTAGGATATTTGCTTTGATTCATTCTCTGGTTTCATTTATAGTTTGACAAGACACACAAGAATCTTAGGATTAGCATGTTGAAGCGAGAAGACAATGTTTAGGAAGTAAGTGCGATCACTTGTGACATTTGTATGTCCAATAGTGAACTCAGTTGGCCAGTGGACAAAAAAACAGTGAAGATTAGTGGTTTTCTACCTTTTTGGCTTTTGCACCCTAAGATATGTGAACTTGTAACCCCACATCACTGGATTTGTCTCATTTTTAAGGAGAGTGTGAGGTCTCTGGAGATGAAACAATCCAGTATTTCAACTATTTCAAGGGTTGTTAGAGGGTTGAAGATGCGATAATATTTAGTATTTGCTCATTCAAATGTGTGTTAGAGGCTGTAAGAGGTGAAAAAATCCAGTATTTCACTTACATTAAGCCTTTTTACAGGCCTGGAAAGGTGCAACTTTAAGGTATCGCCTGAAAACCACCTGAAAATAAGAATATTTGTTTTTTTTGTTACCTTAGAATGAGTTCTTTGTATCCACAGAGGGAGAGGGTCCTTTTCCACAGAGTCACACCATGTTGCACCGTCATGTTGCAAAAGTAGTCCAGAATTGACTAAATAAACACTAACATTAGAGAGCACCTTACACATTTTTTGAGAGTTTCACAGCCACTGTAGTTTATCCTACTTGTTTGGAAAGGGAGTGGTGAAGTGAGGGGTGTTCAGTTGGTTGCAGACTGCACACTGAATGACCCCCAAATGCCATTAAATCCTAGACAGTGGTCCTTGCAGAATCTTATCTGTCGTTCCCATACTCCCACAGAGTGAGATCACACAGGTGGATTGAACACCCATTGTATTGCATTTTGAATCTCTGACTGGCTCCACAGTTGAATGGCTTCACAAAGTTCACATTCAGAGCCAATAAAGTTTGTTTGAATGAATAGTGGATACTTGTCCTCTTCTGTGCACACAGTGACAGATTGCATTCAGGCAGGTGTCAGTGCCCAGTGTGCAACTTCTATGTGCACCGCTGTGGTTGTGGGCCAGGTAAACAGCATGCCATATCTTTTCACAATACTGCGGCCCTGTTTCCCATCGATCGACCCCACGTAATCAACACCGAGATATGTGAAGGGTGGTTTGTCAGGTAAGAGTCTGCCGTCATGTAATTCTGCCATCCTCTGTCCGAGATCCTTGCCTTGGTTTTTTTCTGCAGATCACACATCTTGACAGAAAACTTCATCAATACTCATGAATATTGTGCAAAATCAGTCCTTAAGGATTATGACTGGTTGCTCTGCACATTCTGGCAGACAGACTGCCCCCACTTCCCATTACTCCATCTCGAATCCCTGGATCAACTTTCCTACTCATCTTCATATTCCTTATTGCTGCCTCTCTGCAGCATGGAGAATTCTTGTTGAAACTGTTGGCCGTATCTGAACTTGATGATCTCCTGTCAAGCTCGGCACCCCTGCTCCTGTCAAGTCTTCCACACTGAGAGTTTTTCTTTTCATTGTTGATTTGTCTACATGTTTCCTCTGCTTTGCAGTCAGCCTTTGACAGTTAAGATCCGTCATAGGCTGACTGCAAACTCTTCTTGAGCCTGACAATCCATGCTCTTTTCAGCCAACACCTGCTGGTGTAGTGGTTTATCACCTTGTTCACAGGATCTGTATCTTCTGCAGCGTGAATGAGATGCACTGTTGCTGACTGTCTCATTCGCCTTTTTCTCCTTCAATCTTCAGTTTTATTGTTAGTGTGGAACGGCTACTGATACAGCAATACTCATGAATTCCTGAACACAACTGCATTGACAACTTAGAGGACCACCACTTCATGGATACTGTATCACAATAGTCTTGTGGATGGATATTTCTACATAGATCTTCTCATGAAGCGTACAAATGGAAGACAACCAAAGTGCTGCGATGAAATGACCACTTAATCTCAAGAACAAGCTGAAGAAGAATCCTGCTTTCCACAAAGAATATTCAAGCTTTATGAATCAAATGCTGAACAGAGATGAAAATATAATAAACCGCCAAGTGAGTCGCCAAGCTTGTAAAGTACGGTATAATCCCCATCATACAACCATACATCCACTAAAGAAGCGTCAGGCAAGGAGCATCTGCAAGGACCAAACCTAACTCTCTTGTTGGAGTGCTGACCCAATTCAGACAGGAACCAGTTGCCATGATGGCTGATATTGTGGGGGTTTATTTTCAAGTGAGGGATCCTGAAAAAGACACTACCCTTCTGTGCGTCTTGTGGTGGCCATAGGGAGGCATAAGTCTTGCCATCTTGCATACAGCTGAGGACAAGATAGTTGTTCAGCATGACTTCCTTTCCAAGGTCTGCCAGTTTTGCTCTTCAGAGAACTCCTGTAGAAAACAGCTCTAAGTCATCACCTGAGACTATGTTGATGGTGTCACTCGCCAGCCAAGCTCAAGTCAGTGAATTGTGTGAAAACCTTACAAAACTTACTAAAAATGTGAAAGGTGCTTTCCACAACCAGTGTTTGGCTACTGTAGAAGCATGATGGTGCAACATGGTGGAGTCTGTGGAAGAGGACCCGCCCCCTCTGTTCATATGAGAACTCATTCCAAGGTACCAAAAACACAGAGACACAATCTTATTTTCAGGTGAAAATAGGGAAAAAGGGAAAAAAATGTAAAAGCATCTCTATGTCCCTGTTACAACCCACAGGCTGCAAAGTCATTGCTACGGAAAATTTTCTAAATGGACTAGCAAGAAAAAGACAGATAATAATGGGTTACTGCTCATTGTGAAAAGTCCTTAATTCCTAAACAACCCTAACAAAGATATAAAGTCTTAGGTTACTCAAGTTGAGTTAAGTCAAGTTATATGAGTATTGTGTTTTTAAACCCTTTGAAATAAAACTGTTAAGCTTCAGTCTGGGCATACGTGGAATAAGGCAGTTTTTCTTTTCTCTTTTCTCTTTTCTCGGACAAAGTCAAATAAGTACTGCAGATGTGGATGTGACTGGTATTGACGAAAAGCATTCAGAGGCTGTCTCAGAAGAGAGAAGAAGAATTAATACCCTTCTCTTAAACAAGAGTGCTAATACAACAATGTGAAAATACTTCAAAATTGCAGTTAAGGTGGAAAGGTATTGGCATCAAAATCCCCTGAAAGTCTCAAAATAAAGTGCTTGTTCTGCAGGCTTAGGGTCATAGTAACTGTTGTATTGTGATCTTTTATATTATTAAGTAGTAATACTGATGCATTGACATACAGTATAAGCAGTATTTTGCTGTTTTAGCTGTTCAACATTGAATTAATTTTAACCGCTCAAGATATGGGAGTTGTTAGAAGATTAATGAGGTGGCAAAAAGGTAAAGCAAATGTTCTTTTGCATATAGTATTCATATTTTTGGTGTTTTCTCTAATTATTCTGTTTTGATGAAATATTAGATAATTTGACTTCTTTGGACTTTGAACAGTTACGAAAATGAAAAATCTCAGCAGTTTCGAGGGGAACTCACTCTGTGTTGCCTGTGCAATTTTACACCAAACCTAATAATCTTACAGTATAAACTTATCTTCAGTTTTGAAGTTTTTAAACTAAAATAGAAGCTGAACGGAATACTGTCACGCCATTAAGTTTAGTTGCTTTTAGCATTTTAGAGTCCAAAGTGGTGATCAGTGTCATGTGATTGACAGGCAGCTCTAGTCTTTGTAACGGCTGCTTTATTAGACTTTGCATTCCAGGAACCTATGATACAGAACACACACACTCGTCATCCTGAAGACAGTAGAAGTCAGTAAGGAGATGCAGAGATTGCTGAAGTATAGTACAAAGTAAAGGTGGTAACAGTTGAGAAAGATCTGTCTGCATCTCCCAGCCAGATGTGAGGACTGTTCAGAGAGGGCACACCCCCAGCCATATGGTGTCGTGGACAGGACCTGGTTTTGCCCGTGTCAAAGATGGTGCTGGCCTGGTGTTCACTATTGACAACATCCCCTATGCCATGGAGTATGACATCATGATCCGCTACGAGCCTGAGGTGTGTGACGATGACTTACAAGATTGATGGAAAACTCTTTTTCCTAATTAATGAAGTTCTTTTAAAGTAAGCCTTGTGTGTGTGTGTGTGTGTGTGTGTGTGTGTGTGTGTGTGTGTGTGCGTGTGTGTGTGTGTGTGTGTGTAGTCTACAGAGGACTGGGAGGCTGTAGTCAGTATTACATCCGTTCTGCTGCCCTCCAGTCTCCGGTGTGGAAACCTCCTACCAACCGAACAGCTCTACACAGTGACCCTGCCGCACCGCAACAGGTACCTACACTTGTGTATTGTGTATGTAAGTGTTTGTGTGAGTGAGAGGCCACTGTAGCCAATGTGTTTGTTTGATTCATTAAAGGATTTGTTCAGGTATTGCAGGTGTTGAAGTGTTTTGTGTTGTTTTATGGATGAGGATGAATTGCATCATTGCGTTGTTGTCTGTTAAACCTGCCCTGGCGTGTCTGCTCTGTATGAGTGTATCCTCATGTCACTGTACCCTGTGGTATTTTTTTTACCATTGATTCACTGATAGGAGGCAAACATACCAGAAGGCCTGTATAAGGATCAGGTACAGTGATATGAAGCTTTGTTGTATGTAGATTTAGGGAGACAAGTAGACCACTGTACAGTGTGGTGTAGACATTCCATATAAAACCCCATACATCTGGCTCAGCTTATCTCAGTTTTCCTGGCTTTATTAATTTAGATATTTAATTTAGATTAATTTAGATAGTTGAGGTGTGATCTATAGGTGCACATTGGCCAATGTTAGCATGCTAATGGGCTAAATGAATATGGAGAACTTGATAAACGTTGTACCTGCTAAATGACAGCATGTTATCATTGCCATTGTGATCATGTTAGCATGCTGATGTTAGCATTTAGCTCAGTTTCACAGTACTGCTAGCATAGCTGGAGACACCTGCTATTTTCCACTGCACTCAGACCAGCTCGCAGATCAAAAGCCAATTGTACCAGTTATTGCCTGCTTTTTTTTTTTTTTTAGCTTTGCCAACCTTTGTTATGCCAACACTGACAGTGAAAGAATTAGATATTTTTTGGACGTAACTTTTATCTGTGCTCAAATTGGTAAAGAGACTTGTTAACACTAAGGACGTGGTGATCAACTACAGATCAACTTGAAATGAAATCAAAAGAGAAAGAAGATTTTCATTACAGAAGTCATCATATTTCTTATGTCATACATTTTCATTTACATTTTGCTATTCTCATATTGCCCCCTTTTAGTCTAAAGGCTTGATAATAGACTCATTTTATCTACGTGAACAGGAAGATCATTTGAAGCCTAAAATGAAATGAAAACAGTGCGATATTTACCTCATACAGTTCTTTTGATATGAAAACCCTATTGCAAAGTCAACACATTAGACATATTAATGCAGATCAGACTAGACTGTATTGATTATTGACGTCTGTGGAGCAAGAAGCAAAAGTAGGATATAGGATAACAAACAGGGAAAGACTAGCACTAAGACTGTTTAGTTTCAACCTGCTGAATAGTCTTTCAGAATCTGAACTCATCTGGAACTAAGAGGTCAGGCACTGCCTCAGCCTTCCGCTCTCTTCTGTTGGTCCATCAACCAAAACCAATTAGCAAAGTGAGCCCGAAACACACGCCAAAGGCAGGTAGAAAGTGGGCCGAGCCGCCCCTGGTGAACAGTGGTTGCTTTAGAAACATGGCATGGAAGTAGGAAATAACCTCTCACCTTAATGTCATAGTCACATAAGCAGCTGAAAGAGTCCATATCAATTTTAGCTTATTCAGCTTTTTTAGAAAAGGCCCAAGCATACATTAAAGCAAAAGTTGGTAATCTGTTGTTGGAGCATTTTTGTTCTATTATTATTTTCTTATGTATTATTATATCTCTTAACATCAAGTAATCAATAAATCTACTGCTTTGACAAGAGAAACAAAAACATACGGTATCTGTGTCCACTACAGGCCTGTAATACAATGATGCACTCAAAAGTGCAGCACACACTTCCTGAGTGGAAGAGCCACTGCACAGGAACCTCAATCAGCAGCTAACCCAGTCGTCAGTGGTGGGTAGAGTACAAGCAAAAAAGTGCAATTACTTTCATGAAGAATTAGTCGAGTAAAAGCAAAAATGTACTTGGTTAATAAATGACTCAAAATACAAGTATCAGTACAGAATAGTGAAAAAACAACAAGCTGCTTGCATTTTCAGCTATGGTATCTGCAACTTTCTTCAATGTGCCTGCAGAGGTTAGGAAGTAAGATTTTTTTCCATGTTTTTTTCAGGAGGCACAGCCAGCACTTCATCGTGTCATTTGAAGCCCATTAGTGGAAGGAAAACACAAAGAGAGAGAGAGAGAGAAGGAAAGGAGAAATAGAGAGGAGCCGATTCAGACAAACTATATGCATATGGGTACATGTAGAAATGAATATGTGTTTATGTATTTTAGTGTTTTAATATGGAATTTAATGTTTCCAGATACATCCAGATGCCCAGGCCATTCTGTTTCGAGCCCAGTAATCGCTACGTGGTTGCCATCAGGTTCCAGCGCCATGGAGTCTCTCACAGACATCTTACAGCCTTCATTCTGATCGACTCGGTGAGCTAAGACTGTCAGTCATCATTATCCACCGCTAAGTCTGTTGGAGAGTCAGCAGTAGTCCCAGAACAAAACATTAAAGAAACATGGCTTTAATAAGTAGCCTGCCACCAATGTAGCTGTCATGATAAAAAGACCAAGTGTAAACTGATCTCAGAAAAGGTGATCTCATCTGCATTTTGCTTTTTGCTTCAAACATGAGGTCTCCCCCTGGTGGTGGGAAATTTACAATTGCAAATGTTGAATTTCTCTGGCTGTAGGTTTTAAATAAATTAATTAACATTCATTTAAAACACCTGATTTATAATCCCACCCTGTTTACATCCATAGCAATAACCATAATATAATCATCCACTTTTTTAATTCTTGTTTTTCCCCCTAACTAGCTGGTTCTGATTCCCAAGTACACTGAGCTTCCTGGTTTCCAAGGTAATGAGCCAGAGGCAGAGCAGCGGCGGGAGGAGATGATTCGCTACATGTGTTTGGATTCCTTTATGATGACACCGATGCCTGCTCTGGCTGAGATGTGCTCCAAACTCATCTGCAGTATTTCATCCATCATTCACGATGGTGCTTTGCGTAAGTTGACAGATAAACACACAAAACAAGATTTAGAGGATGTGGGTTCAGAGTTTTTGAGCTTGTTAAACACAGTAGATAAGTGGCTGTTCCCTGTCTTTTCTGTATCTGTTGTATCCAGCCTGTCAGTGCGACCCTCAGGGCTCCCTCAGTGGTGAGTGTGAAAAGGTTGGAGGTCAGTGTCGCTGTAAACCCAACGTGATGGGTAGGCTCTGTGACCAGTGTGCCCCAGGAACCTACGGCTTTGGAGTGAATGGCTGCACTGGTGAGTATGTTCTGCTGTCAGCATAGTTTGTCAGTGATAACATGATGACACCTTTACTCAATGCAATCTGTGGAATGGATTTCTGTTAATAAGTTGGGACCTGTAGGTTTAACAGGAAGTTTAATGGCAACATGTGTTTCTCAAGGCACAATAAACTGAGTGACCAGATCCCGTTTCCAAACAGTGATTATCAAGACTATCCCTGAATAACTTTAAATACCCCCTCCCATCCAGCCTGTGACTGCCACTCAGAGGGTTCCTTGAGCCACCAGTGTGACCCAGTTACAGGCCAGTGCCAGTGCAGGCCGGGAGCCACTGGACGTCAGTGCTCAGACTGCCAACCAGGCCAGTGGGGCTTCCCCAGCTGCAGTCCCTGTCAGTGTAACGGCCACGCAGACATCTGTGATCCCCGCACCGGGGAGTGTAGAGACTGCAGGGACTACACGGCAGGACACCTCTGTGAACAGTAAGGATCACTCCGTGTCAGTCTGTGCTTAACTTCATCCCTGGTTGTCAGACTGATGGGAAATGTCTCCCTCTTTTGTCCCAGTTGTGCAGATGGGTTCTTTGGAAACCCAGTGCTTGGTTCAGGGGAGCACTGTCGGCCCTGCCCCTGCCCTGGTAACCCCGGTTCAGATCACTTTAACGGCCTCTCCTGTGAAACAGACCACTCCTCAAACCAGATCATCTGTAACTGCAGACAAGGCTACACTGGTAAGCCATCACACTGCGGTGACACACTGTTCACTTTTCTTTTGTTTGTTTTGTTGATCACTTTCTACTCCTCTAGGTGAGCTGGCCTGGTCTAATTCATGGTGTCTGATAGAGACTCATCAATACGTAACCCTCCACTGAAGTCTCACATTAGTGAAGAGTTCCAATTGTTACGTCATATTTTCTCCTTTCTCCCTCAGGGCCCCGCTGTAACCAGTGTGCTCCTGGTTATTATGGAAACCCAGAGCAAGGCGGCGGACAGTGCCTGCCATGCAAGTGTAACGGCAACATCGACACCCAGGATCCTGGGTCATGTGACCCCAGGACCGGCCAGTGCCTTAAGTGCCTGTACCACACTGATGGCCCATCCTGTGCACACTGTCAGCATGGTTACTATGGCAACGCGTTGGCTCAAGACTGCAGACGTAAGTGATGATAGCAGATTTTTTTCATGTAACAGTAATAAAGATTAAATTCTGTTTCTTGTAAGTGCTGACGATGTAGATGCTGAAGCTATTTTATGAATAAAGTCAGTGATGTACCACCAACTTTGAAGTGTAAAGAGAAAAAATATATTTCTTTATGTGTGTGCACAATGACTACGTCCAAACCAAACAGTTTTTCAAAAGCATACTTTTTGTCTGCAGTGCCATGGAGTCCATAGAGTGAAGCCTTACTGCCTTCTCTCTGTGTGAGCACATCATATATGTTTCTCTTCTCAGGTTGTACCTGCGTGACTGCCGGCGCCATCCAGTCTGCTTGCAGTGATGGCCAGTGTCACTGTGACAGGCAGACCGGAGCCTGCCCTTGCAGGGAGAACGTGGCCGGCCATAACTGTGATCAGTGTGCTCCTAACCACTGGAACTACGGTCAGGACCGAGGCTGTGAGCCCTGTGGCTGCGACCCAACACACGCCACAGGAACGCACTGCAACATGGTGAGGAAAAATGGAGGCCTCCAAAAGCCTGGAAGTTGTTGATGCAAAGGTTTAAGACAAAAAGTATAAAATTTATTAGATATCAATATCTGTCTGTCTTTCCCTTTTTCCCAATCTGTCTCTCTGTGTCTCAGTTCACAGGCCA
Source organism: Chaetodon trifasciatus (assembly GCA_037975065.1). Lineage (NCBI taxonomy): Eukaryota > Metazoa > Chordata > Actinopteri > Chaetodontiformes > Chaetodontidae > Chaetodon > Chaetodon trifasciatus. The sequence goes on along the minus strand of JBBMOE010000009.1, from coordinate 14,457,086 downwards.
GTGCCACTGCCGTCCTGGCTTTGGAGGTAAACAGTGCACTGAATGTGAGCAGTTCCACTGGGGAGACCCAAGGGTGCAGTGTCAAGGTAAGTCAGTTTGTGACAGATACTATAGAAAAGGAAGGATCAAACCTTACCTTACAATACGGGGTCACATTTTTGTAGCAGATATGTGTTAGTTGTCTATTTCCAGCAGTAATTATGGAGACATTTAGCGATCTGTGTATTCTGCCCAATCACTGAAAAATCAATTTCAAAGGGAGCAAGGCTTATTTAATTCCTCTTGTGGATCCTGTTTCACACAACCAGTTCAGGGTCTAACACACAATCACATGCAAACTGAAACAAAACATACGCTTTGTGTCAAGTTAACATGCAAGCAACAGGTGAACCAGTACGTAGACAGCTGGACTTATTCAAATAGGAGCCTGTGTGTCCTGTCAGACGCACGTGAGATGAATGACTGAAAAATGTGACTGAAAAACACACTGTAAGGCGCTCTGTCCCTGTCTCTGAGACGATGATGTATCACAATCAGCATTACACACATGCTAACACACACTCAGTTTGTGTGTCATTTATCCAACTGTTTGTAGTGTGCATCTCTTTTCTTATTGCATGTGCCTTAGGGAGGATAGGAGGAGACATGTTTACAGAGGTTGACTATGTGTTCTGCTGGATTTACTGGATTTAACGTGCACTTTAAGATGGCCTGTTTTGTGGTGAATATTCTCTGTCTCTGAAAAGCAGGCATAAGCGTAACAGATGGGATTTACAAGAGCAGCGGGGAAACCTGTGGAGGGAAAAAACATGAGTTCAGTTTTATTCTACAGGAATTTCAATGAGATCATTTTGAGTAAACATGTCACAAAAATGTCCAGAGACTGCATCAGTTCATTAAAAACATACACATAAAGACATTATATATCTTGTTTGGAAGTAGAAAACAGCAATGATTATCAGTGATTCTCGAGCAGTGAATGACAGGGGCAGGGAGCTGTGGCTGCTAATCATTAAACTAGAATTTGAACCTGACATTCAGTGAACTGTGAAATCCCTACAGCCTGCACTCACATTCACAGTGTCAGTGAGGCAGTCTGGCTTAATCTGCTTTACAGTGATGCATGGTGAGGCAGCAAAAGCCTTTCTAACACCAGTCGATGTGTTATTCTTGTTTGATGTTTCTGTCTTTTCCTCCTGCGTTTCTTGACTCTCCTCCTCCCTCCTTCCATTCAGAGTGTAACTGCCATCCGCTGGGTTCAGAGATGGCCCAGTGTGACCGATCAACGGGGGCGTGCCAATGCAGGGAGGGAGCAACGGGGAAGCACTGTGACGAATGCGCTCGCGGCTTCACCGGAGACTTCCCCAAGTGTGTCCAGTGTCACCCATGCTTCCAGCTGTGGGACGACGCTGTATGCCAGATTAAAAGGGACCTGGATCACATCCAGTACACCGTGCAGAAGATCCTGGAGAGCGGGGTCACGCCGGGACTCGGGGACACGCGCATCAAAGAGCTGGAGAGGAAGCTGAAGCAAGTGCAGGATCTGATCAGTGCGGAGGACAGCGAAAGGATCCACCATCTGATTGGACAGAGCATCGATGACCTCAGGTGATGATGTCACATAGTGTAATGATGTTCAGTGACGTTGGTCAGGATCATGCATCACCTGCCACCATCTACCTAGATATTGTATGAAATACCTCGCTCTTTGTGTTCCAGGGCTGAGATTGCCCTGACTGATGGGCGTCTGATGGGCGTCTCCCGAGAGCTAAACACAACAGCAGAAGAAGAAGAGGCACTCAGACGCACATTGAGTGAGCTAGAGAGAGAGCTGAGGGCCGTCAACACCACTGTGGCTCACAAACAGCACCTGCTGGAAGACTACCTCACCTCAGGATTTGCAGGTAGCAAAATCAATTGAGTCAGTGAATGTTGTTGTAGAAAATGTCATGTTGCGCCCTGGTAGGTTTGGTCACCTGGTAGACCAAACACACCATGTATGGAGGCTGAGTTTTTACAGTGGCCCGGGTTTGATTCCAGCCCAGGCTGTTTGCTGCATGTCACCCCCTCCCTCTTTCCTGACTGTCTTCGGCTGCACTGTCTAATAAAGGCAAAAACCTGAAAAAAAAAATCATGTGACAGTACAGTTTAGAACAGTATGAGCAAAGGTTAAAATCTACAATATGTATGAAAAACCTCATTACTGCAAAGAAAAAGTAGACTAGAAAGTAATAAAAATAATTTCCACATTCAAATGTAGTGAACCCCAATCAAGCTAAATGTTGAGAAACTGTAATTAAATCTCTTAAATCCTGGTCCTGTGTCCTCACAGATCAATTTGAGAAGGTGAAGAAGTACTATCGGGAGTCCTTGGAGGCTGAGGAGAAGTGCAACTTCACAGTGTCCGACCCTGGGAGTCCTGTGCAGCACTCCAAAGAAACCCGCGCTGTCATTGAAGACTTGCTGGATACCAGTAAAGACAAGTTCCTCCGTGCTCTGGCTGCTCAGAACAAATCCTTAAACGAGCTGCAGCAAAAGGCCCATGAGCTGGATAAGAAGGTCCATCACCTCAGTCACAAGGTGGGCAGGTTTCATTCATTCATCATTTCACTCATGTATCCATGTGCACCATATTAATCTTGTGTGGAAAATGTTCCATAAAAACCTGATGATAGATACTAATCTACACTGTCAGGTTTATCAGTACTGACAACACACTATGTTTAAACGGAAGAGTGACCAAAACGCATTTGATTGTCCAGAAATAGCGATTCTGACAGGGTTTTTGATCTCTGTGATGCTTTTTTAAACATGGGAATTAAGATTTATCCTTTAATGCACTACAATGTCGATTTGTCCAGTTTGTAGTTTATGAACACCAGGAATATAGTTTTATGACTTGACCATGCTCTTGTTTTCCCTCATTGCTCTTAATTGGTTTAACATGCTCATATCCTACAGGGAAATCTAGTGGCCACAGGTTGTCATACCGCTTCCACTAGACAAGGATGGATAGAGTTTAGTGAACAACCCTGGATTTTTTCTAGAATAGTAGCCCATCACCCTCTATTTATGACACCCTGAATCCCTCATGACCAAAAAAGCCAGTACTGGTCGTCCTCACCAGTGGTCGAGGGGGTAAAATAGATTGCATGTGAAAAACATGTAAAAACTTAGATTTGTCTGGCCGTTTTAAAGAGTCTTCTAGGAACAGTTCTTGAAAACATACAGAAAGTAAGTAAGTGTCACTACAAAAGCACACACGGCAGGCTGTGGAAAAAAATGATCGTGTGCGATGTTTCCAGTAAAGGTGATAATTGTTTAGGCTATCTGTTGTTGATTCACTACTGTCACTATACTTTGCTCCCTGGTAGCCTACAAGTCAGCATGAAAATAGATTCATATTTATATGTTTTATTTGTGCTTTATTCTTGTTTATAGGAAAATTAACATTTTCTCATTTGTCGTTTTCATCTGAGTGATAATGCATTGTTGCTCCCTCCAGGTGTGTGGCGGTCATAGCAATTCCAGTGTCAATGGCAGCTGTTCGGACAGTCAGTGTGGTGGTGCTGGTTGCCATGACAATCAGGGCAATCGTGTATGTGGAGGAGAGGGATGCAACGGGACGGTAAGCACTTCCGTGGCAGCACTGAATCATGCCAGGAACGTCACCGACAGTCTGAACGCTGCCAACGAGGAGCTGCAGAACGTGGCGAGAAAGGTGCTGAAACATTTGTATTGAATGTAGTGACAGTCTGTTCTCTTATCTGCCGTAACTGGATGCTATAAAGTTAAACTTTCTCTGTTGACATGGTTTTCTGTGTCCAGCTCCAGGATATGGCCTCTCTGACACAGGATGTGAAGAACCAGGCGATGAACACGCTGGAGAAAGCCCAGAAGAAGAAGGACCACTTTGAAAACAACAACAAGAAGCTGAAAGATTTCATTAAGCAGATCAGAGACTTCCTCACTGGTATAGTGATTTTGTTGTAACTGGTGATCTTAGCTATGGATGAGGTGAATTCGTATTATGTCTAAGCCCTACAGAAGCATTTCTTCTGTGGCAGAAATGATTTCCTGGTCTTTCGTTTTTTGTTTGTTCCTGCATTTTGCATTATTTCCCCTCCTTTTTGATTTCCAGAGGAGGGAGCGGATCCAGAGAGCATAGAGAAGGTGGCTCTGCAGGTCTTGTCGATTGAGCTGCCCGTCAACAGAACCACTCTGGACAAAATGATCATGCAGATAAAGGACAGCCTTTCCAACCTCACCAACATCCAAGAGGTCGTCAACCAGACCTCAAAGCACATCAGCAAAGCCAAGGAGCTGCTCAACAAAGCTAGAGAGGCCAAGTATGTGCACATTCCCTTTAGACGGAGGCTCAACTGCATCAGCATGGCTCAATAATCGATGAGAGCAGAAGCTACTGTGGATCGGAGTTCAGCAATGAGTGAATCCACAGTGAAAGTCCAAAATAAGTCTGCAGAACTCAGCTGTGACCTGCAGATGCAGCCGCACCCGTCAGCCTTCAGGCCTTATAGTAACAGATAGAGGAAATTATGAATCAGCCAAGATTTGAATCAATGTGTATTTACATAACTAAAAAAAGGATTTCACAGATGCTTTTAGTCTTGTTTGTCCAGAGTTTAGATGCAGTATCTGTATGCATGACTTTGGTCTCCACAGCAATACAGTGGAGGTGAAGGGAAGTTTGTGGTGGTTACAGCTTTGAAAAAGCATTTTGAACACAACAGGCCATTATTTTGATTTCCCAGTCCACATGAGAGGTCTGTGAAATGTAAAAGGGTGGAGGAAGAGATCTCAGACATGCGTATTGCAACAACTGAGTGAAGAAAAACAAGTCTTGTAGGACAGCTGCAGCATTTTATAGCTGATCTCCACTGACATCAGAGTCACACACAAGGAGGACGGTGCCATTGTCAACGAGTCAGTGGAACTAATTAAACATACTGTGCTGTGTACTACCCTAATTTAACATTTTAAGAGACAGATATTTCCCTCAGAAGTTATAAAGAGAGGGAACATTGGACTTACATGGAGTGGCCAGAAACATGACTCCAAATAAATGGGTCTGTCTGCTGGATGTGGAGATAATGAAGGCATTTGTTCAGTCATAGTCTGACATTATACACTTATTCACCTATGTCAAAGACTGATACCACCCACATATCTGCCTGTTAAATAAAAGACTACAGCCAGCAGCCAGTTAGAGTAGCTTGGCACAAAGAATTAGCTTAGCTAGGCTCAGTTTGGTGGATCCACCTACCAGCACCTCTGAAGTACCCTAATTAACACCTCATATTTAGTTTATTTTAGCTGCACAAGAATTACTTCCACTGTTGCCAATTGGCCAAAAATCTGTTGCAGGTTGCAGGTTTAACATAGTCTGAATTGTTGGATCTAATTTATAACAAGGCCACAATATTTTGAAATATTCCTTCATGAACTCGTGATGTGTCTCTCTCACTCAGTATTGTGCATTGGCATTGCGCAGGAGCCGAGCAGAGGGAGTGAAGGATGCAGCCAATAATACCAAGCAGGCTTTGGATGTGTCTGAGAAGGCCATAGAGAAAGCAAGAAACGCCATGCGTGAGGCCCGCGACAACCTGAACAGCACCAGGAATGCTACAGCTGAGGTAAAACATGTTTGAAAGTTGCCTGTGTGTTTGAGCGTGTGATAACTTGTTTGCTGTAATGTATAAAATTGCAGGTTTTCACATATTCTCCCTACTTCCACAGTTCAGACGTGGGCAAGTGGACCACCTGACTGTAGAGCACTTTTTTCTCTCCAACATCAAAATATGACATTCTCCCTCCCCCATCGCTCCATTTGCCCTCTTAATTCTTACCCTTTTTTATGTGTCATTCCCTTCTAGGTGGATGAGAGGCTGACGCAGCTGGAGGATAAGCAGATGGAGGTCATGATGCGTTTAAACAATCTCTCCATGGGGGTGGAAGCTCTGAGGAACAAGACGGAGCAGAACAGACAGATGGCAATGGAGGCCAAAGCACTGGCTAACAATGCCACACATGAGGCATCCTCGCTGGAGCAGGTGACGATGAGCGTAGCAACTTGTGCTTTTATTTTGAAAAGATATGTGTATGAAAGCAGTTTACACTAAATAAAATGAATGCTGTCGTCTCCCAGAGCCTCAACAACACAGAGAAGCGATACCGCGAGCTCCGGATGAAGGTGGACTCTCTCGGCGAGGGGTCTGGAGGTCTGAACAGCATCAACCAGAAGGCTATGGATATGAAGAAGGAGGCAGAGGACCTCCTCAACAAAGCCAGCAAGGGGATAGAACAACTCAGGAGTGAGTTCACAAGCTTCTCTTCGTGTTAATAGTCTGTCCATTCAGTGGGCTCTGTGTCGTACACTGTAGGGGGTTAGAACCAGGAGTTACAGGCACGAGTGTGGGTGAAAAGTTGTTGATGGTGATGACAGAAAATTATGAGACTTGTTATAAAATATTCTAATAAAAGATTAATGTTCCCTAAATGTCCAGAATCAGCCCTGATGTAGCTTCAAGCCAAATAACAAACTGCATTGTTATATGTAAGATATATCTGTTGTATTTAGACCTACAGAAAAACCTTTGTTACACTATAAAACAAATATCAGGAAATTTCCATTGATATAGTATTATCTCTGATATTCTATCACACTGGTACATCCAAATTAAAACATGTAGCACAGCTCCACCATACCTTCAGCAGGGTTGTCTGAGACTGTTCGGGTCACTTTTTCTTGCTTTTGGTAATTAAGTCATCAGGAACTGGAGAAAAGTTGTGCAGTAAGTTTTAATTTTGATGGACCTGCTCTGAAGCTCACACTGCTTTCACCTCCTGTGGCTACTTTAATCAGCCTTGCTGGTGTTCAGCTCTAGCTGTGACCCATGTTGACATCAGTCTAACTCCCTGTGCTTGCAGAACTGGAGAAAAAGTTCAAGAGTAACGAGCAGCGGATGCAGAAGCAGCGCATGGAGCTGGATGAGCTGAAGGAAAACGCCACCGTGGTGCGGGATGAGATCCGGGAACAAGTGCAGAAGTATAGTAACTGTGTGTGAGGATGAGGATGTTACAGTTCCCTGTTTATTATTCGCTGCTGTAGTCCAGAGCAGAATTGTGACCAACGTATACTGTGACTGGGACAGAATAACTACATGACCTATGAGAAGAAAAATCTGCTTTGGTTGGTTCCCTGGTATAGTTTCAAGTTTTACACAATACAAATGTAGTGTTATATCACAGAAATGCCTTCCTCTGACTTTGTACTGTACCACTGTTTGACTCCTAGATATCAACACGGTGTAGTGTTTCTGTCTTAAGCTATTACAACAGATGGAGAGCATTTGTTTCATTATATCAGCCATGATAATTGAATTCATAAATAATAAACAGAAGGAATATATGAGTATGTTATCAGAAATTTGTTATCTTGACCAAAAGTGCTATTAAGACTTTGTGTGTTTTTGCTGTAATTTGACCCACATTAGTATGGTATTCACAATATGACCCTCCTATAAAGAAATATATGGAAATGTTTGATTTTTTAAATTAAATTGTGTGTTTATTTTTATTACAAAAGAAACTCTTGATTGATTTCATATGAATACATACAGCAGTATTCTCATAAGCAAAATGCATTCTGAGGTGTGAGGATGGAGACAAATAAATTTGATATAGTTTATGTAAATTCATCACAGTATGTGTCTGTTTGTGTGTGAATGTGTGCACAGTATTTACACTAGCACGTTTTTTGTGCATATTACATATTGTTTTAATTCTTTGTCACAAGGGGGCGCCATAAACTCAATAACAGTGTGTTCAGCTGTGCTGTCTTTACCTCTCAGAGCATGGGGAGCCGCTCCCTCCTATCCACATTTCAAAGCACACACACACACACACACACACACACACACACACACACACACACACACACACACACACACACACACACACACTGACATTCATTTCCTGGAGACTTCCCCAAACCACAACCATATCCATAACCACTACTTGCCTCACCCTAACCTTAACCCAAGTCTCACCCTAAAATGTAATGATTTGCATTATTGGGACCTGCATTTTGTCCCCACAAGTAAGGCGACATGGGCACACACACACACACACACACACGCACACACACACACACACACACACACACACACTGTCATTTTTCATCATGTTTTTAGGTAAAAAAAAAAATCAAAATATAGACTAAATGGAAATGGGACTCATCAGATTCCTTAAAACTGTTCTTAAGTACGATATTTGAGTAAACTTACTTGTTGACTTTCTTGTTAGTATGTAGACTGATTACAGCATCCACACAGCAGCTGAAAACACCTGGGCGGAGGTGCAGGGTCCCTGCAGGGATATGAGCTCTGTTCACTCACAGGTTCCTTCGCCATTTACCTGTAGTCTACCATTTGCTACTCATGATTCATTCACTCTGTCTACCTCCATTCATCCCCTCCTGTTGTCAGGGTGAAGGAGCTGTGCTATTCTCTGCTGGCTCCTGGCACTGAATCCTGAGCTCTAACAAAGAGAGGCTGTCCTCCAGCCGCACAGGGAATGTGTAATATGACAGAGATTTACAGCAGGCTTTATTCAGCAGAGGCTCAAACACCTGCAGACACACTGTCTCAGTGAGGGAAGCACAACAGAGTCCTGATATGATTAAATGTACTTGAGAATGTGACATTGCATTTCACGTTCAGTCAAAAAACTGAAGGGGATGAATTCATCGCATCAATTAGAAGCTCCATGAGGGTCTTTGTTTCCCACTGCAGAGACGTCCTAAGGAGATCGTCCCAACCACCTGTTGGATGAGGCTGATGTTTTGAGGTTGAGCAGGAAGCCGGGGGATCTGGGATCTGTGCGCGCTCATTGGGTTCAATCAAAGGGAATCTAATCCGTCCAGCAGGGAGCGCGCATTCCTGCTCCCAAACACAGACTGCGGCTCGTCCGAAAACATGCGCTGGCTCTGTGGAGGAAAACGTGTGGAGGAAGCAGCCTTTCAAACCAGAAATCTAATTTACTCTCTAAAAACTCTGTTCACCTGTCTTCACTGTGTGTCATGCAACACTGCTTTTATCTCACTACAATATATTAGAGAATGAAACGTGATAAGATGGAATTACACAGACATGGCAGAGTGAGCCTGTGAGCTATGAGTCCATATAGCTCATATCATAGCCTGCTTTATATTTACTCAGCTTCACAATAACATGGCCTGGCTAGTTTTCTTCAAGCTGCAGCAGTTTTCCGTAAGAAACGCTCCATGTATGACAACCATGGTTGACACCCATAGTCTTGAAAATATGCCCCCCCCCCCCCCCACACACACACACACACCTTTTTTATTGCTTTCACCCTACTCTCTGCTGCAGCATTTTATTTGTTAAGTTATTTGTTTGTTTCTTTGTTTTACAATTTAAGACTTAAATGCTCTGATGATTTTTTTGGCCATCATCCCATAAACAGCAGCAAGTAACAAGGTGCTGCATAAAGTGACATTTCAAGATCATCACTCTTGCATTAACATGTTCAGTGTTTCACATAGGAATATTACATTATAATATGGTGTTATATGTAAAATCAGCAGATGGAGCCTAGAGACTCATTGTTTGAAAACAGTTTGGTCGAGTAACACGTGCTTTTATTGTTGTGCTACGTGGAACTAAGAAAAGCAAAAATAACTGCATTTTAAAAAAAACAACTGGGTAAAGAGGTATTCATTGTTTATACTAAAGCCCTCTTCGCCCACAGCGGGATTCGAACCTGCGAAAATCTCGTCAGCAGGGCCGCCTGTCGGCCCCGCAGCTCGCGCCCACCCTCCGCTCCGGTAGTCCGGCCCGTAGTTTCCGGCGCGGAGGCGCAGGAGTTGAGGACTTCTCATCGCAGCAAGGCTGCACAGCTCCGCATCTGTCCGGCGACCCCGCAGCAAGTGGACCGAGAGGGAGACTGGACCAGTAAACAGAGGCGAACATCTGACCCAGGACCGAAACGGTGAGTGTCGCCTCGCTTTGTGATTAACGGACTAACTTTTTAAATGAAAGGACCCCAGACACATGAACACAGTTTGAGGAGTCCTGTCTGAGAGGAGCGCTGCTTTTTTATAACATGCACACATTTCTATATCGTGGAAACAGTGAATTAAATGAAGACGGGCGATAAATAAACTCTCAGTCACCCCGGCTGTCCCTGATGTCTCCTGTCCCTTATGCACTGGGGACCTCCAACTTGAATAATGAAAGCCAAGCTTTCGCTGCGATATTTCATATTCATCAGCTCGGTGCTTGTTTCACTCCTCTGAGGAGTTTCTCTCTGTTCGCTTCATCACAAACTTCTGTCCTCCACAGGTCGTCTTCTTGACGTGCGCTCCGAGATGCGAGCCTCCCTGCTGACGCTCGTCTGCCGTAAGTACACTGTACCAGTCAGTCCGTGTTTTCTGCCCCACAACAAATCCCCAGAAGCGGTTCAGTGAGCGGCTGTGCAGGCTGTCTCCAGGTCACTGGGCTTTCTTTGATTAGTCTCTGGAAAATATGGACCTATGGATTCATGTTTAGTCTGCTGAGCTCTCTTCTTGGTGATGGACTGAGTGTTCTGAAGCCTGCAAGTGACAAAAACGTTTTTTTTTGTTTTTTTTGTTTTTTTTTTAAGCTCAGCTCACTGGCAGAAATGTTCACATCTGTGAACCTATGACATCTATTCATGACAAAAAGGATTTTAACACAGGATAAGAAATCAGCTGCACTCACAGTTTCATGTACTTAACACTGCCACAGTGAGTAGACTGGAGAGGCCAAGCCAAGGCTAAAGAACATTTCTTAAAGACATTCAGTGAAGAACAAACATCAAATGTGTCTCTTTGTTCATCACATGAATGCCCAGAGCAGACTTTTAGTAACATATTCACCATCAGCATTCATCAGACAGCAGTTTTACACCGTGGAGAAAAGTGTCGGCCCCCGCATCTCCCTGCACAGAGATAAGATGGTTGATGTTTCTTTTTTAGGGCCCCTGGTGCCCTCCGGGTCTTGAGGGTTGTCCCTGTCTCTCTCTGTCTGTCTGTTGGCCTCTCTCTGTGGGTGGTGTCGCTCTGTTTATGGTCCTCCTAAAACAGCCCAGCTGAATCCGCAAATAGAGACACCCACTCCACACCTACACCTCCTGGATGCCTGTGTGTCCATTTCTGCGTGTGTATGGATGTGTTTATGCATGGTTGTGTGTGTGTGTGAGAGACACCTGCAGCGCTCCAAGCAGCGTGGATGTGTGCTCAGTATTATCAGCCAGCTGAAGATTTATCTGCGTAAATGCATTGTTCACTGGAGCTGAAGACAATGGGCTGATTGCTCCTGTTAAAGTCTATTAGTGCCTGCTGTTAGCACCCAGGGTGTCCCCTCAGACACCCACACTGATCTGACTGCAGCTCTTTGTGACGGCTGCTGAGGCTCAGAGGTAGCTTTCAGGACACACAGCAACCAGCACAGATGTTTCCTTCACAGGGAAAGACACAGTAGAGTCACAATTAGAATATGTGACACACTGGAAGCCCCTGAAAGTACACTTAAGAACAGGTTCTTAACAAGTGATGGGATCTACAAAAACAAGCCATTTCCTCCCAGTTAGAGAAGTTTTTTTTATTAACATGCAAAATTTCTTTAGGATGTTTTTTCCATCTATATTTGTTAGTGAACAGTTGCAGTTCACTGTCAGTGCTTTGGTCTGCAGGGCGCTGATGTCACAGACGTCTGTGTGCTCATCAGGATTCAGCATCAAACCACAGCCACACAGTCCTGATGACGCAGGTCAGAGTTTTCGACTGTTAAACCTTTAGTACCTAACCAGGTTGTCTTCTAACTTTCACCGTTTCTTGTTTAGTCAGTAGTATTTAATGTTATAGAGAAGTGTGAGTCAAAGTCAAGTTCTCAAGGGCTCATATTAGCTTTGAACTGAACTCCAGGATTTTGTTCTCCTTCCATCACTTTCCCTGAATGACTTTTCTGCTAGTACGAACAACAGAAGCACACCAGTCTGTACTCTGAGAAGTGCTCCAGTGTACAACAGAGCGTATGGGTATAGTTTTAAGACAGACCTGAAAATATATGAACCCATCCTTTAAAGGAAGATGATGATGGGCTGGGCACTGAAAAAAGATAGATTGATTAAATAGATGAGATAAACAGATACAAGCATCCAGTTCAGCCATTTTTAAAATAATAAATCTGATGAGTTCCAGACTAACAGTATCATGTTTTTGGGTTTTTGTCGCTGGATCTGGTTTTATCTCTTTCCAAACCTCATCTTGTACATCAGCACTGAACCCAGAAGCCCATCCATCTCCAAAAAAAAAAAAAACCCATATATACAGTGGCCACGAGAAGTAAAGAGACTGAGAGAGAGGAAGAAGGTCATCTGTAACACCTCCAAGTGGCGTGGAGTGATTGCAGTGCCTGGAGAGGAAAGAAGTAAAAGGCTGAGAATGTATTAGAGGAAAATCACAGGAGGAAATGTGAAGCGTGGATGTGTTCCAGAGCGTAAAGGTGAACAAGTGTGTCTGTGTGTGTCTGTGAACTCCACACGCTGTCCTTATAGAAATAGGGAGCTGTCCGTTCAGACCCCTGACGCCGCTGAGCACATGCTCCAAGGTCAAGGGTCGTGTCCAAACCCCCAGGTCAGAGACGGGGTTAATTGGTGTGTGCATGAAAATGTGTGTGTGTTTGAGAGAAAGAGAGAAAGAAAGGACTCAGGCTGATCAGAGGGACAAAAGAACCAGCGGTGCCTCCTCTCCTCTCTTTCTCTTTTCACTTTCTATTTCTATTCTTCTTCTCTGGCCTGTGGGGGTGGACGGAGGACCCGAAGGAAGCTGGTCGTGTGTGCGTGTATCTGCATGTGTGTGTGCAAATTTTCTAAAGCGTATTTTATGACAAGAGAAAACCTTATCAGAAAACAGCACCCTACTTTTTTGAAAGCATTTTTTTAATCAAAGTACCATGATTATATAACTTTTCTTATCAGTAATTGCTTTTGAATGTAATTTAGAAAATTACTTTTCATGAAACGATGTGATTAAGTTCAGCGGAGGGAGGGAGCAGCTCATTATTTTGGAAGAGGCGAAGGCAGGGAGGATGGAAGGAGTTGGGAAGAAAGCAAGGAAGGAAAACTTCACATGAACAAGGATTGAGTCAGTAAATCCTCTGTAATTCACCTTTCTTAGAGGTTTGTGTGTGTGGAGGAATGACGTTGTGTGGAAGCGCTGACGTTCTCCTCAGATGTGTGCGTGTGTGGGCAGGTGAGGGCTGGCATTAGGCAGTGGGAGTGAGAGAGTGTGTTCCCGAAGCCTTTGTAAGCGACAGCCTCCGGAAATGTGAGGATACCAGAACAATGGTGCGGTAAAGCCTACTAACCACCAGCACTAGAGACAGTGAGGGAGAGAGGCAGAAAAATTAGGGAGGGGGGGTTGAAAGAATCAGGACAAAGAGAAAAGAGGGAGAGAAAGACAGGGGGAAGGGGTGGGGGAGACAGAGAGAGAACAGGTTTGTTTCTATGAAAGGACGGTGAGTTAGGTTTCCCCGTCCTGTTGGCAGGGGCTTTTCTGGGTGAAAAGAGGAGGTGGAGATAGAGGAGGAGGACGTGAGGGGGAGGATGAGGGAGCAGGGAGGAGGAATAGGAAATGGAGATGGTCTCATTAAAAACAATGAGGTGGTTGGCACAGTGGTGAACCTGAGAGGAGCTGCCATGTGCTAACAGTGTGGAGGTGAATGTTGGTGACCCACCTGCGAAGAAACAGTCACTTTTTGGATGGTTTGACGTCATACACTGAGATCATTTGAGCATCTTCACTTTAGTGCTGTGTCTGTTGTTTGTGTGGCTGTATTTTGACCCATCATGGTCAGTAAGGCGTCCAGATCTGTAACTCTCAGTATCTAGTGAACCAGTATTAAGACAAAGGGTGCAGCTGACACCCAGCTTGAATTAGGCGACAGTACACTGGTATAATCTTTATACTCTCTGATGAAGAACAATGTAAAACAATCACAGCAACAGACTTTTTTCACGTTTTTACAGGTAAAAGCAAGAAAAGCATAGGTTTAAATACTAAACTGAATGATGGCTGAATTCTGTTTAGCAGCTCCAATTTCAGGGGACTGGTATTGAACATGTTGGATCACACTTTTTATTCACGATTCAGTTTGCACATAAAAAAATCCTCAGTGGAAACCTGGAAATGTACTCTTGGCTAAGATGGGAAAGAAAAAACAAAATGCAGCAAAGTGCGAGTGACAATGAGTCTGCAATGATCCACAGTGCAGCTCAACACAGACAGAAATGACAGTGTCTCCGTTATGTTTTACACATGGTTTTCCATCATTTGAGAATTAACTGTTTCAGTCATCATGTTGTGATGTTCTCCTGCAAAGTTTCAGTGGCACCCAACTGGAGAATTAGCTTATCTCAATGAACCAACTCCTCATATTTTAGTGCTAGTAGATGAAAAAGTACCTTTTTTAATTTTTGCAGATTTTCTAAAATTATGTTTGCAGATTTTCTAAAATTATGAATTTCTGCTACAGTTGGATGGAAACAGTAGTCATCATGTCTTACAGGAACACTACTACTACTACCACTACCACTACTACTACTACTACTACTACTACTACTACTACTGCTACTACTACTACTGGAATGGAAAGAAGGCATTGCTAATGATATCAGTAGCCTCAGTGCTTTTCCTTCAATAACAATTCAAAATGTCAAATGGCAGCTGCTAAGTAAACAGAATAAAAACAAAATACAAAGCAGCTGCCTAGATAGATTAAAATTGACTGACCAGTTGGCCATGATGTGAGGCGACACCTGACAAAAAGTTCACAAACATTCTCCAGAGCTTCACCAGCCGACCAGTTCTGTATCTCCTGTTAATCATCAGGTCAATATTTTTGTCATGTCATGAACAGTTGGCCAAGTGAATTACTCATGACGTGCTGTTCAGTATAAAAGTAATTGCGTTACTAATTTCTCAACAGCAAAAGTAATTAGTATCATTACTCATGAATTACTTTGGTTACTCAGCCCAGTGTTCTCTCTGATAGATTTTGATTTATTTTAGGCCTAGACGTCCCTTAAGCTTCTGTCTGTGCTCCATAAATGACGTGAATGAGGTGTTAGTGTTCATTTTGCCTGAAAGTGGAGCTGAGGCTGTATGTCCACGTTCAGAGAACAGAGGGCGGAGGAGGGACATCTTTTATCTTTGTTGTATCTCAACATAGACATATTATCATTCACGCAGTGAGTCAGGATGTATGAGTAACAGCTTCTTCCAGATTCAAAGGCTGGTTTTACTGATTTTACCATTCTAACAACGGCTCATGTCATGTGCAGCTTGTTAAAAAGCACTCTCAGACCCCTCCACACCTCTAATCATCTAATGGCAGACAAGCCGCAATTACAGAGCGATGCTGCAGCATGTCAGGATGGAGGGAGGAATAAGGAAGGAAGGAAGGATCGAAGGCAGGAAGAGAGGAAGGAAGGAAGATAGAGATAACGGAAGGAAGGACGCAGTTAATGTGATAATTATTTTCTTGAGATATTTCTGATTCAGATTTTGTTGTCATCCTTAAATTACACACACACACACAAAGGTATAACACCTCTTGGCTTGTAAATTTAGGCTAGCTGTCTCATGTTCCAGCTCATCTGCATGTGAATCATATTGACATGAGAATCCTCCAGAAAGTGTAACATTTACCTGAAGCAGCAGTGTGTAGTATAAAAGAGCAGGTTAGTTGCTTAGTGTACTGTCAGCCCGTGCGTGTGATTGGTCAATATCTCGTCAGCAGGTGTTTTGATAGGCCTGGCCTTTTAGGCAATGCTACATTAACTGTTCTGGTTGTTTGATGATGCATCCATACTGTAGAGAGGTCTTGGTTTTACATGCTAGTCTAAGTAATTCATATTTCATTCTGAACTTGTGAGAGGAAATTCTGTTTTTTTTTCAATATGGCGCTTATTCTCATAATTGTGCTTTTGATGAATTAGCTTTGATAGCTGCACTCGCCACAGATTTGAGAAATGAAAAGTTTGTTAATACATGGTGCTGATTTCTGTGATTACTCTGTCTGACTCAGACTGTGACTCTCAGAGACGAACACTTGAAATGATCTATGTAAAACTGAAGTTTATTTGGAAAGCTTGGATATTGCTTAGCCACAGTTGCGTTACCCAGGTCTCTATGATGGAGGTGGAGAGTGCACAGTTAGCATGGCCCATTAGTCCACATTATGAAAAAAACAGAACTTCTTACTTAGAGGGAAGTACAATTAAAAGACATATATGCATGCTTTAGGTCATTTACAACAAATCATGTGTGCTTATTATCAGAACTTAACACTTTCACACCATGCTACTGTAGTATCAATATGTACATCAACTTTGTCTGCCATTCCAAGCAGCCATTGGGTAATCCATCAGTCAGCATTGGATAGGTTCCCCAGCCCTGAGCACAAATCTACATGCATGCAATCATGCATGCTTTGATGTTCACCTGGAGTACACAGCATCAGCAATGTTCAAGAGTCTACTAATTGATTTTTATATCTCACAGAAATGTTTTTTAAAATACATGATGGATACATGATTTAATGTGTCGGAGCTTAAACTTGCAAACATACCGGCACGGTCCCGCCAGCTCATCAAAGCTTGTGCAGATACCTGGAGGGAAACATGAGGAACTTTCATGCATTATTTGACAGATTTGTTTTCTCCTGATCTCTTTCCGCCACTTCCACTCTCTGAGGAAACACAGGGTCATCATCAGTTCAAACCAAAGTTCAAAACATGACTTCACACGCAGACACACAGGCAGTACTCTCCTGTGTATTCTCAGCTATACTCAGAGTATCTGCGCTTTGCCTTCGGCCACACAGGAAAGCAATTTCAACATTTAACAGTAAGACACAATATAATTACATGATTAAGCTCATTGCTGACGAGAGGTATACTTACAAGCATTCATACTGAAGAACACAAATGCACCCAGATGTGTTCACAGGCAGAGAAAACAAAGGCACGCGGCCAGTGGGCAGAAAAGTATTTGTAATTGTTGGCATTAGCCAGATTATCAAGAAATGACAGGAGACATACAGGTCACTAACGCACATGCAAACACACCATATGCATGTTTTGACTAATGACAACTCCCACGTGTGCTGTAGTTTTCTCAGAGCTTTCCCTCTAAGTGTAGCCAGATTTTCTTGGTCAGAGGCTCTGATTAGCACCTACAGCGAACACATCTGCACTCGCTTCAGAGCTCCATGCCTCCCTGAGCAGCTGCTGAGCACCCAGCAAACACACAACACCGTAATCACGAACCAAACCCGCCGCCACTCACTCTCCTTGGATGAGTGACTGGTTGACCGATGGGCTTCACCCCACATCTGCTGGCCACGTGTGCCTCATCTGGTGGATTTATTGAGCTTCAGGCAGCACAGCAGGCACTTTGAGGACAGTAGCTGCCTTCAGAGAACTTTATTTATTTTTCCAACATGTACCTTTGCTCCATTGTTTGTGTTGGGGACAGTTTTTATGCTACACCATCAGCAGGTTTGAGCATAAGTAAGGACTGAAAACAGCATTTTTTTTTATTGCATTGAAAAAAAAATAGTGATTTCCAATTTTCAAAGATGATCTAAGAATACAAACTCACAACCGTCTGCTCATAAGCCTGCATTTTCCCAAAGGAATATGGAGGACAGACAGACTTTGTTTCACATTGGTCTCTGTTAAAATGTTAGTAAATGATCAGCTACTGCAGACATGTGGGAGTGAAGGCTGGGCAGAAACACAGTGGTAGTGAATGTGCTTCACAAACACTGTTCTGTGCATCCGGCTCCACTCTCCACTGTCCACCTGTTGCTCTCCAACATGGAGTGACACAGACGTCTGCGGGATGGCACAGAAATGTGGATGTCTCCTCCAGTGGGACCAGCTGCTTCCCAGTGACATGCCTTGTTAATCTAACGGCCTGTGTAATGGCCAACGTCTGGCCAGGCTTACTGAAACCCTCTATGTGTCGGACAGCCAGGCGGGCGGTCAGCGACTCAGAACTCAGAAACAGCTGAGGAAGAGTCAAATACCATTTCAGGCCAAGACAAAATATGGAATGAATGCAGTGTAAACAGTAAAAATGACAAGTAGCTCCAAATAGGCTCCGTTTTCTATAATCCAATTTAATTATAGAAATGATTTAAACAAATCTGGTCCATCATGTTCTTTGATATGAATTTAATACAGGAAGGGGAAAGAAAAGTTCATTAACAAAATACTGTGGATGAGGTAGAATGAAATGATTCAATTCTTGATAAAAGATGAAAGGTTGGAAATGAGGTACACATTTTTAAATCTACAGGGAGGCCTTTCAGAATCTTGGGACTTAAAAACTAAATGCAGCATTAGTGCAGATCAGACCGTTGGAGAGAATGGAAAGGACTCAGTGATCTTTTTGATGAGCTGAACCTTTAAATCCAATAAGAGCAATTGTTGCTGCAGTGTTTAGAACCAGCTGGAGATGTTTGATCAGGCTCTTAATGAATAACTCATGGTAGTAATCGAGAGGAGGGTAATAGTTGTCCGGTGAGGGACATGTTGTGACCTGCGTTGAGCAATGTTCTTGCTAAATGTAAAAGTGTTGTTGTTTCTTTTGGCTTCTTCCTACACCAGCGACAGCTGTGGCTTGAGACATTTTGTTTTCAGGTTGTCTGTCCCTCCGTCCGTCCATTCCATTCTCATGAACACCATATCTCAAGAGGGAATTTCTTCAAATTTGGCACAAATGCTCACTTGGACTCAAGGATGAGCTGATAAGATGTTGGTGGTCAACGGTCACTGCGACAATACAAAACACATTTTTGGCCATAATTATGACAAAATTTCACACAAATGTCTCATAGAATAAAACGTGATGACATTTTATATAGAAAAGGTCAAAGGTCGGCTTCACTATGACATCATAATGTTCTGCAGAAACACTTTCTGGCCATTATTCAATGTGATAACCCAGGAACAGGGGAGAGATTGAGACCATGTTTCACATTTGGTCAGATACTGAATTGGTGACTCTAATCTTGGATGCCCACCTTGAAACTGTGCTGATTGTATAGATTTTCTGTGCTGCTGGGTTGAAGATGTGTGAAACATCCACTTTTTAGAATTTCTTTGCAGCAACATCCATCTCTGAAGCATTGTAGTCCAGCACAACCTCATTGGTTGTGCTGATATTGAGCTTCAGGTGATTGTCGTTGCACCATGTGATGAAGCTCTCTATCAGTCCTCTGGACCCCTCTGGAAAAATAGTCTCTAAGTGAAGACAACATGTTTCTCACTGGAAATTATTCACTGGAGTCATACATGTCAAAATACACTTAATACTTCTTATTATAGTCTGACAGACATGGATTGAAATGAAACTTGACTGCTTGGCAGAAGCATAAAACCATGAGGTTTTCTACTTTGTCTTTATGTAACTGAATAATTGACAAGATCTGAAAAGGTTCATATCATGAAACTTCAGATGTAGAGCTGTGTCATCTGCATACCAATGGAAACAGATGCTTGGTTTGAGGATGGTAGAACTTAATGTCAGCATGCATGACTAAAAACTAAGGGGCCCAGGACTGAACCGTGGGACACACTGCAAGATATAGTTATACAACCTCCCGCAGAACTTATTAAGTATTGAAGTATAATATTATGTTTTACATAAATCCAGTATTTATGTATAATTTTTGAGGTCATAGCCAAGCCATCATTGGTATCAAAACAGATTGCTGCATACTTGGGCTATAACTACATTGACTTTTGTCATTTTCCTAAATAAGACTGTTTTGTGGACCAGGCCTGGCCATGGTCGACTCTTGATGTAGCTTTATTCATTATTAAAATAATACTGATTGAATTTATGTTTGTGCCTCCAGTTTATTCTTAAATAATAAATGACATTAAGGTCAGCAATCACTTTCAGAAGCAAGGCCCTCAATGCTGATTAAGGAAGGGAGGATGAAAGAAGTGAGGAAGGTGAACGGCAGGGCAGAGAGGGGAGTCAGAGCTGCTGAAGTGCAGCAGGAGCTGAATAATAAATAGGCGAGGAGGGAGGAGAACAGCTGGATGTTCGACTGTGGGAGTTGACCATCCATCAGCTAAGTGCAGAGCAAAGAGATGATGGAGACACAGAGAGGGAGAATGTAAACTAATTAGCCAGGAGGAGTTGAGGATAAAAGGCTGTTGACTTTTCTCCTCCCGGGTTTGAAAGTAGCTGTCTGATGGTGAGGGCTAAATGTATCTGTGCAGCCTTCCAGACCCACACTCACTCTGGTCAGGTATGCGGCTCATTGCCTGTCTTAAAATGATGCTATTCTTGTCTGCTCACTGTCATTAGCAGGCTGATACTGGATCCGACCAAGCTGTCATTTTAATATACTTGGCAACGTGCTGTGTTTAACTCTTAACCCTCCTCCAGTCTGAGCATGTGTTCATGTTTGCTTTCTTGTCCATCTGTTTGTTTGTTTGTCTTGGTTTCCTGCATTATTTACGCAGCTAGATGTGACAGCAAACTGTGTCTCGACAGCCTGTCCAAGTGGAATTTGTCAAGTTGATGTGACATCCCACCCTCCCAACACAGAGCTGGAGCAGTTAGTTACTCTGAAGGACTAGATGGATACAGACAAGTGACAAATTAAGGGAATAGCCAACATAAAGAAAGTTAAGTACTGAGCCACCATAAGCCTCCAGGACAGCTTCAACTCTCCTTGTCAATGATTGCAAGTCCTTGAACCCGACCCTCAACCATTCCTCCAAAATATATTCCGCCATTTGTTGTCCTGATGATGGTGGAAGAGAGTGATGTTTAGCATCCCGACATAACATCCATACATCAGTGTTAAAGTTATAGTTGGACATGCTCCTCCTGACTAACTGTTAATGTTTCCATCTGATATAAACTGACATTACTGTCAATCATAAGTGTTCACATTCACTGTAGAAATATCTGCAACTAGCGGTTAGAATTGTGCTTTATTATGTGTCATTTAAACAATATGTTTAAAAAGCCTTGAGTGCGAGGACTCATGTAGTCTACACCATCTGCCCTGCAGGAATTTCCACCTGTGATATGACAAACAAACAAACTCACCATGCCTGCTCTGTTTCCCTCATTGGCTATTCCAGTTTTTCTGTCAATAGCTTTTTTAAGGAAATGACAGACACATGAATTGTGTCACACGCTGGCAACTGAGATAGTTTTCAGAAAGTTTGGTGGGGGCCATGCTTGTGCACTGTATCTTCTGTTTACTGAGGGGTTGAGGGCAGAGAGGAAATCAAATGTAGGGATGAAAGGCAGGAATAAAAGCCGAGCTCACCTGGGAGGAAGGGGGCAGGGGTGGAATTCATTTGTGGGAATGGAAGTCAGATGCTCTGCAGACTGCACCATACATCCTCTGTCACTGCCACAGATAAAGGTTGACTCATGTGGAAGGCTTTTCAGCTTAGAGTTAGATTTCACTGTCCTTTGGCATGAGCAGGATATCATGCCTTTTTTAACTGTTAGCTCAGAATAGGTTAACAACAGTGGACACTGTATCACATGCTTGTCGTTCTAAACGTCATGACTGCTGCTGCAGTAACATATGACATCTAAAGATGAAGAAGTCTTTGTGGTGTGAAATGAAGTTTGTCACCTCTATGATACTAAAAGCAGCTCAATAATAAACTCTTAAAGTGCAGTGTGGCTACTAGTGGCTAAACAAGCAGAATAGTGCACAATATGGTGCAGGGCTACAGTGCAAAGCCTGCTGTTACAGGATAATGGCTGGTTGAACAGCAGTGCTTTGTGAGCTGAGACCCCACCACACACACACACACACACACACACACACACACACACACACCAGCAGCACCACCACAGCCCCCTTCTCTTCTCTCAGCTGTCAGCTTGCATTCCTCTGTGCCTCTCCATTTATGGCTGCAGAGGAAAGAAAGGGAAAAAAGAAGAAGGAAAGAAACTCTGAAGTCTAATCAACCACTGAAACACCTCTGTCCTCAAAGCTACAATGTTAACTTTTCACTTGAGGCAGACTGAGGAGCAAGTCATGCCTAAAACTTCCCCTCAGCTGATCGACCGCCTGCCCACTTTTCACTCACATGGAGCCTCCGCTGGTCTTAAAAAAACAGACCAAAATAATGCTGGAGCATCAGATTTCAACTAATTTCTGTTGAATTATAGTTTATTCTGGTTTCAGCACCATTCTATAGGACCAGTGGGTGAGATGTAGGGGCCTCTTTTGACAGAATATGGCAGAAATGGAATATGATGCTCATAATCAAACATTTTTTAGTATATAGTCACCTGAAAATAGGAGTCATTGTGTTTCACGGCCATTGTAGTTGGTTGCAATCTGCAACCTCACCACTAGATACCACTAAACCCTACACGCTGGTCCTTTAAAGCTGTAGTGGCAGCACTCACCTACTGTCCACAGCAAAGATACTCTAACGGAAATCCTGTATTAGGCAGAACTGGACTGGACAAAGACTTGAAGGAATAGTTTTGCAAAATACAATGAATATGCTAATACATATTTGCTTCCTTGGAAACCGTGAGATGAAAGGATTGATACCACTCTCATACAGTTACTGTGTGTTACGTTTTGAGGCAAGAACTGTAGCACTGATATCACTCTCATGTGTTTACAGACTGTTTGCAGACCTACTGTTTACACTACTGTCTTATTTATGTTTAACATTTTGCTACTACATCCATGGAATATCTTGTGCAATATTACAAATATTGTATTATTGCACACTAGAGAATATATGTAACACAGTAGATTAAAATATATATATATCCCAGCATGGGATTAATAAAGTTCTATCTTATCTCGTGTCTGTTCGCTTAGCATAAAGACTGAAAGCAGTGGAAATGGCTAGCTTGGCTCTGTCCAAAGGTTAAAAATGCCATACCATCATTTTAGTAGTGAACATATTTGTTTGTCATTATTGTTATTATTTATTGGGGGGGAGCTATGTGCTGGAACTGTCTCTCACCACATACAGTGACCCAGAGACAGGACAATAATATCCATCTTCTAACTGTCAGCAGGAAGAGTCTTTTGCCACTCTGACATTTTTCATTTTCACTTCACATCCTGTATCTTCGGCTCCTGCAGTTCATGAGTGTTGCACTTACACAGTTAGAGCCTCTACACTAAAAGAACACACTGCACTATAAAGTGCTTTGAATACAAGTGTCTATGATAGATATCATCCATTTATCTCTACTTCACCCCCCCTCCCTCTGCTGTGCTCTTCTTCCCTCCCTGGTTCCCATCAAGGCAGCAGCAGTCTGATAACTGTCAGCCATACGACCATACAGGCTCTGACATCGCCCTGCTCAGCCTCACAGTGAGGAACAAGACATACATCATCACATGCGTAGTTTACATAATTTACTATTTGATGGTTGGGCTAAAGAAGTTGTAGTGCACACTTTAATAAGTATTAAAACAAGCAAAGAATAGTGTTTTTAAACATGAAACTGCATGCATCATGAATTTGTGTAAACTGAAGTGAAGTGGTTGAAAATGTCCTCATTTGTCCACCTTCTCCTTCAGCACTGTTGATGGTGTTTTCATCAGGCCGCGGTGATGTCAGCTCCACTCGTGTTGTGAGCAGAGGTGTGAAGCCTGTGAAGTACACAAACAAACACAGACAGAAACACACGGAGATAAAAGACAAGAAGAAACCTAGTGATTATACAACACATCAGACGTCTGCTTCACTCCTCCACCCTCCCTCCACACACACACACACACACACACACACACACACACACACACACACACACACACACGCACACACACACACACACGCACAGGCCTTTGAGTGTGTGCCAAGATAGTTTCCAGAATAGATATCAAGTTGTGTCTGGATGGATCTTCCCACTGTCTGCACAAAGACTCAGTGCTGTGTTTCTCTTGTTTTTCTCTCACCTGTCAAGTCACCTATCTGACCTGCTCTGCTTGTGTTTTGTCACACTCTCTTCCTCTCTCAGAGCCAGATAAAAGATAAAGGAACCAACTCAGATCTATTTTATCACAGACCATTATGTCAGTCAATATCTGTGCTGATAATGACACATGTGAAGCAGCTCAGAGATCCTTACCTCATGCTTGAACAAATCCTCTAATTGGTGTCTACTGTGTAGTCAACAAGCACACACTCGATGCCTACATTCCCTTAAAGTTGGAGCATGTGTAAAATTTTATTTACTTGTGGGGTTTGAGTCTCAATTAAATGCCAAATGAATCTAAATGAGTTATATTAAAACTATGACTGCGTGTGTATGTGTCTATGTGTAGAAGTTGCACAGGTGCACTTTAAGGCATGTGTCTGTGGCCCTCAACATGTTCGCCTCATATCTGCCTGTTGCTCACTTGGCTGGCACCAACCTGAGACTTGTCCAGGTGCCAGGCAAACATGGGTTTCCTCTAGAGTGAGTGTTAAGATTGTGTATGTATGTGTGCGAGTGTCCATGTGAAATCCTCCTTTGCACTGTTCCCAGCAGGCTCCCTATCTGCTCTGTGGCTGTATAGCAGTGTCAGACTGTGATAATTCACAGTCTGTGTTAACCTTAATCAGTGAGTGTAGACCTGCAGAGAACATCCAGGCACTGTCCAGCATCCAGCCTCCAAGTTCAAGAAATAATAGCGCTGATGCAGTGGTATGGCTTCATAGAAAATGTGGCTTTATCTACTGTACTTTAATTTGCAGTCCTAATCCAGTTTTAAAGGCTTTCAGATGCTAATTGTTAGTGACAATATGATAAAGTTTACTGGGAGCTACACATTAGGCATTCAACCTCATTTGGAAGCATTTTAGCCCTGAACCCTCTTGATGAATAACCTGTACCTGTGGTGTAGCAAATGAGGTACATGTTAAGTGAGCAAGCAAACTTGAGAACACACATAACAAGGATAAAGTGTTCTGCAAATCAATTTACTGACCACAGAACAGATTTAAGTTGGCTCAATCATGTTATTCATGCAATATAATTTCTCTTTTTCTGTCTCCAAAATGTGCCATCACGTGCTCAGGATTAAGGCACAAATACGGCATAATGCATAAAAGTGTACTCTTCCAAGTGCCCTCGAAGAACAAAGACCCAGATGCTGCAGTGAAGCTGTGTGTTTTGTGTTGTGTATCTTCCTGGTGTGAACATTTACAACTGTATTAATATAAAGCCGACTGATGCAGGACGATACTAAGCATTCATCTTTTCTGTGAATATAAACCCTAATATCCAAAGCTTATTGAATTTGATGCACTGTGCAGGAGTGTTTTGTGGAGCTGTTACAGGTTGCCATGTAGACTGTATACATGTGGAGAGAGGATTGAAAACACCTGTTGTAGCCAGGCTGTAGATTGACCGCAGGACCCCTGGGTGCCCGCTCTCCTCATAGCCGTTTCCTCATAGTAACACACACTGACTACAGGTCCCAGAGGCACGCAGGGGGAGAGATTCACGTCAAGATGTCCAGTGGAATGTGTGACGGCTGCTGCTGGTTGTCATGAAAGTTTCTAAGGTTTATTTTAACTCCTACACATAGCACGGCTATTCAGTCACACCAAGGCTCCAGTGCTGTATCACAGAACGGCCCACTATCTGCTCACCCCATGGTGCAACATGAGCTCCAATCTAAAACAAGCTTTTCTGTTTGATCTGGAGGATTAAACTATGAGTCAATGATCTTTCATTTATCTCCTGATGTTCTTCTTCTGGTGCTGGTCTTAGTTGACCTCTGAGTGACCTGCATTGGTTAGTTTCCAGATGTAGCCTGTAGCTGGGGCCTCTTGTCTGATCAGTTGTTTTGGGACCCCTGCAGACTGTGGAGCCTGTTAACCTGTAGGGTTGCCCTCAGATAATCCCCCTCCCACTGGATGTTGTCTCAACATTGAATCAGCTCTTGATCAAGCAGTAGCTGTCTACTTGCTGGGGCCACTGTCCAACTTAATAAGCTCTTCATACCCTGCAGTCCATGACCTTTGTGAGACTTCGACACCCAAGATTGTAAAAAACATTCTCTCAAGTGCTATAAACCATGAGAAATATGAAAATGGACCAAAAGTTGTCTTTTGATGACCACATAACGATAAAATACATATTTGTGTCTGTGCCTCGCACTGGTTTTCATTCCTAGTAGGTGAAAATAAAATGGCTCACACAACACATATATCTATTCTTTAAGTGCCTGACTGTAAAGTAAAGTATCATTTTACAAAGTAAAGCTGCACCATGCTGCACCTCTCTGAAAACATGGTTCTCCTGTAGTCCTCCAGCCTCTTAACAAAACCTTCCTCCCAGCCATTATGTTAGTCTGGATCATATCTGAAGCTCTACAGTGTGCCTGAACTCGTGGGGAACCTACTATTCTCCATTCCACAGAGAAGGCTTACAAGTCCTGTAAAAAAGATTAAAAACCATAAAACAATGTGTATTTGTTTTAACAAAATAAGTCATGGCTATAGAACACAGGTATAAAAATATTTTTAGTAGACTGTTCAACATATAAAGTGTTTCTGTGATTAAGTTCCCCTTGTTTCAGCCTCTTTATTCACTTCTTTATTCCATATCATATCTAAAGAACAGAGACAAACTGATTCACATTCACTGCTCAGGTTACTGTAACATAATTGAATTAAATCGAATGAAACCACAAATTTAGCTCTCGAGTTTCCTGCAGCTTCACTTCCTTCCAGTCTTCCTTCCACACCAACAGATAAGAGCTTTGATGTTGTCTCTTTTTTTAGGACAGACAGAAGAGTTCTGGTTTCATGTCCACTTAATTTGCCAGCACAAGCTTGTGAATGGGTCCTCTATTAGGAAATGATGCCACTCTGTGCTGCTATTTCCTGTTCATTGTACTTCATTTCCTGTTTCCCTTCCAGTCCTGGCTGCTGCCGTTGGCCAGGAGCCTGACCACAGCCACGGCTGTGCCCATGGCAGCTGTTACCCGGCAACAGGGGACTTGCTAGTTGGACGAGAGAAGAATCTGAAGGCCTCATCCACGTGTGGGATGAGGAAAAAAGAGCCCTACTGCATTGTCAGTCATCTGCAGGTCAGTGTGTGTGGTGATGTGACAGGACCTGCTAGAGTTAGTCAATAATCTGAGTTCTTGGTAAACTGTCATTGTGAGACTCAGTGGCAGTTTAAAAGAGAGTTTCTGTAGTCCAGATGTGATGATATGAAAACATGCATGACTTTTTCTCTGTCAATCAGCTTTACTGCTATTAAATTGTAGGACGTTAGCTGCCATGTAAATGGGATGTATAACTGTATATCATCACCTAACAGTGAGGCAAGATGTTGTATTGTTGAGTGTTATGTCCAAGGGCTACCGTACAGTCAAGAGTTCAACTGCTCCCAGAATAGGGGGTCAGTCCACAGGTGATGCTAGCTGCTGATGATTTCAATTCTTTAGTCTAGGCAAATATTTCCAGTTTTCTATCCTGCCGTTCCATCTGTGGCTCTGGGTTCTCACTGACCCCTGCAGTCTTTCACCTTTGACCATGTAAGCATTTCCTGTCCCGCTGCAGGATGAGAAGAAGTGTTTCGACTGTGACTCCAGGCGGCCTTATGACCCAGTGTACAACACCATCAATCACCGGATAGAGAACGTTATCACCACCTTCAAACCTCACCGCAAGAAGTCCTGGTGGCAGTCTGAGAATGGTGAGCAGACTTTGTGGTCACTTTTGATCTGCACTGACACACAGTATCAGTGCACGATTTATTAAGATAGCTAAAATGAATAGTCATTAAAGCAATTAAAATAATAATTGAAATAGTAGTTACTGACTTCTGACTTGTCCTAGCCTATTAGCTAACCTGTCTCCCTATATGTCATGTTGCAATGGAGCAGGGAAATGCACACAAGGATTGTGGGAAATGACGGTTGTAGCAAGTGTGGGTACATGTGAGGAAAACAGTATGGACCATCCAGTCAGGTTTGCATTTAAGCCTTTCAAAACTACACAGGAAGCATCGCTGTTGTATTCAGGCCATTTATTTCATATGACAGCATCTGCTTTTGCTGCATTGCTCTGGTGCAGATGCCGTGTGTTGCAGTGAAAGGGTCACTTTTTTGGATGAATGATTTTGTAATTTTTTTAAACATTTTTGTTCAGAAAGAGAATGCTTTGAAATCTGCTCCTTAGCCCCAGAATGAATAACAGTGCCAATATATGCCACACACACACACACACACACACACACACACACACACACACACACACACACACACACACACACAGACATAAAGAGTAAACAGAGACATCACAGATGCATATACAGTTCCTGTATACTTTCATCCCAATTCTCAGTATTTCAGATGTGAAGTCAGTGTGTAGAATGTGTAATTCAGTCTGAGGTCTTTCATTTCCAGGGCTACAAATTTGCACTGAAGCTTTAATTACAGTTGAAACAATAAATTTGAATATAGATATGTAGTAGGGAGAAAATTGAGGCATTTAAAAAGAGGAGGCAGTGGATATAAAGCAGAAATAATTCAACTGGAAAAAGGATAAAAATTGGAAAAAGAGCAAGATGCCTAAAATTTTATTGAAACCATGAGCAGTAAGCAACTGGTAGCTATAGAGAATTTTAAATGCAGTATTAAGTTGCTCACAAACACACTCTCTCTCTCTCTCTCTCTCTCACACACACACACACACACACACACACACACACACACTGTGGCCAACATCCTCTGACCAGCTACAGATGGGCTTAATAACAGAGTAGGTCCTGCTCTGGCGTCTTAACAGAGAGAGAGAGAAGGAAGATGACAGAGAGAGGAGAAAAGTAAAAGCTCTGATGGAAAGAGAAAAGTGAGGCAGTCGCCAGGACTGAGTGAGAGACAGTAGTAAGGGACAGGGAGAGGGACCTGTTTGAGACAATGAGTGACTGTAAAGCCCTGTGCAGAGAGGCCAGTTGGTCACAAGGCTCATTTCAGCTGTTTGTGAGCCATGTTGCTGTAATAGAGTGCTGTTGATGACAGCACTGTGCAGCAGCACCAGACTCAGAATAGAACAGAGAGAAACAGAAGAAGAAGAAGAAGAAGAAGAAGAAGGGGGACAGGAAGCGTAGTGACTATTTTTACTCCTGTTTGCTGCTGCTTTTCCATGGCATCTCTGTGGTATTTCCATGGTGGTGGTGGCACAGTACGCCTGTGTGATATGGGTCACAGTGGTTTGATTGTGTGCACTTATTAATTGGAAAGGCAGTTTCATGGGCATGCATGCATGCTGGCATTAAAAGGCAGCGTGGGCTAAACAGGTGCATTCTGCATGTGTACGTTATGTGTGCCTTTTACATCATATTACATCACAGTTTAGTGCGTATGACTTGTATGACAACAAACTATCAGCAAGACTTATTTACTCTTTGAATTGGCCTCTCTCTCTCTTTCTTTCTCTCTCTCTCTCTCTCTCTCTATCTCTCACACACACACACACACACACACACACACATACACACACACATACGCACTCCCTTCTTTTTCTTTTCCATCGTGTTCCTTCCTGTGCCTTTCAGCTGTTGATTTATGGTTGATTATGCAAGTGTGTGTGAGTAGTAGTTGTTCTAGTTTGGGAGTTTGGGAGTTTTGGGAGTTTGGGAGATCCACTGGTTAACTACACTATTTACAGAAATGAGCTTGCTACAAACATTACCAGTTTACCTAGACACTTGGTTTCAATGTTAACCCTTTAAAGGTGCTATGTCTTAGTTATGAGCCTCACAGGGCTGTATGTGACTGTAAGTGTTAACTGGAGACTCACTGTTGAAAATGCTCATGGTAAGTTTCCCCTCACCGCCCGCAGCACACAGCTTGTTTTCCTTTTGTTGGACTAGTTTTAGGGATAACATTAGAAAGTCAGGAAGACTCTGGTCCAGAGTATGCTATAGTGAGCTGAACACTGGGCCCACAGTCATGTTATCTCACATTTCAAGTTGTAAAGCCTGGATTTGATAGAGCTGTAAGCCGTAGACTGATAGCCGTAGAACTTCATACTAGTAAATGGTAATTGTTCTAAAATTTGGACATAAAGATGCCTTCAACATAGCTAATGCTAAAGTGTCACATCACAGTCAGATATATATTCACCTACCCAGAGCAGCAGTAAACAGGATTCGTTTTTGTAACTGATGGACATAACTCCTCAATAACCACCACACCATACACATGTGACATAATGTATGGTCTAAAGTTAATGTAGATATTAGGTAAGAGTGAATTATAAGGTCAAGCAGTGTACAACCATACCAAAGAACAGAAAGATGCTAAAAGCCTTTGTGAAGCAGCAGATTCAAGTGATTATTCTCTCTGGGGTTCATTAATACATGCAACACATTTCACATTACACATAGTTATTTGAGCCATTGCTTATATAAAGATATTGATTAGTTCAGCTTCAATTGGTAGGTTGACCATATCAATAGCATAGAAATCCATCTGCTGTGTTTCTCCTCTGGCTGCTTCTCCAACTCTGGGCTTTTGCTAACATGGCCCATTAAAATACTGTGTGCCACACACACTCACACTGTCATTACCTGCAAGCTGTGAAATGTTAAGGTGTTTAGGTGATTCCCCAGGATACACGGACATGTATAGACACATGTTTTTGCTTGTAACTAAGTAGGCATTTAAATGAATCCTACCTTTTTTTTCTTTTGCATGTACGAAAAAGCTGTGGTTTGTCTTCAAATCAGCAGTTTAAAGCTGCAGTAGGTAAGCTCGAGAAGAGAGCAGACTTAGCCTGAAAACCCTCTCCGCTGCACTCATGCCCTGCCTCTAAGCCCCTCCTCCCTGCGGTGTCTGTGCGGCTGCCGTGACAACCAGTAACGTTAGCCTTAGCATCGGAAACAAGCTAACTCTGCCCAGCTGCTACATCACAGTCACGTACGCACTGTGGAGTGTTACTGTAACAACCACCATATTAGCTTCATGGTTATTTGTTGTCTTAGCCGTACATGCTATTGTTGGCAGCGGCGGTATGAGCAGTTTCTCCTTTGCGGGTGGCTGTTGCTCCGCCATAGCTTTCACTAGCCTCCTGACGCCGCTCACAGAGCTGTTTGACTGAGCGGCAGCCGGCAGCATGAGCGGAGTTTGCAGCATCTGTGAGTAGTGATTGACAGATGTCAGACACTCCCTCAGACGCTCCTCTGGCTTTGATTGGTTGGTTTGTGTCGGGCGCGGTGGATTCTAGCAAATCGCAGTAGGAGCAGTAGGCGGGACCAATGGAGCAGGGTTTTTTTCACAGATTACATGTTTCATGTACTGCAGCCTGGGCATAGGGACAGTTTTAGCAAATATGACAAAAAATTACTTTTATACAAGTTACCTACTGCAGCTTTAAAAGTTACTGGGTTGTAAAGTGCTAACTTGTAAAATACAGAATTCATGTGGTGCGGCTTTTGTACATTCGTGTGCAGGAATGGGACAGTCCTCTTGGCTTTATGCTCTATGTGTAATACAAAAACCCAGAGAACAAGAGTGAAAGTGGTCTGCGGAGTAACGTGGCCCTCCAGAACATTTGGTTCTCTACAGCTCAGGAAGTGTGTGGGCTTTTCCGACATGCTCTCTAAATTTCTCCTGCCAAGACTGAAGGCCTTTTCCTTTCAAGATGCCATTCCTCAAGCCAAAACCATGGTTGCTGATTCATTTGCTGCAGCTAGCCATTATTCGCTGCCATCCATCTGTCAGAAACTGATGATAGAGATGGAAAATGAGTGCAAGCAGTTTTTAAATTTTTGACGCAGCATAACACACAGTTCTTCACTGTATGTAGAATGTAAAATGTTGGCTTTGTGTAAACTCTCTGTGTCTCTCTCTCGTAGGAAAGTCGGATGTCTTTATCCAGTTGGATCTGGAAGCAGAGTTTCATTTCACTCACCTGATTATGACCTTCAAGGTAGGATGAGAGTTCTTGTGGTCAGCTTGTTGACCTGTATCAACAAGTAGCTGAAAAGTTTTTTTCTTAAAGACCGTGCAGAATTCTTGTCTCAGACACTCTTCTCTTGCAGACTTTCCGTCCGGCAGCCATGCTGATCGAACGGTCAGCAGATCTTGGTCGTACCTGGCAGGTGTACCGCTACTTTTCCCATGACTGTGCCTCTACCTTTCCCGGAGTGTCTCAAGGTCCTTTGCGGAACATTAATGATGTCATCTGTGAGTCACGCTACTCTGACATTGAACCATCAACAGAAGGAGAGGTGAGTTATTGACTGAAGGAATAACCCCAAATGACCCAAATGCTCAAGAATAAAGCTAAGCTAATTCTGTACATGTGCATAATTTCCATCTTGAGAGATATGCTTATTGTTTTCATGCGCAAAATTAGATGAGAAGACAGAAAGAAAACAACTCCTCGTGCCTTACTGCTGTCAGTGGATTAGCTAAGTGTAACATAAGAATCAGAGCAGGAAGCAGAGGGAGGTGACAAGGTATAACCCCACCATATTTAAAAAGCTCAACCAAATTTTTTAGTGAACATATTGAATACTGCTCAGCCATGTGGACCACTAAGCCTGATTCATGCTCATGTTTCATGCACTGCTACTTATTTTGTCATTATTCCAAGTCTCAGACAGTTCAAATATCTAATGTGCTGTATGTGCTGGCCTAGGTCATCTACAGAGTGTTGGATCCAGCCATCAGGATTGAGGATCCATACAGCCCGAACATCCAGAGTAGGTCACTCTCGTATTTTTACCAGCAGATTGATGATGTATAACCCTGTGGGGTGATGCAACACACCAAGGTCATGTCAGACAAGCACAACACATTGTTTATGTGGGTTTATGTGCAGGCAGACCCCTAACCCCTCGGATATAAGCATATTGTAAAAAATAAATTCTTGTTCCAAACATCACAAAATACATAAGACTGACAGAAACCAAGCCAACGACTTTCCAATGACTGAGAATGTGCTGAAGAAGATGCAAAGTCTAGTGGGAATCAGTGATAATGCTAGCAGGTTAGGGCCTCCACCTGTCCGCCTGGATTATAAAATATACAATTCAGTCCCAGTGCTGAATGTCGTAAAGATGCAGACGTCTTTAAGTGTGTCTTAAAGTGGACATAACCAGCGCTGTGTGGACATGAAAGTTGAAAAGAATGTTGTGTATCAGCATCTGTAGGTTTTACAGGCATTTTCTGGCCAGCAGTGCACCACAGAAGCTGACGGTGTTTCCTGGCAGCGCTAGCCCTCAGGTGTCAGTCACCTGCCATGAAGAACACCCACCCAGAGGCCTGAAGCTTCAATTCTGTTTCCATAAATATCCTCTTATTCTCCTTTGAAAATTGTGAAAGCGTGAACAGTAGCTCCATCGTCATTATCCTGTAGTTTATCTCTGTCCTTTTCCTTGGCGAGCTGTAGTCCCATTTGTCACCATAAATCAAACTCCATCCGACACAATTAGCTCTTGTTATCAAGCTGTGACACATTACAGACCGTAACAGCCCCCCTCTCTCTCTGGGGTGTGAAACATGGCCTCGCTGTGTGGAGGACATGGAGAGATGTGAAAAGCAGCTGTTTCTCTCCCACACAGCCTCACTGTCCTGGCCCTCATGTTTAGACTGGCAGGACATGAGAGCTTTTCCCAGAAACCCGAGCTAGGTTTCCAATGCAACAGCAGAGGTTGTCTTGTTCTGTTGCTAAACATCTCGCTGTATCTGGCCCACATGAAGACCCCTGACTCTTTCACAGCTGAACAGTCCATATTTACTGTCTGCTGTTGTCAGGACAATGAATCAACATCCAAAGTAAATTAGTAGAGTTAAGCCTGCTAGGCAAACCTTCCTCTCTGCCTCTTTGATTGGCGGACAATAACCCAAATCACAGCCCTGATCTAACCTTAACTATTGAAGAACTAAAGCATTTAAATGGTAGAGCCTTTTGGGGGAATACTCAGCCTCAGAGAAAGTGTGTCAACAATCATTTTCTATCTAAGATGTTCTTACTCCCAGCATTTGCATATATTTGCATATGGATTACAGGTTAACTGTACTCGTCAACAGAGCTTCATTAACTAAACTTCCAAATATTCTTTTCTTATAATGTTATTAAAATGTCCTGAATGTGAAAACAGAAATGTGAAATTGTAATTTCAATGAAATGTTTTTCAAGACTATGGGTACATCTTCATATGCTCCATGGTAATTGAATTCATTGCTCCAGACAGCATTTTAACAGTTCATTTACAGGATATGGTCTGTAACAGATATGGACATTCCATAGGACAAAGAGAAAGCTAAATGTCCCTAGGGGGGTGTGCAGGAGTTGAGGAGGAGGAATCCAGTGATAGCTGTCTCCACATAAATGGGTACATTGCAAACGGGAACTGCTGTTGGCTTATTTGACATAGTTTTAATGGTGCCAATTTACTAAAACGGAAACAAATATAGACTAAAAATGGGCCTCATAAGAGAATAGCAGTATCTACCTAAAGCTGACGTCAGCTGGCTTTCATTTTTAGGAAATACCAAAACACCAAACTAAGATGTGAACATGCTAAATATTATACCATCTAAACATGAGCAGCATTAGCATCATGCCTGTGTGCATGTTAGCTTTGCTGATGTTTGTCTTGAGCTTTATGCCCCACTGGTCTCCAGTGAGTACAGTGTGACTGTGTCTGGTTTTGGTTTTCAGGAAGGCTTGTGTCACCAGTCACCTTTCTGTCAGCTCTCTTTATGCATTCCTTTAGGTGGAACTGGTGATAAATATCAATCTCAGGTTCAGCCTTGGGTGCTTGAAAGCTGCTGTTTGGATGCTTTGGTTGCTGCTGACTGATTTGGAGGACTGTTTTCCAGCCTGCTGTTGCAGCATGATCACAAACAGACAGTGTCTTAGCACAGTGGAACTGGAGGGATTAGCGCTTGTCTGTCAGAAAGGGATTCTATTACTTCAGATAAAGTCAGCGGGACAGGGTTTGGAAAATAAAGCCGTGGCTTTGTATTACTGTTGGTCACTGTTAGTAGTGTAGCCATATTTCCTGCGCTGTTAGCATAGGATAGTCAGAAGTACAACAGTATCAGTAAATGTGTATGACAAAAGGTGTGTGCCCTTGTGTAAATTTGTGAACAGTGTGTTGGTGTGCTTGGGCGTTTTGGCACAGCTGCATGAGTTTGTGTGTGCTGATGACTGCTGGTGAACAGCTGGACTGTAACAGGGGGATGCTCTGACCGTGGCCTTTCCAGCAGACTGACAGGATGAACAGACTAATCTCTTTGGAAATCTTTCTCCCTATTAGGAGTTTTCTCCAAACAGTCTGAGATGATAAAGAGGCAGGATGTGGGAAGATCCATTTCAACACCACATTCCATTACTGTCCATCATTTTCCGATGTCCCCTTCCAAAAATGTACTCGAATCTCACAAATGACATTTGGATTGTATTTTGCTCAATATATGGAGAGACTGTTCAGTTCGTTGAGAGACACCAACATCAAGGAATTGACTATTTATAGCAAGTGGTTATACAGGAAGATTTGGTGGAGAGGGTTCTGCTTTCTCTAGGATCTTTCTGGAGAACTTTTCCCTCTGAATCAAACACATACATGATCGTTACAGTTTTAGTCAATACCAACATCAAACATGTGGAACATAAAGAGGAGGTCGGTGTGATGATGGAGCTGCAGCAGCAAACAGTGTTGGCATGGTGTTATCAGCAGAGCAACAGCGAAGGGTTATCATGGCCACACTGGACACCTGCATCAGTTTCACTGGATGTCACAGACTGCCAATGAGCCAGTGATTGTGAAGCATGAATGAAACAGCTGATGCCAGTCAGGTAATGCAAAGGCAACCTGAGTGCTGTGCTGCCCAAATTCTTCTCACATTTAGATAAATGATAGAGAAGCTAGAGAAAGTTACGTGTGGATGAACACCCAGTGATACTTTTTGCTTAGCAGGTTGCCAGTTGTATCACTCTGGAAGTTGTACGGTTGCAGGTTTTTTTTTTTTTCAGTTCTTACTAGCAGCATGGCTGTGGAGATGGCAGTGATGGTTGGTCAGTCTGTCATCTGGTCAGTCAGTCGCACCAATACTTTGGTCCAGACTGTATTATCTCAACAACTATTGAATGCATTTCCATGAAACCCAAACCCGGGACTGAAGGATGACCTCTAACTTCTCATCTAGTGCCACCAGCAGGTCAAAACCTGACTTTTTCCATGACCATGGTTTTATGATCAAATACTGCAGTCTAGTTCACCTTTTTTAATTTTTTCAAGGTTGTCTTATAATGATACTCACATGCCCATTTGCACACTGAGTTACTGCTAATCATTCCTCTGGTCTATGAGGAAACCCCCTCCTAAAGCAATTCCAAAGTGAGAGATAGGGACAAGCTGCAGAATGAGGACTCATTCTGTGCGAAACTGCTTTCCAAAGTTTAGCTGAGGCTAATACAGGAAGAGACTTGAGCCGTCTGAGTTAGTCAAGTAAAGTGTGGATTTTCCAAACAGTCATTTCCGTACAAAATTCCTTCTTTGTGCTTTGCAAGTCACAGAGGAGGGATATGTAACACAAGGTGGAACTATAGAGATAGATTGATCAGACAATTAGTTGACAACTATTAAATTTACCGTTTTGATAATCGATTAATCAGTTTGAGTAATTTTTTAACAAAAAAAAAAAAAAAAAAGTCATGATTCTGATTCCAGCTTCTTAAATGTGAATATTTTTTTATTATTTACTCCTCTTTGAAGGTTTACTGTATGACATGGAGAAATTGCTTATTTCATATGTCATTGGAATTTAAACTGCCCTTTATAAAATACTCATCCATGCTTTTCCCTGTTTAAGTTCAGTGTAACCTCAAGCAGCCTCATAACTGTGAGGACTAACTAATCCTCAGGTCATCCCAGATCATTAACTGTTCACCCATGATGCTTTGCTACATATGCAGTTCTGTCATACTCCACTGGCTTTGACTTCCTGTTCCTGGTGTAAAAGGGCTTTTGTGCAGTGTGCATGTGCATGTACGTGTGTGTGTATGTGTAGTTGTATTTTGAACCCATTTTTCAGCAGCTGTCCTACTGCTCACCAACTTGTCTCATACCATATGACATACCATACATTAATACAACAGTAAACTTGACAAAACCCCAGTCCACTAGAAAGGAAGTCGTATTCTGATTACATACCTGTTTGTACATTCTGTTCCTCTCCCTCTTATTCTCTTCATGTGCTCTCTCTCTCTCCAACAGACCAGCTAAAGATCACCAACTTGAGAGTGAATTTCACCAAGCTTCACACACTGGGAGACAATTTGCTGGACCCCAGAGCTGAAATCAAAGAAAAGTATTACTATGCCATATATGAGCTCGTCGTACGTGGAAACTGCTTTTGCTATGGCCACGCCTCAGAGTGCGCCCCCATCGATGGCATCAGGGATGATATAGAAGGAATGGTGAGTGGTGAGGCTTCAGTTGCAGAACAGACTTTTAGTACTTTTTCCACTAGTTTCCCTCTTGTAATCTACTCTCATAATTTTGATTCTTCGTCCCATGTACATTGCCTTAACTGCACCTCCCATTACCATTTAAGGTTCATGGCAGGTGTGTGTGTAACCATAACACCAAGGGTTTGAACTGTGAGCAATGTAGTGACTTCCATAATGACCTGCCCTGGAGACCAGCCGAGGGACGCAACACCAATGCCTGCAAGAGTGAGTACAGAGGAGGAAGCAAAGGGGACATGAAGTGACCCAGATTTAGAAGCCAATAGGCATTAATGAAAAATAGATCACATGTACTTCCACTTTTTAATTGACTAATTGACTAATTGTTTACACTGACTGACAGTTTGGGGTATTTACAGCAACCTGGGCTGCATCTGCTTATGGATAGTAAACACTTGTTGAAAGTGAAATGTTTTGATTTAAGTGGTGGTCGAACAAAACCAAGGTGAGAACCCAGAGGTGCAGACTTGACAAAAAAGGCTGAGTGGAAACTGTCCAAGTAATTTATTCTACAAAATGAAGGCAACCAAAATCTACTCAGTCCAAAATCCAAAAACAAAAGCATTACTAGGAAAACAACAAACTTTTGACAAACAGGGAAAAAAGGAATACTCACTATAGCCACGGAGGGCCGAGGAAAACCACACACAAGGGGATGATCCCACAAAGACAAAGGAAACACACAGACTTAAATAGACGGGGAACTAAACAGACTCAGGTGGACACAATCACAATCACAAGGGTGGGACACATACAGGAAGTACAGAAAACTAAGACACATGAGGGAAGGCTACCAAAATAAAACAGGAACTGACCACAAAATATTCTAGATCCTAACATGAAAATCAGAACAATACAGACATAAGTTGATGTTTGAGTTCGAGATGTATGTCTTTTTTCTAGAGTGTAACTGCAATGGCCACTCAACCCAGTGCCACTTTGACATGGCTGTGTATTTGGCCACTGGAAATGTCAGCGGAGGAGTGTGTGATGACTGCCAGCACAACACCATGGGACGCAACTGTGAGATGTGCAAACCTTTCTACTACAAAGACCCTTTCAAGGATATCAGGGACCCCCGAGTCTGCATAGGTGAGCTTGTGTTTGTCTCCCCTATCAGAGAAAATGTCAGAACAAGTACAAGTGGCATTTTCTGAAGGAAATGAATGTGTATGTAGAATGTGTACTCATTCTCTGGCATGTTAAATCTGAACAATCAGACATGATACACATATTTTTAGATTCAGTGTGATGTACACTTTCAGAAGATATTATAATCTCTGATGTCCGTTGTGAATAAGCTTCCATAAATCATCTTAGAAATCATCAGTCATTAGAACAGAGCTTTTTAAATTTTATTCAGTAACAAAGTAATCCAGTGATAGCTGCCATCCATGGGTGCAGTGCAAACAGGAACTGCCAGTAGCTGGTTTGGCATACTTTTTATGGGGATGTTTTCACGTGTTGGTTTTTGTATGGATTAAACAAGATGTATAGTGTTAATTAGTGAACTTTAGATGTGCTCGTAGGTAGATTTTGTTACGTTTGGACAAAGAATTTCTCCTTACATTTCACTCGAGTTTAGTTGCAATTGCATGTTGAATTTGAAGTCTTTAGTCACACCTACCAGATTTTAGCAACCAGCTATAGAAAATCAGTTTGGATTAAGAAAGACCTGAAGGAACATGTAGGAGCATATGCAAACATGGTATTTTTCAGAAAAAAGACAGAGTTGTGGTCTATACTGATCCAGGAGTGTGTTCAAGTGCTGAAGTATGCGTGTGTGAGTGTATACATGTTTAAGTGTCCGCTGTATATTTATTTGCTATAAGTGTGCTTTTTAGTATTATTATTTTTTAATTAGGATTATAATTATCTTAATGACAATAGAGGCTGTCCTTCCTTTTGGGTCACACAAAACATAAAAATCACATTCCAACACGCCAACTGACAACATTGCAAAAATGCATCGCCCAAGTTTACCCTCCTATCAATAAAACCCACCTGGCACCTGTCTGTCCCATAGCTTGTGACTGCGACCCAGACGGTTCCCAGAATGGAGGGATGTGCGACAGCCACACAGACCCCTCCCTCGGCATGGTGGGAGGTCAGTGCCGCTGCAAGGCCAATGTCGAAGGGCCGCGCTGTGACAAGTGTAAGACCGGCTTCTTCGGCCTGAGCGCTGACAACCCTCAGGGCTGCCAACGTGAGTACAGTCTCTGTTATAACTCAGAGAAATGTTGCAATGATTCAGATTGATTCAAAAATGTTAGTAATGACAAACAACTGCTGTTTCCAACACCCACAATGAACCTTTAAATGCAATGAATAGTGTCATATTTCTCTCTTCACTGCAAAGGGCACTGTCCATAGTGCATTATCTGTGATTGATTTGTAAATCTTGCAACTTTTTGGGAGAATACTGAATAAAAACAGATTGGATTTTCTGCAAATGCAAAAGAGGTAGGGAGCTTTTTAGCCCTAAGTAGTGTCTGTAGGCCTTTTTCTCAGGCTGCAAATGTCACCAACACCCTCCACCAAGAGTACTGTATGTTGCCTTAGAGGTGCGGGAAAAGTCCACAAATGACCACTGCTCATAAAGTTGAATCGCTGTGACACAGCTATTGCACGGTGATCAAATCTCCTATCTGGATTTTGTTGACTGAACAGGAATAGAACATTTTTTAGAGAGACTTTATTAAACAAACAGAACATGTTAAAGTGGTATGAGGGGGAAGTGAGAGGGTACATCGCTTACATCCTCAGTTAAAAGTGTGTGCTTCCTACTTAGAACCATGCTTTTCAGTGTGCTGCAGTAACTAATTATCTGTCTGTGAGAAAAATTAATCCATTATGCCCTCTGCCCTGTGCCATCAGCTTGCCGGTGTGACCATAGGGGAACAGTGTCAGGGAGCTCCCAGTGTGATCCAGTCAGTGGAGACTGCTTCTGCAAGCGTCTTGTCACTGGACGCAGCTGTGACCAGTGTTTGGTAAGACGGTGAAAAAAATGCTTCTTTTAGCCTGACTTTTTTTCTGGCTTAAAAGTGGTGGTTGTGGTAACAGTTATCCACTTATCAGGAGATCGATAGTTCAATCCCTGGCCTTAGCAGTTCACATGTCGAGGTAACCTTGGGCAAGACACTGAACCTCAAATTGCTAATGAACAGGTTGCCTAGCCAGCGTATGAATGTGTGTAAAAGGGTGATTGCAGAAAGTTGTAAAAGCACTTTCAGTGGTCTTCAGACTAGAAAAGTGCCATATAAAATACAGTCCATTTACCAAAAGGAAAATGTTCTCTTGCTCTCCTCACCCCTCAATAAACCCAGTTAGTGGTAATGTGACAGTGAACAAAGACCCTCCAGATGGGCCTATACTTCCTGTTTCCCTTGCTGGATAACTGTTTTTATCTCTTTGTCCGTTTCTTTTTGTACATTTCTGTCACTTTATCATTGGATGTTTGACACTAAACATGATACAATTACATTTGATGTAAACACTGTAAATCCCTGACATTTCACTCCGTTGTCCATATTATTATTTCCTCTTTGGTTCTGAATTAGTGCTGCTGATCTTCCTTACTCTGTTTCTTTCTCATCTTTCCCTCACACCCTTTCTGCCAAGCAGCCTAACATGTTAGCTGGTGATCAGCTTCCTGTTATAATTCAGCCTCTTGTCCCAAACCACCTCAGCCAGGAATAGTGTAGGCAGGAATATGAGCTCCTGCCTGGGCCTTGTGTCTAAATTTAACCTAGGGATTTGAGGCTTGTCCGGTTAGTGTGGATTACAGCAGGCCTAAAATGGTCAGGGCCTGGACCTGGTCCGAAAGTGGATCCTGCCATCTGATGAGAAGTGTGACGCCTCATTTTAGTAGCAATAGTGTAACGTCAGCAATGGACAGAATTAAAAATTACCTCACTGTGGTGAGGTATATTTGGAAATAAATACATTTAGAAAATAAAAGTAACATGCTTAAACATTCTCTTCACCGAAGAGTATAACTTAATGTCATTACTGCCTCAGAGTCTCTCTTTCTGAATAGCTATCAAGTCTAACAGACTAGCAAGAAGACAACCAGGCACAGAGCAGTATTCTGTAGATGGATGGGTGCTAAAGTTTTGTCCACAAACTTGAACTGGTCTGGTGCAAATAGAGTGTAAATGTTATCAGATATTTATGTAACACTAAGGGAGAAACCACAAAATGTAGCAAAGTACAAATACATGAAAAGGGAAATTGCTGACTGCAAGAGAAATCCAGTGTTCCCACTGTTAAGTCAGCTCTTTCTGAAAGAAAATCTCACATGTCAACTGAAGGGAAATGGGCAGTAATAATGTGCCTGAAAGCTATGAATGTTGTTTTATTGGATTAGAGAGCTAGCTAGATAGTGAGAGTATGACTCACACTCACATATGACAGTGGAAGCCCCCCTCCCACCCTGTAATAGCATGGACAGTAATGCAGCACGTCTGTCAGGAGCTCTTTCTGCTTGTGATTCACTCTGCCCCCTGTCTGTCCCTCTGTGTTTCCAGCCAGAACACTGGGCTCTGAGCCACGACATCAACGGCTGCAGGGGCTGTGAGTGTGACATTGGAGGAGCCCTGGACAACCAGTGAGTGACGCTCTATCTCTAACCCTCACTCACAGGTCACACATCAAGTATGAGGCTGCTAGAAATAAGATTGCATTGCATGGAGGTCCCTTTCAAATGTTGAGACATAACACATATGACATTAATTTGCCGTGCTTCTCGAGGTTGACAGCTGTTATCAGTCATGCTAATTAGATGGAAATGTAGATCTGTCCACGACTTCTGAAGAAATTGCAATAGTAATTGTTTACATTACTGATTAAAGGCCAAGCTTCCAGCATTGACAGCTACTGTAAGCTTTATGATATCAGCTATAGCAGTGAAATAACAAAAATACCTATCTCTTCTCTGTAGCTGCTCCATGGAGAGTGGTCAGTGTCGCTGCCGCAGTCACATGACAGGACGCCAGTGTGCACAGGTGGAGTCTGGATATTTCTTCATGGCTCTGGATCACTTCCTTTATGAGGCTGAGTTGGCCAAAATGGG
This sequence comes from Chaetodon trifasciatus, assembly GCA_037975065.1. NCBI lineage: Eukaryota > Metazoa > Chordata > Actinopteri > Chaetodontiformes > Chaetodontidae > Chaetodon > Chaetodon trifasciatus. The sequence continues at coordinate 14,414,410 of JBBMOE010000009.1, read as the reverse complement.
GCAGGTGAGCCCACCCCTATTCTTCATGGGCACACATTTGTATTGGAGTAATTCTGTGGCTTCAGTGAGGAAATATATTTAAAAATGTACCTGAATATGTCAATATATTATCAGAGCTCTACACTGGAGACCAGGGAGCACCAGCAGGGCCGCCCCGCCACATGGACAGGCCTTGGGTTCGCTCGGGTACCTGAGGGTGGCACCCTTGAGTTCCTCATCACTAACGTCCCCTACTCCATGGAGTATGACCTGCTTATCCGCTATGAGTCACAGGTATGTGTGTGTGTGTGTGTGTGTGTGTGTGTGTGTGTGTGTGTGTGTTTGTGCGTTAGCCATTACTTTGTAACGGTCTTCCTTCCATTTTCATATTTCACGAGTTTTCTTTTGACTGCATATTAACCATTTAATTATGATTCTACTCAGATGCCCAGAGACTGGGAGGAGGTGCGAATAACAGTGATCCGCCCGGGGCCGATTCCTACCAGCAGCCCCTGTGGAAACACCATCCCAGATGATGACAGACTCACCGTCTCCCTGCCTGCTGGTGCCAGGTTTGTAGCTCTCTCTCTCACACACACACACACACACACACACACACACACACACACACTGAACTCACGCATACACAGTCACTGAGTGTTAACTGTGCGCTGCTTGTGTTTGCTTCAGGTTTGTGGTCCTTCCTCAGCCTGTGTGTCTGGAGAGAGGTGTCACTTACACCCTCCGCTTTGAGTTCAGACGCTATCAGGACACCAACAGTATCCTCAATGGAGCGGCCAACGCTGTCCTCCTTGTGGACTCTGTGAGATTCATTACTTTTTTTTTTTCCTTTAAAGCCCTTTTCACACATGCAGTCTATCCCTGAAATGTTCAGGAACATTTCCTACATGAGGTCATGCATCAATGGGAGAAAGTAGGTCTGTACTGCCAATTTCTCACCTCTAGACCTCAACAGTAGCATTTCAGGGACAATGCCAGTACAGCTGTGTTGTGAATGAAAGCAGTGGCATTGCAGGGTCAAGCATGCTGTCAGATGGAAGAAGCTTTTACATAGAGCAGGTGAGCAAATCACAAGCCTCCACTGATGTTATATTTGAATCTCCACGTTGTGTCAGTAGATCATGAAAAAACATGACTAGTCTCGGTAACTTGAGCATAATAAGAACAGTGACACTTCACAAAAACAGCTCCCTGCCCGCCATGTTCCTGAAAATAGTAAGAGATGCCTTATGTCCTGCATTGACCCATCTTCTTCTTCTTCTTCTGCTAAGTGTTTTGGCGGTTATCATCCATGAGAGTTTCTTTACCACCATCTGCTGGATTGTCCTTTGTCCCATCTATTCTGCCATTGCCATGGCATGTGTGAAAGGGTGCAGGACAGAAATGTTCCTGAATGTAGCTGCATGTGTGAATGGTTAAAGTGCCTGAAAGGTTATCCCAGTAACTGCCTGTGGACTGTGTGTTGGAAGAGGCTTAAAATAAGCTTCTGGCTCATGAAGAATTTGCAGTTTTCATTCCACACACAAACATCTTCCTCTGTCCTTTTCATAAATCCTTGCTCATCTCCAGATTGCCTTGATGCCACGCCACTCCTCCATGGAGATGTTCAACGCAGGAGATCCAGCCTCTAACAACAGGAAGCAGACCTACGAGCGGTATCGCTGCCATGAGGGGGCGAAGAGTGTGACCCGCCCACTGATGAGTGACACCTGTGCCAAACTAATCACCAGCATGTCAGCCATTGTAAATGACGGGGCTCTGCGTGAGTGAAAAAAGTCTTATTACAGGCTTTTGCCTCATTTGAATGTTATTTATCATGTTGACAGTATAGGGTCACATGACCTTTTCCTTGACCTCTAACCTCCCTGTGGAGGAAAAGAAAACAAAGCCTCATTATTTGGACCAGTTAAGTCAACATTAAGAATTATGATTTTGACATGTGGAATTAATTTATTGGAGCTTTTTTCATTGATGCTTTCTCCTCTGTATGAACATCAACTGAGTATTGCAAGATAACAGGCTTAGATGTGTTTTTAGCATTAAGATGGTGCTGAAAGAGTTTCAGCTCATTGTTTACCTCCATCTTTACTGCTTTGCTTCACTCTCACCGCTCTCATAGTGTAGTTTTCAGCCGCTGTTGGCAACTGTTTTCAGAGAATTCCTGCATATGTGCCTGCAGCAAACGGCAGACTGACACAGTTACAGTGATCATAGTGGAGCATTTAGCAGCTATGAGCCAGATATTTCCCTCAGGAGTTGGCTGACACCAAAAACCGAGCTAAAGGAGAGTGGCCTCCCATTCCAGACAGAAATATTCAGAAGATATATAGGACTGTGTTGTGCTCCATGATAAATCCAAAAATCTTTTGTCTGCCTTCTTTATAATTAAAAACTACGTATAATAGCTGCAGTATCATTATAGTTTCTATAATTCTGATCTCAGATGGACTTTTAATCTATGCAACATAGTTGGGAAACCTGTAAAACTAATAATGAATCACATTAACCTTACAGTCATGTAGATATGTCCAGTCATCACAGGGTTCAATGCCTGTGCTTTTCTGTCCTCTTTCAGTTTGTAATTGCGATCTTCAGGGGTCCGTCAGCTCCATGTGTGATGTCCGTGGGGGTCAATGCCGCTGCAGGCCCAATGTGATTGGTCGACGTTGTGACCAGTGTGCTCCAGGAACTTATGGCTTTGGACCTTCAGGCTGCATAGGTGAGAAACTGTGGGCCCCTCTAAATATACCTTGAAATCCAGAGCTGTTACAACATTTTCAATCTTTTGTTTTTTCAAGATTTCCCTGAAGAGCTTTGCCAGTCCTTTGCTTAGATAAAGGCAGTACAACAGCTAATAAAGCAGTTTCAGTGGAAAACTTCTATAAAGAAATCTCTTGGCACTCACACACTTATGACACTCAACTGGCTTTCAATTTTACTTTTATTCCATCAACATAATAACTTGACTTGATGTGCTGTGCCTTTGAGTAGTTATTTGCTATGCTGCTGGCGCCCTCTACTGTCTGTCAGGACAGGACACAGGTTTAAATGAAAAGTTATTTATTACCCATCCCACTTTTCTTTTTCTGTCTGATTCCTTCTCCTTTGCACTTCACTTCCTCCAATCATGCTCTCCTCCTTCCTTTACACCCTTCCGCACCCTTTTCTGCCCGCTGTCCAGCCTGCGGTTGCAGCTTGGAAGGCTCTGTGACTCGGCTTTGTGACAAGTTCACCGGTCAGTGCCAGTGCCGCCCAGGAGCGTTTGGTCAGCGCTGCGACGGATGCCAGGGGGGTTACTGGGGCTTCCCCAGCTGCCGACCCTGCCAGTGCAATGGACACGCCGACCAGTGCGACCAGAGGACTGGAGCGTGCATCAGCTGCAGGGACAACACTGGAGGAGACAAGTGTGAGAGGTGATGCTTCAGTGTGAAGGGGACCAAGCAGCATCAGATCAGTTTCAGTTTAAACATAAAATATCATGTGGATAAGGGGATAAAGAATTATAAATTACCACTTGGCACAAAACAACACTTGATTGTTATTAAATTCAAATTTTAAACAGTTGTGTGTTCATGTGTTTCTGTAGTTATAGAACAGCTTTAAATCCTCATTCAGCCTGAGTAAACCCCTTCGCCCTTTCTGCAGGTGTGCCAATGGTTACTATGGTAACCCAGTTTTGGGCATAGCATCCAGTGGTCAGTGCCGTCCGTGCCCCTGTCCAGATGGACCCAACAGTGGACGCCACTTTGCTGCATCTTGTTACCAGGACAACCGTAACAGGCAAATTATCTGCAACTGCAACCAGGGTTACACAGGTAAACAAACTACATTTGTTATTTTGTGCTTCCTCTTCCACCAGTCCTTGCTTTCTGCTCTGTTGCTCATCCTCACCCTCAGATAATGATTCTGATGAGATCATAGGTGTGTCCAGGTGTGTGTGTGTGTGTGTGTGTGTGTGTGTGTGTGTGTGTGTGTGTGTGTGTGTGTGTGTGTGTGTAGTTACAATGAATTTGACAGCAGTTCATTGTAACTACAGAACCTGTGACATTGTGAATACTGTTGAACCTGTTTAACCTGAACATCATAGTACAGCATCATCATGCTGCTGTTCATGATACACTTTGAGTTTTAAAACAAAACCTCATCTGAGTCAAATGTGTACTGTGTAATTGTGTCTATGATGTGTTTTATCAAGCTAAAGGGCACCTCAGTGGATCATAACTGTAAGATGAAAGATGCCTTTCATATTTAAGAGGAGACACCAGATAGTGACATGTCATCTTCCTGCAGTCTCATAATAGTCTGGTTTGTAGCAAGCTGGAGTTTCGCTGAAAGAAGAGCTGGTGTTACAGTCTAAGTGACCTCAGTGATGAGCCACAAAACAACACTATAGCCACACTAGCGGCTCTGTGAGGATGTACTTTCACTGGTATAGTGTTTAGCATGTTCACCATCTTAATTTATCATTAATTAGCTAATTAGCACAAAACACAAAAGTGAAAGTACAGCTGAGGCTGATGACAATGTCATTAGTTTTCCAGGTATTTGTCAGATAATGGCCATAGATGAATTTGGAAAGGGGTCACCAAAATTATTTTTGCTTTCATTGTCACGGACTCATTAACATCTGAAAGCGAAAATGTCAAACTCATGATGGCACTAGAGTGAAAGTCAGTTGGTCACAAGGATTCATCCTGTGGGGACAATGAATATCCATCCCTGATATCAGGCCACTCTAGCTTCATCCATCCTTATTACCACAGCATTTCTGTTTTTGGTCAACAAGTTGTGCTCTGAAAGAATTAGGTTCCTCAAATCCAGAGAAGCTCTGAAACATGTTGGTAATAAAATTCCAATCTTCTACCTTATGTGGTAAGATGAAGGATGTAACTTAAATGGGGTAAGAATGATATTTGTCAGTGAGTTCTGATGAATGGTAACCTGTGTCATTTCCTCCCTCCCCTTGTATTACTGGCACAGGGATTGTTAAACGCTCCGGGGTGACCATTTTTAAGCGTGAGTAGTGATGGTTGACCCCCGTCCCTTCCCCTCCTCCTCCTCCTCCTCCTCCCTCTCCTCCTACTCTGTTTTCCACCAACCCTCCACTTCACCAGTCCTACCCATGCATGGCTCCAGCACCCCTCCCATCAGCGGTGCTGTGCCACAGTGCACTCCTGCATAGGTGTGAGACCTGGCTCAAAGAATAATATTAAAATTTTTCAAATACTTTTCTGTGACTGACTGGCCATGTGTTATATGGCACTAAAGGGACAAGTAATTGTCCCTAAAAATAAATCAAAATTATATTTTAACTGGTGAAATCATTTTAAAACAAGATTTGAACCAAGTCTGCGTGAATGTGCCCAACAAGGACCTTTTTTTGAGTGATTGTGTCAAAAAGTCTTGTTTCCCCACTCAAAAAATGCCCTTTGAATGTAACGTTCTGTGAATGAGTGATGTGGTTGAGCAGTCATTTCCCAGAGAAACAGAGCTGCTCTGATATAACAATATAACCATACAAAGCACTGATTTCACTATTTTTTCTTTCACCAGCCTGGCTTTTCAGATAAAGCACAATGGAGAGTACTGACTTTCAAAAGTACAGGAAGAGAGAGGCAGTGGGCCTGAAAAACTCAAAGATTGGAGCTGATTACACTTGCTTCTTACGTTTACATTGCCCTCTCATTCTTTCATTCCTGATCCTCATCCAACTTTTTCTTTTTTCTATTTGTCTCTTATTTAATCCTTCCTGTATTTCAGCTTTTATTCTGCCAGCACAGCCCTACCCTTTACCTCTCTACCCCTCCCTCTCATTCCTTCTTTCTCTAATTTCCTTTTCCTGTAAGACTCAAATATGCCAAGTATTTCTTCTGTTCAGTCTGACCTGAAGGACAGCAAATGAGAGAGCACAGTGAGGAAAACAACAACTAATGGTTCACAGGCAAAATAATCCAGTACTCTGCCGGCTGCTGTAGCTGTATAGTACAGTATGCTGCTACAGATGCAGCCAAACATACACAGCACAGTGTGTAAACCAGGATGCAGTGGTCACATCTTTCTCGCTGGAGTTTTCTGAGACATCGTTCCAAAATCACAGAATGTAATGTGTAATGTGCTGACTAATGTTTATGTGATCAATAAGTGTAATAATGTGTTGTGTAATGTACTGAAGAAGGGTGTGAGGACACTTAACTAATGAGAGCTGGTTCACCCAGCCCCACTGAGTGATGATGAGTAACAAAACTGATTCTAGTAACATTCTGTATTAATATAATAATGGTCATGCTTTGCAGAGATGGCTTAAGATAAGTGTTCGGCTAACATGTTTTTGTCAATGGAAGTATCCACTGAAAACATGTTAGTCCCAGTCTAGGACTGCAAAATCCAGTTGTATGAGGAGGGTCCTCATTACTCTGTTCAACCAAGATTACCTGTTGATTCTGCTGCTGCAAATTCACAAGTTTCCTGCTTCTTGCTGTGTATTACACTGTAAAAACAGCTTGGAAAATCCTGTAGAGCACTTCCCCCATTCTCACTGCAAAGCATATTTCAGTTAAAATAAAAGTAGAATATATCACATCTCCTCCTTTTGTAATGCATGTTGTCTTTCCTTTTTGCTTCTTCTTTCAATTCAGGTGCTCGATGTGAGGAATGTGCCCCAGGTTATTATGGCAACCCCTCTCAGCCTGGAGGGCGCTGCCAGCCGTGCCAGTGCAACAACAACATCGATATGTCAGACATGGACGCTTGTGACAGGCAAACTGGAGAGTGCAGGAAATGCCTTTACAACACTGAGGGCCCCAACTGTGGCATCTGCAAGAGCGGCTATTTCGGGGATGCTTCGCGGCGCAACTGCAGGAGTGAGTGACATGTTCATTGAACACAGTCTACAAAAAGAAAAAGTGTTGGCTTCCATGTTGTTTCAAAAGAAGTAAAATCATAATTACAATTATTTTTTGCCTTTCAGAGTGCACGTGTAACTTCCTGGGTACTGATCGCAGCCAGTGTATGGAGCGTGAGGACTGTGTGTGCCAGCGTGCCACAGGGCAGTGCCAGTGTCTACCAAATGTCATAGGTCTGACATGTGACCACTGCGCCCCCAACCACTGGAACCTGGCCAGCGGGAGGGGCTGTGAATCCTGCAGCTGTGATCCAAACAACTCAGTCACCTCCTCGTGTAATGAGGTAGGAAACAATTAGACCTGAACACAATCAAGTAAGCACATCTCTGATGCAGTTTAAGTGTAAATATGTTGACATTCAGTCACATTGACAGAAAGAAAAGAATTGGATCTGTCATGGTTCTATTTTTCCACTCTCTGTTGTGCAGTTCACCGGGCAGTGTCATTGTCGGGACGGCTTTGGAGGGAAGACCTGCACAGACTGTCAGGAGAACTACTGGGGAGACCCCAGGACACAGTGCAGAGGTTAGACACATAAAAAAACAATAAAAACTATATGCACATCCCAGTGCCCAGGAGGAGAGGTGCCACCCTTCAAAGGAGAATGTGGAGAATCAGAGTTTAAACAAATATATCTTCACACCAAGTAGCTGATGTTAAAAAGATTTTAATGCTGACAGCACAAGGCTCTTCCTCAGACTTCCGTTGAATACAGTCGCCATCTTAAATACGCATAATGCATCTTACCAGCACGTGACATGCCACGCCTGTTGCAAATAATGATCAATCAAGAAGTAAGAAACATAACTAAGCAGTATGAGGCCTGACAGCAGCCCCATAATTAATGAATAACATATTTTTTTTGCGGTTAAAATTGATGTCTATGTGTAAACATACCCATTATAAGCTAACTTCCATGTTCACTGCACTCTCTGTCCTTCTCTCCCCCTCCAGCTTGTGACTGTGACTGGCGTGGCATTGAGACCTCTCAGTGTAACCGAGTGACAGGCCACTGTGTTTGCCAGCAGGGGGTGTCAGGTGTCCGCTGTGACCAGTGTGCCAGGGGCTTCTCTGGCCAGTTCCCCAACTGTCAGCCATGTCACCAGTGTTTCGGGGACTGGGATCGCATTGTGCAGGTGCAGTTTCATACTAAGGAGGGTGCTTAAACTTTATCCTATTGATTAGGAATGAGCCATAATCTTTCTTTTCATAATTTTGTCTCATCATCAGGACCTGGCAGTGCGCACGAAGGCTCTGGCAGAGCGTGCCCATGAGATTCAGACCACTGGGCTTACTGGGGCCTATGAGAAGGCCTTCAGAGACCTGGAGGAGAAGCTGGCACAAGCTCAAGGCATTGTCAATGCACGCAATGCCACTGCTGCAGCCGTTGCCACCCTAATGGAGCTTATTGAAGATCTGAGGTACAGCTGTTACGTCAAGAGCTTGGTTTAGGATTTTTTTCTGCCTATGCGCTGGCGACATGCATAGCCTCAAGCATTATGTTTTTGGGTTGTTTGTTTGCCACTCCCTCCCATTCTTGTGAATGTGATCTCAGGAATGCCTTGAAGAAAGTTCCTCAAATCATTTCACAAACATCCACTTGGACTCGAGAATGAACTGATTAGACTTTGGTGGTCAAGGTCACTGTGACCACACAAAATACATTTTTGGCCATGACTCAAAAATTCATTCTCTAATTATCACCAAATTTCACACAAATGTCTCATAGAATAAAATGATGAAGTGATGACATTTTATATCCAAAAAGTCAAAGGTCAGCTTTGACATCATCATCATGCTCTGCAGAAACACTTTCTGGCCATTATTCAACACAATAACTCAGAAACAGAAGGACAGATTGTGACCATTTATCACATTTGGTCAGATACTGAATTAGTGACTTTAATCATGGATGTCCACCTTGAAATTGTGCTGATTGTTTAAATCTTCTGTGCTACTGGGTTGAAGATGTGTGTGAAGCATCCATGTGTACAGTTTGTAGTCCGCCACAGGCTCATTGGTTCTGCTGATATTGAGCTTCAGGTGATCGTTGTTGCACCATGTGATGAAGCTCTCTGCCAGTCCTCTGGACTCCTCTGGAAAATAGTCTCTAAGTGAAGACAACATGTTTCTCACTGGAAATTATTCATTGGAATAAAACATGTCAGTATAGTGAATTGTAGTTTGAAAAAAATGTATTTCCCTTTGAGTCAAGAAAAATCTATTCACCTCTGTACCAGATTTATTAGATTTGTCCAAGAAAGTACTTTTGAAATCAGAAATTACAATTTACATCCCCCAACAACTGTTTGACTGCCCTGCAGAGCGCAGATCGGTGAAACCACTGACGCCCTGAACCGCCTGGAAGGAGACCTAACCATCGTCCAGGACAGCAACTCTGAAGCCAGCAAGGAGCTGAGTGCTCTGGAGAGAGAGGCTAAAGAATTAAACCTCAGTTCAGAGCAGCTACACCACCAACTGGATGTTCTAAAAAACTCCAACTTCCTAGGTGAGAAAAAATGGAGGATAGATGCTCATTATCCAACACTCTTACCTTGAACACTGCGGTCGGCTTTCCTCACCCCAAGTTTCTGTGAAAATGTACTTTTTTATCCTCCTTTTCCCGCTAGGTGCATACGATAGCATCCGTAGCTCCTACAACAAGTCTCGTGATGCAGAGCGGCGTGCCAATGAATCAACAACTACCAGGCCCAGCACTGTCAGCCAATCCGCAGACACTCGCCGGCGTACCGAGCGCCTCATTACTGCCAAGAAGGACGACTTCAACCGTAAAAATGCTGCAAACAAGCGTTCGCTTGGAGACCTCAATGCCAGAGCACAGGACCTGGACTTGAAGAAGATCAATGAGAAGGTTTGACCACACTGATAGAGTTTGATAACATTCATGTGTGAGAAGAAACTACAGAAGCAGTGAAGGGTCAAATGCTTCAGGCTTGCTGGTAAGCAGCAACAGATTAAACTGGTGTAATTCCATTTGAGCCTTCAAGGGAAAACACAGTATCAACAAAAAGATGTCTGGTTCACTAGTTTGTGTAAGATAAACTTTATTTTTATTTATTGGCCATAATTTGCTTTGTGGGGCGGCACAGTGGCGTAGCAGGTAGTGCGTGTGCCTCACAGCAAGAAGGTCGCCGGTTCGATCCCCGGGTCAGGCGGGGCCTCTCTTTGTGAAGTTTGCATGTTCTTACCGTGCATGCTCTCTCCGGGCACTCTGGCTTCCTTCCACAGACCAAAAACATGCTCATCTGATTTAAAATTGTCCCTAGGTGTGAGTGTGTGCGTGAATGGTTGTTTGTCTGTGTATGTTGCAGGGTGTACCCTGCCTCTCGCCCGTCGACAGCTGGGATAGACTCCAGCCCCCCCCCCCCAACCCCGAAAGGGATAGTTGGGGTATAGAAGATGAATGAATGAATGAATTTGCTTTGTGAATGTCTAACTGTTTTTCTATTTGTATTGAACACAATAATAAATAATAATCATAAATAATACATTTAAATATGCAATTCATGTTATTGAATTCCACCACAGTCAAAAGCTAAAAAGGTGGTTCCTGCTATGCTGCTTTGTCAGTTACTTTAGCTTTAGCAGGAATTTTGCAGGGTTTTTTCCATCATGACTGAAAAAGGTAAATTAGTTTTAACTTTAGCTAAGGCTAGCCTTGGCTATATCACTAGCTTTCACTTGATTGTTCTCTTACTTCAGCTTTATAGTTGCTTTCCCAGGCTGTTTTTACAAAAATATGTATATGTATATATGTCTGTATGTGGTAATGTTTATTTATATGCTAAAACAGACCAGAAAAATTCAGTTATGGGGTTGAGTTTTGGCTTTGTTGGACAATGGAGTCTCAGTCTCACACATACACATACGTTTACCTGTTAATTTCCATACAAATACAAATACAAATACATGTTGTCTGTCCCAGGTTTGTGGTGCCCCAGGTGATGCTCCTTGTGGGGAAAGTCCTTGTGGGGGTGCAGGTTGCCGTGATGATGACGGGAACCGTCACTGTGGAGGCCTCAACTGTAACGGTGCTGTAGCAGCAGCCGACAATGCCCTGGAGAGAGCCAAACACGCAGAGAGGGAGCTGAATAAAGCTATGGGAGACGTGGAGGGACTCTTCACAAAGGTATAAAGACATATATAGTTCCTGTAATTTTGGACTACAGCTGTTTCAGCGACATATATTACATCTGTTCAATGAAGAGTAGTAAACAAAGGAGCTATGCTGAATAATGCGGCGTACATCCTCTGTTTCATTCAGGTTGCGGAGGCCAAGAGCAAAGCAGAGGAGGCCAAGGGCAAAGCCCAAGCTGCTCTGGACAAAGCCACCGCCACCAAGAACAAAGTGGAGCGCTCCAATAATGACCTGAGAGACCTCATCAAACAGATCAGAGAGTTCCTCACCCGTGAGTCTGACAGTCTGCTGGGTTTATACATTATGATATCTTTCACATGTGCATGCAGCTAACCAAAAACGAAGAAGAGAAGAGTCATGTTGCCTCTTAATCAACCCTCCTGTGTCAACCCTGCCACCTCTCGTGTTATGCTCCCAGAGGAGGGTGCAGACCCTGACAGCATTGAGGCAGTGGCGAACCATGTGCTGGAGCTCTCCATCCCTGCCTCACCCCTCCAGATCAGACATCTTGCTGATGAAATCAAGGAACGCGTTCGTAGCCTTTCAAATGTGGACGCCATCCTGGAGCAGACACAAGATGATGTCCGCAAGGCAGAGCAACTGCTGCTGGATGCCAAGAGGGCCAGGTAATCAGGGCAGAGTCAGACTTTTGTAGTAGCAAAGAGTATTCCATATTTATTCATCCTCTCTGAGAGCATTTGCTGACAGTAACATTATGTTGTTGCTAAGGCATCGTGCTGAGGGGGTAAAGACCACAGCAGAGACAGTGAAACAGGCCCTGGTGGATGCCAAGACTGCCCAGACGTCAGCAGAGAAGGCCATAGCGAGAGCCAGAGCTGACATTGGGGACACTGAGGCCCGCCTTGTACAGGTAACCAACCAAAAAAAGTAAGATTTTTACTGCTCCATAGTCCAAATATTTCCTTCAGGAAAGCTCTAAAACAAGCTTAAAGGAGAACAGGTGAACATGAACATCGAAAGGTGAATATTGGAATTACATTTATCAGCCGGCCAGAACTCCAAATTCGCTCCATATCTGCTGGATGTGTAACATATAATTATATTCAAAAATGTCAGTGTAGTGTTTTAGCTTCTCGACCGGAAAAAGGTGGCTTGCTCTCTCCAGGTTCGGGGAGTGTTCGTGCCTCAAGTGGAGAAGTTTAAGTATCTCGGGATCCTGTTCACGAGTGAGGGAAGGATGGAGCGTGAGATTGACAGGCGGGTCGGTGCACCGGCAACAGCAATGCGGTCGCTGTACCGGTCTGTCGTGGTGAAGAAGGAGCTGAGCCGAAAGGCGAAGCTCTCGATTTACCGGTCAATCTACGTTCCTACCCTCACCTATGGTCATGAACTTTGGGTCATGACTGAAAGAACGAGGTCCCGGACACAAGTGGCTGAAATGAGTTTCCTCAGGGTGGCAGGGCGCTCCCTTAGAGATAGGATGAGGAGCTCTGTCACCCGGGAGGAGCTCAGAGTAGAGTCGCTGCTCCTCCACATCGAGAGGAGTCAGCTGAGGTGGCTCGGGCATCTCTATCGGATGCCCCCTGGACGCCTCCCAAGGGAGGTGTTCCAGGCATGTCCCACCGGGAGGAGGCCCCGAGGAAGACCCAGGACACGCTAGAGCGACTATGTCGCTCGGCTGGCCTGGGAACGCCTCGGGATCCCCCAGAAGAGCTGGGGGAGGTGTCCAGGGAGAGGGAAGTTTGGGCGTCCCTGCTCAGGCTGCTCCCCCCGCGACCCGGCCCCGGATGAAGCGGGAGAAAATGGATGGATGGATGGTGTTTTAGCTTTTTTCCACTGTCCCCAAGTGGCTTGTTGGTGAATGAAAATCATAGATGCTCTGCCAAAGGATTTTGGCACAAACCAAATGTCTCACATACCACATACCTACATTATAGAGCATTACATGGAAACATGGACAACCATATGTATCATGATGTGTAATAAAATCAATGACTTCTCTACAATGATGTTCAATGTGCATTCAAAACACACGTATGGGTTTTACATGAACATCCAGGACTCAGTTTTGAGAAATCACATGTCGGCAAACATACTGCTTAATCCCGCAAAAGCAGAGCTTGTAATGTTACTTCAAAAGGATCAGAATTCACTTTGCCTGGGCATCTTCTCCTCAGATTGAGTCAGAGACATCCAACAGTGAGAAGGATCTGGATGATGCTATGGACCGGCTGGGCACACTGGGACGGGAGATCAATACCCTGAAGACCAAACGTGCCAAGAACAGCATGGCAGCAGCACGAGCCGAAGAGACAGCCACAATGGCACGCGACAAGGCAAACGAAGCCAAGCAGGTGTGTACCCGTGTGTGCGCACGCACTTGGTCTTATTCATTGAAAGTGTATTCACCTGTTATAGACAAACATCTGTCCTGTCTTGATGCTCAGATTCTAGATGGCCAGCTGACAGATAAATATCATGAGGTGCAGCAACGGGTTGACACAAAGGCCAAGGCTGTGAAGGATGCCAAGAAAAGGGCAGAGAGCCTCAGAGATGAAGCGAAGGAACTACTGAGAGATGCTCAGAACAAGCTCCAGAGACTAGCAGGTGCTTAATGACATCTGTGTGTGTATGTACGTGTGTCGTGTCGTGTCGTGTCGTGTGTTTGTTTGGAAGAAGAAAAGTATGGATTTAGAATTTGAAAGACACAATTGTTGCAATGTGTAGAGTACAAAAAGACTGTTACAGACTTATGAAAACTTTACTATTGACATTGACATATGCTATTTAGAAACAAATTAAAATGAGCTTCTCTGCAGAATAAAGTGACTGAAGGTCAACTTCTAATTGGATCCTCAAGCTACAGTTTAAAATCACAACTCCAGAATAAGTCACTGTATTTGCATACCCTTCATACAGGTGAGTGCAATTCAAAGCGCTTTGGAGGCAATTGACAAGTTGATAAACACACCACACACTCATCTGTATGATAAGTATGACCAGACAGTTGGCTTAGCTTAGCACAAAGCCTGGAAACACAGGGGCACAAACAGCAGAGACTCCAGGAAGTTAACTGTGCCCAACCATGAAATAGTTTGACTCATAGTGTCATTTTTCCACTTTTTTTGAAATGACATGTTAATTAGTGAGCTTTGGAGGTGCTGGGAGGCAGATTTTGTTTGCATTTGACAAACTCTTCCTGTTTGTAGTATTTGTGCTAAGCTAAGCTAACCAGCTGACAGTAGCTTCACATTTACCACACAGACCGTACAGTGTGTGGTATTGACCTTCTCGTCTAACTCTTGGCAAGCCCAAAGGGTAACATACATACAGTAGATTAAAAAGCAGCGTACAGTGTTTTGAGAAATGACAAAAAACTCTCTCCCAGAGAGATGGGAGACCAGTTGAAAACAGTTCTAGACAAGCAGTCTCAGTCTCAGTCTATTCAAAAGAATTTGGTGATCAACTGGATCAAAATCAGCACCCAGATCAAGTAGAATGACTGAGAGTAGCACCAGATGCTGCTAATGCCTGGCTGCGTAACCATTCCTGTAATTCCTGCTTCCCGCAGAGCTGGAGAAGAACTACGAGGAGAACCAGAAGAGGTTGGAGGGGAAGGCTCGTCAGCTGGATGGCTTGGAGGACAAGATGAAAGCTATCCTCCATGACATCAACAAACAGATCCAGATCTACAACACATGCCAGTAACTCCCTCATCCTTGTCATAAGAAAACTGCTCCATAATCGTGTTATTCTGCCATTTCCTCTAGATGCAGTAACTGTACAATAGACTTTAAAGAACACAATTAAAAAGAGGGCTGGAGTGGTCATTGTATCACTCTGCAAGTGAATTTGCCTGTTTTGTGTGCAAACTATCTTTTATGTACGTATTTTAAACGGTTGCTATCATATTTAGATATGTATACCCATGACTGAAATTGTAAAGGTTGTCTGTACATTATTTTTTTTTTAAGTTTCAAAACAATCTGGAAATGTATCTGTTTAAATTAGTGTTTTAAACATGAAAAATGAAAATTAGATTTTTAGAAATGTCAGTAATACACAGATGTAGGTGAAAATAATACATTGCAAATTATTTGTAGCTTTTTACTCACTTAGAGGGACTGCTGCATAATCAGCAGGTCGGCATGTCTCCCCTTCCCGTTTTTCTATGAAGTCTCTGTTGCTGTTGAAGTATATTCTGAGCTGTGCTCATCCAAAGAGGACTTCATTTTAACTGTATAGACACTGGACAGTGTCTTCTTTCACTTTGAAACACAACATGTGGGTGCATAAAAACTGAATGAAAGTGTCTTCGCATTTAACAGGGCTTTAAAGCCAAAATGACCAGGCTTTAGTTGTTTTGGCTTATTAAGCCAAAACACATAGACATGGGTATAGACACTGGAACCGTGTCCCTGTGTTGTTTCAAGGAGAAAGAAGAATTGAAGAGGGTTAATGCAATCATATAATTTTTGGATAAAAAATGTACCAACTGGGGTGCTAGGAATACATGTTTATGTTATGTCTGCCTTTATGGCCAAATGACGAGGAAAGAAATGATACAACCTTTTTTATGTGAAAATAAAATTAAGTGTTTGACACTGCCAAGTGAATAGAAACAACCAGCCCAAAACCCACCTCTGCCTGGAGTGGGAGGATAGCTGTACACTGATACCACACATGAATGATGCAGTGTAAGCTAACAGTTCATGCTGCCAGCACAGCTCTGTGATGCTACTATCAGTTGGTCCACAGTGAAATATCTCAACAACTGTCCTGCCAGAGCCGATGAACCAAGAGGACATTTTGGTCTAGCTGAGCCTGACAGGCTGAGTCTGACATGCTCAGTCACTGTACAGAGGCTAAATGCTTTTTATTTAGTTAACAAAATGGCATTCCCTCTGGCGCCACCCTCAGGACAAATGTAAAGGACTGGGTAAACATTTTAACAACTGAACTCATTTGCTTTCTTACAGAGAGTTAGGTGGGATGATGAGACCACACTGTCTGATAAATATGCTACAGCCAGCAGCCTATTAACTTAGCTTAGCCTAAAGAGTGGAATCAGGGGAAAACAGCTAGCCAAATGCTAAAAACATCAACATTGACTCCAGTCTTAATGCTAAAATAAGATAAATATCTCCTATAATGGACAGATATGAGTGGTACTGACCTTTTTATCTAATTCTCTACAAGAGAGCAAGTGAAATGATGCCAAAATGTTTTGCTACGTTTGTTATGCTTTTAGTCATCACCAGGATTCATTTTTATGAACGCCAAACCAGTGATGCAGATTGTGAATGTTTGTATACCAAATGTACTGTGACTACTCCTATTGTACGCACAGTGTTTATTGTGCCTTATAATATGCCAGAGTCATGAGGCATTACTCGTACTATTTGCATGATAATTTGTTTTTAAGGAAACAGAAACCAAAAAACTATCTTTGTACACATATTTCCCTCAGATCACGTCTGCAGGCACATGATTTTGATAAGTAATTGCCAAAGCAAAAGTACCAAAAGAAGCTTGTGTTAAGTTTAACTGTGTACAGTTCTGTGAATAAAGGTTGGATAAGTTAACATTTCTTTATGTCGAGGTAACTTTTTTGAGCATCTTCATCAGGAGTCAAATCAGTTGATCAGATGAAAAGCCTCCATGCTTAGCACTGTCTCGTTTTCTAACCTTGTTGCATTTTTGCTTGCTGCCAGGGTCTGCACAAGTGTTAGACGCGCCATTGCTATTTGTGTGTTCTGCAAGAGTGCTGTTGAGTCTATGATGTGCCTTTGAGGAAGTCTGCACCTTTACAGGGCATGGCCAACACTAGCCAAGACACAGAGCTGGTAGAAGGGAAAGTCTAATCAAAGAGGAAACAAAAGTGGAGAGCTCCATTAGAATAGAATTAGCATGAGAAAAGTTAATTTAGTGACCATTTCTAAAACTCAGTTATTATGGTGATGAAGATTAAGTAACAGGGAACACCACAGGTCTGCATCATCACTGTCAACATTATTTTAGTAAAGACTCCTAGGATGACACATGGCCCAGGGTGGCATTTGGGACAAGGTCACTGTCTAAAAATAGTAGGTGTCTATGTATTATGGCCATAGTCCCGTCAGCCCCCTCCTCAGAAAGAATATTTGTGGAAATATAGGCCTATAAAAAGGGCTGACATATAACTGCCATTGAATGTTAACAGTGGAGGAACTGGGATGATTTTCAGCTGAAGCAGAAGTACCCCCTGCCCAATATGGCCAGAGCTCCAGAAAGGAAGGGGTACAGGCACGTGAAAGCCCTCACCTCAGGTCGCAGTGTATTTCATTTTTATTCTCGGACCGTAGAATGCCGAAGGCACCGCCCGCCCTTCTCTCCCTTTGATTGGCTTACCCTGATAGTCTTACCTAACACTAACCAATCATTACTACTCATGCCTAAACCTAAACCAACCCAACCAACGAAGGCAAGGAATATTAACCAATCAGAGGCAGAGTACGCCGGCCATGCCTTCGCATCTGTCAGAGCCAACAAACTTCTCTGGGTCCTTGGAAAATTTTGGCATATAAGTGGGGTAAGAAGAGAAGAACAAAATTTAGATGTAAAATGCCGACGTACATTATAATGATGGAATCAAAAGTAGGAGAACTTCCCTCGAGATCCCACGTAATGACGTAATGAAGGCAATTAATTGGTAAATTTCATGAATATCACTCAAATCCCAGCACACATATATTAGGAGAAATGTCACATAACAACTATGATGTTTAAAAACATGAGCTCATAGTGGCAGTCAGACTAAACCAAACCAAAAGATGATTGATTCTTTCAATGTTTGTTGTCAGCTAAAACAATGTATATATAGGCCTTTTAGACAACGCATAGTTATTTTTCTGTATATAGCACCATAATATTATATTTAATGCAGCACATCTGAACAAAAGTATACAAATTGAATAACCTGCAGGCTTCTTGGACTTTTACTGTGCACTAGTCTGCGAGGTGTGGTGGCGCTTCGGCCCCTGTCTTGAAGGGCTGCTATGAGTTCTATGAGCCACCAGGTGTCGCTGTATTTGACGCCCCGAAGCTTCATATGTGTTTCGGCACAAACAGAGAGAAAGCCCAAATGCTTCAGAACACCGCGTCCGCCCATCACTACTGACACGAGACGGAGCAGTTGTTTCAGTTATGTTTTGTTTGAATTTCTAAAATACATAGTTTTAAGTTACCAGAAATGGGTCCCGGATAAATGAAGGAATATTCTAAAAACGCCGTGGACTACGGGGTTTCGTGTGCAGGCAGAAGCCCAGCGGCCCGCGGCCGTGAAGGAGCTTAGCAGCCGGGAGGAGAAGAAGGAGTTGCCGGCCATTGTGTGTTAGGAACGGAATTCATTTCTCGCCAAATTGAGGCCCCGTAAGTCTCCCCTGTTAATGTCAATATTGATTTGACATTTTAATCACAGACGGGCTTCAATTGTCATGAGATGTCATTTGTGTTGGTTGTGTAAAATAGGTAAGTTAGCCATATCAACTGTTTCGTGTCGGCTAGCGTTAGCTTGACGTGGCTAATGACATTAGCTTCTCGAAAACTGTAGGAGCGTTTGATTGTACGACCTGTCCTGCCCTATGTGGGAAGACACGGATCGAATATCAGGTGCAGTGATCGTATATGTAAACGAGCTTTAAAATGAATTTTGACATGATGCAGTAGTAATGTGGGTGGTTATTGCGGGCCACAAAGACAGGATCGCTAATTTAGTTACAGCACATATTTAATCCCAATGTGCAGTCCAAGAATTGTATGGCCCTATACACTTCTACGAAGCCTAGGTACTTGCAAATGACGGGTTGATGTTACAAACTACAGATTATTTGCTTGTTTGAGTAAATGGGGTTGATAAGAACCAATCTCAGTAATATGACGTTATTTGAACGCCACAGATGAGCTAATGTGTGTGCCTCATATTGACGGGCACATGACAGCCCAAAACATGCGTGCCTTAAATTGAACGAACCTCTGCAGTCGGCAGGCTACTTTAGCAGTTACCAAGCTAACAACTCTGGGGACGGGAGAGCTTGTTAAGCCTGCTAGCTAGCTTAATGAACACCACCCATGTTTTTAGTAAATGTGCTGTACTGAACACGAAATAAAATGGCTGATTTAGCTGTTGTCCTTTGTTTGTCATTTGACTGTCTAAGCTAACTTGCTGTTGCTATGCTAAGGAAACGAGGCAAGGCTCAACGTCGGTCTAGTTCGGCAAACGTAATGTGCAGCTCTGCGCTCCCTTTTGCAAGACATAATGTCCATGTCTCGTGCAGCTTTGTTGTTATTTGAAACTTGATCCCAATTAGTTTTAAACAGTGAACCACTCTGCTCTTTCTCTCTCTCTCTCTCTCTCTCTCTCTCACTCTGTGTGTGTGTGTGTACATTACACAACCACAGCAAAGGCAGATTATTACAACTTTACTGTCTGTTAGACCTTGCACATATAACCCAATGACATAAAACAATAATGGAGATTACTCTCAGTTTCTCCTCTTGATTATCAAATGTCTTTCTGCCCTCCACCCCAGGTCCCCATCCCTTATCAGCCTTCCTGATTCTGTTCTGGGAGAGTTCAGACCAGTATCATCGCCAAGATAGCCGGGCCAGGCAGGAAGAGGCACAGCTCAGATCCAGACCCCAGCAGTGGTAGTGATTCCAGCGACGGGCGGCCTGTCAGTGCCAAGTGCCCGAAGATGGCCAGCAGCGGTGGTAGTAGTGCGGCTGGTAGTGAGACAGTGGGACGTCGTGGTGGGGCTCAGCAGAGAGGAGGCAGCAGTAGGGACACCAGCTCAGACCTGTCCTCCAGCACCAGTAAGAAGAAGCAGAAGGACAGGGCCAACCAGGAGAGCAGAGAGGCGAAAAGGGCAGCCGCAGCAGTAGATGGGGTTATTGCAGAGGTCAAGAAAGGTAAGCAGGACCAAAAATGTTGTGCAGCTAATTAAACATTTGTTATCGATTCATTTGCACATTATTTGTCAGGTGAAACTGTTATTTTAAGCAATTAAAATTGAATAATAGAACCACACTGCTGCATTGACCATCATTATATTCAAGTTACTGTCACCTTGAACCTTGTGTTTAATTATAAACAAAGTTATATTTATAGTCGCTGTTTCTCACCAAAATGTATTGTGTGCATCAATGAGGTCTGACAAACATACTGAATGCATTTCCTTTCCAGTAAAATATTGGCCAAACTGTTTTTTGAATATTTGAATTCATTAATTGTTTTCATCCATGTTTACTAGCTAGTATTTGTCCTCTTCATCTTCTTCAATGCCTTTGTTGGTGCATTGTTATGCGTCTCCACAGGATGACCACTAGTAGCACTATAGAGTAGTGTCTTTACAAGTGGGTCACTGTTTTGTTTGTAACATGCACATACTGCCACACTCTCCCATTGATCAGCAGTTGATGGTGGTAATGCTCGAAGAAACATTGTGTTGCACTAGCAAATGCAAGGTAGAAAAAGAGTGCAAGCTAACATGCATGTAAAAAATCCATGATTTTTTCTAAAAGCAGTTTTGTCAAATGTTTGTTAGGAAGGAAATGGATTTAAGACACATTTGATCAACCTCAGGGATTTGGTGAGAAATGGTGAATGCAAATATAGTTTTTGTTGGTGTAAGAAAACTCCATAGGGCACCTTTTTAAATAAAGCTTTTTAAATAACACCATTTAATGTTTAACAGCAGCTGCTAATCCTAGTTGCCTGCTTGCTTAGTCCTGTTATATGCAGTGCCATATTTGCATAGTAAACAAAGCATTTTCACATGCTTTTGTTTACTTTTTTAGGTTTGTGTATATGTTGTACAGGTGCAGTTATCACAAAAACTTGCTTCTTGTGTAAATGCAAGGCCAATAATATTGCATCATTGTCTGGTAAACACAGTTGGATGCAGGTCGGTTATGACTATTATGGTTGCACAGTGTAGACCATAAATTCTGTTGTCATTCAATCATACATTTATGATATGACTTTTGTTACACATTAATGTAGCTGTTTCTGCATGTTGTTAATTTGTGACAGTATCTCTCACAGAAAGCATTGAAACATAACTCTTACACATTTCACTTCAGCTACTCAGGAGTTGCTCTTGTCAGTACAAACCAAAACTTTTTCATTTCAGTGATTATGTGATTAATGGAACATGCAGCCTCTTGTTATTTAGTTGGAATGCCTTTTGCTCTTGATGTCATCCCTTTGCTGTAATTCAAGCTGCGATCTGAAAGCTTTTTCATATGAGCTGGCCACTTTGTAGATACTGTACTGTCATTAAATGTGGGCTCTGCTTGTCTTAACATAGATATTTTTTTTCCCCTATCTTCATCTTACGTACATATATGTGGATGTGGATTACAGCTTCCTTTATATGGTTTCATGCCTTTGAGTGCTTGTGGCTGAATGCACATTTTCTTGTAGGAGGAGGGCTGCCATTCAGAGGTGGAATATATGTATTTTTTTCTCGTTGTAAATGACCCCCATCCACCCACACACGTGACAATAATGACATATCAACATTTCTTGTCTCCACTGTTTACTTTGAGTAATCAACCCTGCTTTGTGTTTTTGCAGATAACAGAAAATGTCTTAAACAGGTAGAAATTCTACTGGACAACCCTTTTTTCAATTGAGTTTAAAACAGGAACTATAGCTTATCTTGCCTGACCACTGAAGTATTTAATATGGTTATTAAAATACTCTGCATAATCCTTGCGCATGACTTCCAAATTGGATTTGTAGTTTCCTTTTGCTGAATGTGTCTATTCTTGTATTTTATGGAGGATGTTTTTGGTTTTTGGTCATATTTGCAATTCAGAGTCCAGTTTGGCAGAGCAGTATGAGTCCAAACAAATGGAGGAATTGCATTGTGTGCTGCCATCTTTGCTGCTGTATAGACTGTATAAGACATGGACGTATTCACCCATAGGTTACTAAAGAGCCATTGTGAAGCTCAGTGACAGTGGCTCCAGCAGTCGCCATCTTGGCAATGCCTGACTCCTCCGATACTTCTGGATATCTTAAATGAGTGAGCTATATAATGATTCACAGCCCATAAAATGCAGTTTGCTATAGAAACCACAAATCTTTCCTGATTTTTTTTTTTTTTTTTTTTTTTCCAGTATGTAAACATGATTACTTCTGCTGTTACGTTGGGTGTTCTGATATGCGGGTCTGTGGGATTTGAATTGCTTTTGGAGCTAGCCTCAAGTGGCCATTTGAGGAAGCGCAGCTTTTGGCATTACGCTGTTGGCTACATTTTTGCGCCTCAGAGTTTGCTGCTTGAGCAAAGCCAGAGCTAGCCTTATTACATAGATGAGCTGAGTCATGGTTGAGTGGCTTGTGTAGTCGACCTTATTCTGGGAGGAAACCTTCTGTTACTGCAATAGTTTATTGAAGAACATTCACTTTGACGTATTATTATCCCAAGATTAGAATTGTGATGAAAACAGGATTGTTACGCCTGTTTCCTCTTTTATTCAAATACAAATGTAAATAATCTTGCTGCCTCAGCATTTCACAGTTGGATTCTTCCAAAGACAGCAGAACAGGTGACTAACTCTGCATAATCACAACTGAATTACTGTAACAGTAGTTAATGAAAACTCTGGCTGTGAGTTGACATCCAAATGAGCTGTCATGGTTTTCTAATTTCAGCAGCACATCTGCCATAGTAGAAACAAATAACTTAAATCTCAACAAATATCTACTATGGTAAGGTTGGGTGATGTGTTCAAAAGCTGCAGTGGTGTTTCTTTTTTCAATTCATTTTACGGTTAATTATGGCCCAATTATTCCTCGTAGTGTAGCAAAATACTCATCTTTTTATCTCTTGATTTTGTATTTGGTCTTCTAATAATGCCCAAAAATATTCTCAGTAGTGTTTACTCCCAAAACACACTGTGTTCTTTGGTGGGGTGTATCTGCAGTATGCTTTATCGTACTGCATGATCTGCTCTAATGTGGGTTTGGTTTCCCACTATAGGGTTGCATGTGTGCTACAGTGATTGTGTTGCTGGATGTCTGCATCATGCAGAAGTGCTGTAATTCTACCTGAGAGAGTGTCAGCCCCTTATCTGGGACAATTGGGTTTGTCAAGGTCGTGAGAATGCCCTGAAACTCTGTCTCCGTCTGTACACCATCTTCTTCAATACCTGCCATCAGTAAACCTGTTCATACACAAAATGGTGAACTTTTAACCATGACAAACTGTTTACTTTACTTTTCTATCAGCAAAGTTCTTGTTCATGTTAAGCAATTGTCAGACTGAATATGAAACAGTTTTCACTGGTGGCAATTAAAGCTCAACCAATAAAAAAACCTTGCAGACTGATGTAGCAGCAGATATTAGCTTCTTGCAGATATATTGGTGTCGGTTTATATGTTGGCCAAGAAGTTGCAAGGAATTGAATCACAGAAATGCCAAAGAAGGTTTGAGGTCAGCGGTGCCACCATTACATAGTTTGAGTAGATTTTTCAACTGTAAAATGTCAAGCTCACGATGTACGTTCGTCATAATTCTAAAAACAAACAACTTTAATGACTCCATATCAAGGTTACTGTAATATTTTGAGACGGTTATCATACCGTGAAAATCTCATACCATTGCATGCCAAGTGGGAATATTATTAAAGGTATTAATGATCAGGGGATGACTGCTAAATTGTCATTGCCATCACAGTATTAACGGCCGCCCAAGACACTTTTTGCTAATACTTTAGATTTTATACTTAATTTGTGTTGTAATGCGTCTAATAGGTTTTGGTCTGTGACGTGCGGTCAGGGGAGGTAGGTTAAAATATAACAGGTTGCTGTTTATAAATTCAGTAAGAGGAGGAAATTCGGACTTAAGATCATGACTGTTCTATAAATTTGTTTTCTGTATGATTTCAACATTTCTGTGGTCAAAATCGCTAAATTTACGCATTTCCTGTTCAAATACGTGGGAGAAGGGCGAGGTCAGGCATCGATGAGCTGTGCCTCACTTCTGACGGCGCTGTGCCACACACACACGCACACACACACATACACACACAGACTGACGCAGGCAGTTGGCGCATGCCCTTTGCCAACTCTCTTTATATTGGCCATAAATGCGCAGTGAAAATGCTCCGGGTGAGGCAGAAAGTACTGTGCCGCACTGATAGGTGGCAGTGCTGAGCTCCATCGGAGCAATAGTGAATGCTCAATTTTAATTATAAAAAGAAAGATCAGCCAAAAAAATTGAATTTGACCTTATGTTAAATATTCTTTTGCTTTTCTTGCTATCTTATACTTGAACAGTGTGGAATTGATTAAAACAAAATTAAAAGCTTTTAAAACAACTAAATGTTTCAATTAAGGTCAAAATTGAAATATAAGCTTCTATTTTGGGTTCATATATTTTTACATCAGACTCCAGAGGAGTCAGTGCCTCACCAGTCATGAACCTCCCCACGCATCACTGGTTTTGGTACATTTCAAGTGTCACTGATTAGGTTTGAAGAAAGTGCCAAGCCAGTATGATAGCTTCCAGGGGCCACTGATGGTGTTAAAATACTTGTATATAATTACATACAAGTGTTTTAACCCTAACCCACTTATTCTAATGAGGCAGTAATTTCATTTGGCTGTTTACTAAGCTTTGGCCTGTCCACACCTTCCTCCAGCAGTTCCAGCCCCACTGTCCCCTCACCACAGATAATATACATCTTAATTTAGGTAACTGTACAAAATGCCTTTCTTTGCCAATAATTGGCTTTCTAGCATAAATGATGTGAATCTTCCTAAGTGAACGTGAAGATATCACATTTCATTTGTGCTAATAATGTGTTCATATCATGAATGTCAATATGACGTTTTCCCCAGTCATGAGAGTACACTGTGATTTGGCTCTACTGGAAATACAACTGTCACCAGCTGGAAGGGATTGGGTGTTGCTTGCGACCTTTCTTGAGCGATTAAGGTAGAGAGAAGAGTGAGATAGTGTGGAAGTGACAGTGGGAAAGTTGAGGCTGTCTAGTTGTGGCTGAAGGCTAAATGGAAACACGAATGTGTGCATGATCCATCCATGACTTCTGACAGGGAATTTCATTTTCTTACTTCTGGGATGATATTTCTTTTTAAATCACTGCTACAACTTTGAGGTCACAATGAAAAATGGTATGTTTGTTTTTGTTTTTCATGTTGGAATATTTTCTTTAAGTTACTGCTTTTGGATCTACCTTGAAAAGCACGTTTATGCTTCAGCAGCATGTTTTCTAAAGTAAGCTGATCATTTGCTGTCTTGCAATTGTTTACTTGGTATACAGTTTGTGTGGCGCAGATAATTTTAGATGTCCCATCTGTGATTGCTGACTTCACTGTACTGTCTGCTTCAGTCTGTGCCTGACTGCTCAGGACTGACCCACTTGGGCATATTGTATACCTTGGGCATTGGTATACACTATGTGAATTTGTGAGCTGATGCATTTTAATGTTTTATGTCTGTTTATTGGTGTTTTAGCAAACAAACAGTCAGTGCTGTATACAAATTCAATAAAAATGACAAAAATAGTGTTTACATACACATACACATAAAAAAACAATAGGACACATACAGTACACACACTGTATAAATATGCAAAGCTGCTTTACATCACATTAGGTGTAACCTAGTTATTTTATCAAAGAGTTAGAAGATATTTATTGCCTAGCCTTTACATACTCTTTGAAGGGTTGCCAAGTCCTATGCAGTTTCTCAAAGGAACCTTGTAATGTGAATGTGAGTTTTTCCAAGTCAACAGTCCCAGCCATGAGCAGGTGCCTTTCACTGTGTGTGTCTGTATTCTCTCAGGGTAGAACAGATACATTACGCTCACCACTCGTCCTACCTAAAAACCTAATGGCTTTGCCTCTATGCTGTTGAGCCGTGTGTGTGTGTGTGTGTGTGTGTGTGTGTGTGTGTGTGTGTGTGTGNTGTGTGTGTGTGTGTGTGTGTGTGTGTGTGTGTGTGTGTGTGTGTGTGTGTGTGTGTATTACATGATCAGTTTTTGAATATATTCTAATAATCTTGGCATAAAGAGGAAATGCATTGTTTTCAAGGTCCATCTCTGGTTCCTCTTTCAGATGTGTTTGTGGACTGGAAGCAGAATGTCAATGAAGTGACTGTCAGACTGCGCTGTGGGGAGGGGGTGCAGAGGATAGAGGAAATCAGCACAACCTTCACTGATACACACTGCCATGTGTGCTTCCCAGGTATGTCATAGTAAAGCATGTAACAGAGACAGAAACTACTTCAGTGGAGTAGGGATGTAACGATACCAAAAACTTAGGGTGTGATAATACCTTGATATTAAGGCCATGATACGATATTTATTGCAATATTTAAAAAAAGAAAGAAAAATTACTTCAGTGAATGCCTTTTATTAATAAAATAGTGCATACAGCTTTCTTTATTCATATAAAATTTGTTTTAACTTGAAGTGCTTCTGCTTTCCTTCTTTAATTAAATGAAAAGAACTGGCATGAATTGTTTTTGGCTATGAATGATTGAACCATTTACAATATCAAACCAAAAACAATACAGCAGTCAGTAGCAGTTCTTTCATTTAAAAAAAAAAAAAAAAACAACAAAAAAAACTTATAAGAGCTGTCCCATCGGGTGAGCACATCCATGATCCATGATCCATGTACTGGCAGGTTTAACAATCTCTATTTGGTAGTTAGCTCAGCTGTGGTAGTTGAACTTCAGTGAAAAAACACTGCTGCACGCCTCTCTCGACCAAGAAGATCGGTGGCACTGCCTACGTTCAAACCCGCTACTAGTAAAGCATAAATTAAAAGAAGAAGTTTGGATAATAAATCCAAACCACAAGAGAAGAACAGGCACACTTGTGCATTTGGGTTTAGGCCTCATTGAACTTGAACCTGTTTCAAGTGTTTGTATGTTAATCCCATTTTAATTTTATCAGACTATGTGTTCAAATCTTTGACTCCTGTATCTTCTCTTTGCTGCAGTTTTATTGCTTATGTTGAGTGTCTGAGTCCAGTTCTGCTCTAATAACGTCTGTATGCTTGTTTTCATTTTTCAGATGGACGGCAGTGGAGCTGCCAGTTGCAGGAGGAAATTGAGGCCTCATGTAGCAGAGTTCAGTACAAGGAGAAGGGAGGTTTCCTGCATGTCGTAATGCAGAAGAAGATTCCCTTTCACATCTGGCCTTCACTTAAGGTGAGTGTCATAGATTTGTTTTTCTATTTGTCCATACATGAGGACATTTGTGTTTTATCTGCGCCAATAAATCTTGTGGTTTTGCATGATATTTAATAGTTTCAAGAAAATGTGTCTTTTTAGTTATGAATGACACCTAAGTGGCATCTGCACTGTTTTTTTTTTATATTCTGCTGCAGTCAAACAAGAAGGAGAAGGAGGCAGCACTCACAGAGACCAAAAACATGGAGCTGGAGATCAAACCTGTTGCCTTGGATTCATCAGAGAAACCCAAACTGTCCTCCTCACAGCCACAACTCCAGCCCCAGCCTCCTTCCTCACCTGCACACAGCGATTCAAGACGCAGCGGTGGCAAAGCTGAGCGGGGTGTCAAGCGCTGCCTGAAAAACAAAGCAGCGAGTGACAAGGCCACCACAGACTTTTTAGGGGTGAAAGGTGGAGCTGGAGATGGCTCAGCCACCACCAGCAAGCCCATTACAGTCACGAGAGGCGAGCAGCAGCCTCAGGAACCCAGTGCCAAGCGCACCATTGTACGACCGCCCAAGACCACCAAGGAGGCCGCGTCACTGGCCGACAGGGACACACACTCTGTGAAGTCCACAGTAGCCAGTGGTAAAGCTCCACACACACACCTGCCCGCTGGTCGGAGCCCACAGATGCAATGCAGAGATGGAGACAGCACAGCAGAGAGACTAAGCAGTGGCCATGAACAGAAACCAGGAGTTGCTGCTGCCAGCCATACCAACAAAACTCAGGTAAGAAAAGTTCTGACCTCTTGCTTGCTTATCAGAGCTCTTGTTAATGGTTTGATTCTTTATTAATTGTTAGATTTCAAAATAAGATTAAGCTGTTGCTGATTTGTAAATAAAGTTCATGAGCGCTGAATATCAGTCCTTGAATACTTGCCATGTTTTCATTTGCAGTTACACTTGAACAACTTGTAGAACTACTAAATGTCAGTCTGTGAAGCTAACGTTAGCCAAGGCAGCAGGAGTGCACAGTTGTCAGCTGTAACATTATGGATTGTCAGTGTGATATTAATTAGTATGTTGCTGGAACTGAATGGTTATCGGTTAATTCATTATCAGTACAAACAACTTGTTTAGAACTTTGTAAACCCACAAATACAGGACTGGAGTTTGATTTACAGGAAACAAATCTCAGTTCGATAATTTCCTCAAATCATTCCAGCACTAAGCACTGTGATTTATGAGATTACAGCCGATAGCACCATCTGGTCTGTGTGGGCTCTTGGTCTTCAAGTTTCCCTAGAGCTTGGAAGAGACTTATAGTTTTATTCAGCATTATTCCAAACAGCAAACACCCTCCCTGATCAGTGCCTGTACAAGTTAACTCAGTGCGTGTTGGTTGTAAACCTGTCACCAGTCTTACAGTTTGTTCACAATAACAGCTTCACAGCAGATAGTGTCAAAAAAGTCAACTGTGCAGCTGCATTGGAAGAATTAAGGGATGCTGTCTATACATGGCCTTGGCCTGAACTGGAATCAAGTTGTCCGCTTTCTCCTTGATAACTTCTGTGGTGAGAGGGAGAGAGAATCCATTGCTCAATCTCAGTGGCTCCAAGCCTCTAGGGGGTGAAAATTCTTCTTTGGAGGTTTTTGGGTCAAATTTCTTTTGTCTTTCCTCATTCAGGTGGCAGAGAACCAAAGCCAGTCTTCAGACACATCCGGAGCAACAGTACATGACAGCGATAGCCAACCAGCAGCTCCCGTCAGCACCAGTGAGCGCTTCAAACCCCCCGACGTCAACAATGAGGTGGACTCTGCTCCAGAAATGCTGAGAGATAAAACTGACTCTGAGCCGGAGAAAAGGCTTGTTGAGCAAGAATCAGAGCAGGATACTCTGATTTGCCAGCCACTTGGATCAAGAGAGGCAGGTTCAGTACCAGCTGTTGGAGTGGCTGAGAAACGAGGCCAGTCACCTGGTCTGGCCCCAAGGCGGGGCAGCTGTGATGGAGAGGAGAAGCGGGACCAGTCAAAGGAAGAGCCTCCTCTGGAGTTAAAGCAACAGGAAGGTCAGTTGAGAAGGTTTTGTGAATACAGAAGACCTTGGGATTGAATTGGCATACATGCGTTTGTGCTAAAGATGTCATTGTTTGATTTCAAACCAACTGCTTTCCGTTTGGAGATTTGTAGAATCTTTGCACCCCCCCAGCAGTTAAATATGAGTTTGCTGATATCTGTAATATCTTCCTGCAGTGCCAGAGCCAATGGTTAACCTGCAATTTGTGAAGAATGATTCATACGAGAAGGGCACGGACCTGATGGTGGTTAATGTTTACATGAAGGGGATCTGCAGGGACACAGCCAGGGTCATCTTCAGGGAACAGGACTTCACCCTCATCTTCCAGACAAGGTAGTGAATGTGAATATGGTACAGATAAAGGATGGTTCTGCAATTTCGGCATTCTTTAATGTCTTTCTGTTATATTCTTTTACAGTGATACTAACTTTCTGCGGCTTCATTCAGACTGTGGACCAAACACAGTCTTCAAGTGGCAAGTCAAACTCAGGTCAGCTTAAAAATGTAATCTTTTCATGGTCAGTTGGAGAGAGCAGAGTTTGCATATTTTCCTTTGCCATTTTGGGAACCAACTGTACAAGTACGCTGAAGTGATTTGTTCTAGAAAACCTAGCCAGCATCGTCAGTGTCACCAACAAGTTGTGCAGCACTTTTTTTGGCCTCAAGCCATGAATAAACAAAGCTGTGCCAAAGTACTTGGGGCTGCATCGGGTCAAACACATAAATTAGATAAGGTGGCACCTGTCACTTTGATGGCCAAGAACCTCACTTAACCTGGCATCACAGTTCAGTGTGACCTAATGGTTTCCTTTTATTTCAATTTATTTATTATTTATTTATTTATTATTTATTTCAGTGGTGTAGAAGGCATAAATACTATTGTGAAACATTTATCTTGCGTTGCTGAACAATGAACCACTCAACCACTCAACCATTGAACATTGGTTGAGTTTCCAAATCAAACTGCATGGTTTTCAAAGAGAGTGGATGGAAAGTTCTTCAGAGGAGCAGTTTTTAATGTCTGCGCTTCTAAATGTGTGTAAAACATTCATTATGTTGAAGTAATAAAAATGAACCTTAAACCCTTGTGAGGAAAACACTATTAATAGACTGGGGGTGAGCTGTAGCCTCAAGTCACTCCCTTTTGTCTCACCATCTGGCTCTACATTTCTTTCTTCTGTGCCTCAGGAACCTGATCCAGCCTGAGCAGTGCAGCTACTCCTTCACCCGAGCCCGACTGGACATCACCCTGAAGAAGAGGCACAGCCAACGCTGGGGAGGTCTTGAGGCCCCTGCCACACAAGGTCTACATCTACACAGTGTTAACACAGTGTAGATAAAGTGTTTTTGATGTTGCATTAGTGGGGATATGATATACTCTTGCTACATTCTCAGTCAGTCAGTCAGTCAGAAACATGACCTTAAAAGCATCAATGTTAAAATCAACACAAATTTTGCACACCTTTTTAAACTGTATCTTTAAACAATATACTCAAAGCTACATTAAGTTTATCCTTTGAAGAACCGGGTTTTTAGTGTGGACTGGCATGGTTTAAGGTACGTGTGTGTTTGTGTCTGTGTTTCCTGAATGTGTCTGAAGCAAATGTACAGCATGTGTACTTTACAGTAGCGCTCAGTGACAGGAATTTGAACTCTGTAACTTAGCCAGTAAGTAGATACGGATGCCAGTCTGCCCTGCTTCCCTTATGTGGTCTGCAGACTGTGTGACCCCCTGGGCATTTCTCAAGAAACGGTCCATAAATTCTAAATCACTTCTCATAATTTCCATGGAAGTTTCCCGGAAAGTGCTATGTCATTTGTTTATGAATACAGGGAAAATGAAGACAGTGTTTAATAGGTACACATAGGTCATCCAAAAATGTTTTTCAAAATATATACATGCAAACATATAATTCAAATGTGGAGAATTAACTTTCCATTAATGAATTAGTACTAAATCCATACTTACTTTGGTTTGAAGGGAACCTTTCTTTCAAGGAATTACCTATTTTTATTCATTTGCAGTACCAACCAGTCTCTGGTTGACCATCTTCTAACCACAATCTCCATTCTCCTCTGTTTAAGGTGCAGTGGGTGGCGCCAAAGTTGCTGTGCCCTCCAGCCCTGCATGCATGGAAAAGAGCCAACCAGGCAGCAGCCAACACAGCTTGCCAGCCAAGGAGGAGCCTCCCAGGGTTGGGGAAGAGAAACCCAAGGCCCCTAAGGCCTCATCCAGAGTGGAGGACGCTGGTCTGGATACTGTGGCTCCTCGCACTGTCTCTGAGCATGTTGCCATCACCAAGACAGAGCCCAGTGTTACCACGGTTAGTAGAAAGATACAGTAAAGAATTCCTGTTTGTGCACTGGCTGGTTCAGCAACATATTGACAGTATAAACTTGATGTTTGAATAGTTTAATAGTTAAACTAATAAAAGTAAATTTTATGTTGCAGTTTAGTCCAATAGCTAGAAGGTGAAAGTGAAGATGAAAATTCATCTAATTTGTACAATTTGTCTAATTTGGTGCATAAATCTTTCCTGTCTCAGCCTAAACCTACATGCATGGTGCAGCCCATGACCCACGCACCTCCAGCCAGCAATGAGTGCCATGAAGAAGAGGAGGAGAAGAAGGTGTGCCTGCCTGGTTTTACAGGATTGGTCAACCTTGGCAACACCTGCTTCATGAACAGTGTCATCCAATCCCTGTCGAACACCAGAGAACTCAGGGATTACTTCCATGGTAAAGTTTATTGTAGTACTGTCAAAGACATTAACATGTTATATTGGTAAGAATTAGAACAGGGTGTGTTTTATTGTGCTTGGATGCATGGATGAACTGATAATGATATGACAGTAGATCTAGCCAACATTAGCTCTGGTTGTGTTGGCTGACTCTGCTTGCTGATTTGGACACACAACTAGTACCAAGTGGCCCACGGGATCAAATTTAATGATGACTCAGTAACTTCTTTTATCTGTATAAGCCAGAATTACTGTAACTTTTGCAGTTCAAGCATTTAAAACATTGCAATAATTGCTGCAAAAACTACGCCACCTAGCTCTTTGGACATGATGTATTTAGCCAACAGTTGCTAAACTATGAATGTTCAGCGGGCTGACCAAGCAATGACTTCAATACTGACTTCTATGGTTGACACCTGGTTCCATTATCGAATGCCCGGGTTTTCTCTGTCCCTACAGATCGAGCATTTGAGGCAGAAATCAACTGCAATAATCCACTGGGAACAGGAGGCAGGCTAGCCATTGGCTTTGCTGTGCTGCTCAGGGCCCTTTGGAAAGGAACACATCATGCCTTCCAACCCTCAAAACTCAAGGTATACAAGCAGCGACCAGGGATTGACTCTTTCCTCATGGAAACTGGTTTACGTCAAATGTAGCAAGCACAATATGGTCAGTGTTTTAATTTCCCCCTTTCCCTTTTTTTTGTCATTTGTTTGTGACCATGCAGGCGATTGTGGCCAGTAAGGCCAGTCAGTTTACAGGTTACGCCCAGCACGATGCCCAGGAGTTCATGGCTTTCTTGCTGGATGGGCTCCACGAGGATTTGAACCGCATCCAGAATAAACCGTACACCGAGACGGTCGACTCTGACGGACGGCTGGACGAGGTGGGTGTTTTTTTCACCTATGAGAAATCAAGAGGTGGTCTGGCTTTGAAGTTTTGCTTTGACTTTTTTTTAAGTGCAATCATTTGGCATTCTTCCTCCAGTCTACTCAAGCCTCGATCTGATGGTATCATTTGTCTGTTGACGCAGGTGGTGGCAGAGGAGGCATGGCAGAGGCACAAGATGAGAAATGACTCCTTTATAGTGGACCTCTTCCAAGGCCAGTTCAAATCCAAGCTTGTGTGCCCCACATGCTCCAAGGTAACACGGTGTAACATTCAACAAAATGTTTAACTTCCTTTTAATGCTTCAGAAAGCTTGCCTGGTTGCAGAGATGACTAACCTACTTTCACCTCCTCCTTACCTCTCTCGTCTTCTTCAGGTGTCCATCACCTTTGACCCTTTCCTCTACCTGCCTGTGCCCTTGCCCCAGAAACAAAAGGTGCTCTCAGTTTTCTACTATGCTAAGGAACCTCATAAAAAACCCATCAAGGTACGTCTCCACTTAAATGGTCATACGACTGTCAATGTCCGTTAATTATGTAATGCAGAAATGTGGCTTTGCTTTGCTTTAAGAAAAAGTCAAGATCCCTTCTATGCCATCCATACTGATGTGCTTGTTGTGTGTATGTGTGTCTCAGTTTTTGGTGAGTGTGAGCAAGGAGAACTCCAGCACTGCTGAAGTCCTTGAATCCATTTCTAGGAGTGTCAGGGTCAAAGCAGAGAACCTCAGACTGGCAGAGGTTAGATACTTAAAGTTTTCTACATTTCTAATAAGTTTTGCATAGCAGAAATGGAACATAAAGGGATGTCATGCTCAAGGACATTTTTTTTTTTTGGCTCTCAGGTGGGGAAGAACCGCTTCCAGCGCATGTTCCTGCCATCCCACTCCCTGGACACGGTGTCCTCCTCTGACATGTTGTTCTGCTTCGAGGTGCTTTCCAAAGACATGGCCAAAGAGAGAGTGGTGGTGCTCAGAGTTCAGCAGGTAATAGACCCCTGATTTTACATTTCCACAGCACATACAACATGTGTCTGTTTACTGATATTGAGAGGACATTCTTTGCCTTGTGTTCTGCCCTACAGAGACTGCAAGTTCCTAATATCCCCATCTCAAAGTGTGCTGCCTGTCTGAAGCCTCCAGTGTCTGAGGAAGACAAGCTGAAGCGGTGCACTCGCTGCTATCGTGTGGGCTACTGCAATCAGTGAGTTCTGCTGGAAAATTACACATCAAGACTTGTTGGGAAAAATGTTTTCAAATGTACACTGAGGCATATCTCATTGTCTTATGAAATTAAATCAATGAACTCTTTTTGAACATGCTCATTCCCTTTCCAGAGTGTGTCAGAGGACCCACTGGCCCAATCACAAGGGTCTGTGTCGACCCAACACGGAGAATGTGGGCCTGCCCTTCCTGGTCAGCGTGCCGGAGTCTCGACTCTCCTATGCTCGCCTCACACAGCTACTAGAGGGTTACTCCAGGTACGCAGTCCAGTCCTCAGTGGGAGCTTTTCCTTAAGCTGTATTTTCACACCGTCATTAACCGTGTCTGCACTGCTACCCTGCTACACAGTTAAGTGAGTGAGTGTGTTGATGACATTGCAGAGTGTAACTGCTTTGTACTCTCTTTGTCTCATCTGTATATTGCTTTCCACTCTTTAGCTGACATGACAGGTACATCCAATACCGATACCATGTAGTATCGGTATCGACACA
Organism: Chaetodon trifasciatus; assembly: GCA_037975065.1. NCBI lineage: Eukaryota > Metazoa > Chordata > Actinopteri > Chaetodontiformes > Chaetodontidae > Chaetodon > Chaetodon trifasciatus. The sequence goes on along the minus strand of JBBMOE010000009.1, from coordinate 14,379,773 downwards.
AAAACAGTCCTCATTACAGTCCTCCACCTGCATGCACCACCCACGTGTCACCCCTCCGCTAAACGAAATGGAGTATTTTCAGTTAATAAGACCGGATATGACGCAGACAAATGTGCCACTTGTGTAACAGAGCAAGATTTGACCTGATTCTGCGGCCATTGTTCAGGGGTTCATATGAGAAAACAGTTTTAGTGGTTCACTATATATTCGGGGCAGCAGCGCTATGTAGCAATCCAGCTGCCTGGCGAAGTCTCGTGATTTGGGTAGCAGGACTGCTTAACCTGTGAGATTGACAGTAGGTGGCGATAATGCACCTCTGTTGCATTTAATTTGTTCTGTTTTAGAACTTAAACGCTTCCATTTTATTTTGCTCTGTTTAGAGTCTTCTGTTTTCAAACAAAATCTTCTGATAGAAGATGTTGGCCATAACGCCCACCCCATCGTCAGACATTATGACATTGACAGCACTGTCACTGTCAAATATTAAATTATTGAATTGATTTACTGTGAGAAATTGGGTCATTATCATTCTCAGCGTTGTTAATAGCCAGATGACGGTTAGAGAAAATGACTTGCATGTCACATCTACTACTAAAAACTGTTAATGTTTCCTCCTCTATGTCTCTTTCTGCACAGGTTTTCTGTCAATGTATTCCAGCCTCCTTTCCAGTCAGGCAGGACGTCCCCTGAAACTTTGCAGTGCCGTGTTGACCCCTCCTCAATGCTGGCAGGCTCTCCTGAGGGTCTTGGGCCCAGGGATGAGGCCATGGGTGGTAGCAGTTCTGTAGGAGCAGTTGATGTGGAGCTGGAGAGCCATTCTGTGCTACCTGAATCTCATGCGGAGTGTGCTCAGGCCTCAGCCCTCCACTCTGGGGAGACTGATTCCCTCACCTCATCCCAGACCTCACTCCCCACCACGCGGACTACGGATTCAGGATTTTCTGAGCCAGTCTCCTCCACCTCCTGCTGCTCTCTGGACCCTCATGCTGAAAAAGAGACTTCCTGTGAGAAGGCAGTACGGCCAGAAGGTAAAAATCAGTGGACAGATGCTTCGGTATTTCTGTGCCTGTTATTTGTTGTCTCTATAGCCTGTTATTCCTCATTCTTGCCTCTTTTTTTGCAGCTGCAGTAACAGGCTATCAGCATCCAAGTGAGTCAGCGTCAGGTCATGCCAGTCAGTTCTACATAGCTCTGCTCGACTCTAACAACAAGGAACAGAGGCTGGATGAGAAAGGTATGACCAAGATTGCCTTAAGCGCTGATATTTAGCTGGATTCCCACTCATCTTATTTCCATGTTGGGTGCATTTTTACGAAATTGCATGCTCATTTTGTACTTGGAGAAAGCATTTAAGTCCAACACACCAGCGTTGTTTTTCGCCAACTCTCCCCAACCCCTCTGCAGAGGACGTGCTGGTGGACCTCCCCGAAGATGCAACCCTGGAGTTGGTGTGGAAAAACAATGAGCGTCTGAAGGAGTACGTCCTGGTGAGCTCCAAGGAGCTGGAGTATGAGGAGGACCCCGGCTCCCTGAGTGAGACAGCCAGAGCAGGACATTTCACGCTGGAGCAGTGCCTCAACCTCTTCACAAAGCCGGAAGTGCTGGCACCCGAGGAGGCATGGTAGGAATCTGTCTGTCCCTCTGCTTTCTTTTTTCATTTCCCACTCTCTAAGGTTGTGCTGCAGGTCATTAAAGGCAAGCTCCAGAGCATTTCCTAATTTTTAAAGTTTTTTTTAGTTTTAAAAGCCACATACCAAGAGCATTTTGACTCTCCTGGTTGCAACAAGTCAAGGCGCCTTAGGTTTTCCTTTGCGTCGGGTGCTTGTACCCTAGTATACCTGCTTGCTAGGGTAGTTAGACATGCTTTTTGGTTATTTTCATCCTGAAACTGACTGACTTCTTTCAACATTTCATATTTTTGGTCCTTCTTTTTCACTGGGGGACAGGAAATGTAGAACAATAGTCTATACATATTGTGTCTGTTTTTAAGGTACTGTCCGAAGTGCCAGCAGCACAGAGAGGCCTCCAAGCAACTGCTGCTGTGGCGCCTGCCCAACGTTTTGATCATCCAGCTCAAACGCTTCTCCTTCAGGAGTTTCATCTGGAGGGATAAGATCAATGACATGGTGGATTTCCCTGTCAGGTAAATACACAGAAAAAGTTGAATTTCACTACACACCACTTATTTTTGCTTACTTTAATGTGAAAAAAATGTGATATTTTCCACATGCAAAACAAGTTTTTCATGATTAAACCCTCATGCAGTACTTGGAATACCATGTTCACCCGTTTCCATAGCAAAGCCTCTAATATAATCTTGTCTGCCAGGAATCTGGATCTGAGTAAGTTCTGTATCGGCCAGAAGGATGAGATGCAACAACCCCCTATCTACGACCTATATGCAGTCATCAACCACTATGGAGGAATGATAGGAGGCCACTACACGGCCTACGCTCGCCTGCCAAGTGACAAGAACAGCCAGCGCAGTGATGTTGGTGAGTGTGGAGCCAATGAGGATTATTCCCATCTTTCTGTAACTGTTGGCCAGTTTCACATCCTCCCTTTACTCTCTTGTTCTTTTCGACCGCTGTTGCTAATCTGTCCTCCCTTCACAGGCTGGCGTCTGTTTGATGACAGTACTGTGACAATGGTGGAGGAGAGTCAGGTAGTGACGCGCTACGCCTACGTCCTGTTCTACCGACGACGAAACTCCCCGGTGGAGAGGCCGCCACGCTTCCTCAGGCCTGTCGGAGCAGAGTCGCCCACTGCAGCAGGAGCTACTGCCAGTCAGGTGAGGGCACTTCAACAATAAGAGACAAAGGATCTGTGTCAATGGCAGGGATTTTCACATTGGAATGAAGTTTATCCCTGATATTTTCAGGATTTCTCACTGTTCCATACTCTAGATCGTCACATATTTCTGTTGATCAGAATTGAATTTAACAGCTTAATAAAAACAGCAGCAAGTTTAAAGTGATGGGTGGGTATCACATGTGTTTATTCTATATGATATAGAATCAGACTGTGTCTGCTATGTTGAGAAATGATTGGAAATGTTTCACCAGGCATTTTGAGTTGTAATGTGTCAGCTACTCATCAGGAATTATTCGTATTTGGCAGGTCTTATGAGAGTGGCCTGTGTGTTGTGTCTCTGAGTACCAATGCCTCTTTTCAATTAGTCTTGACAAGAGCTCCTGCTGTGAGATGCTTAATAACTACTGCCCAGTGGGTTGATAATAAAAGATCTATCACTGAGATGGTCTGTAAAGCTCAGCTGTCAGGCAGCATTAGCATCTTGTGACACGTTCTTTTTTGTAGCTTTAGTAGAGTGCAGTGACTTTAGTTGAAAATATGTAAGGAGAGAGAGAGAGAGAGCGAGAGCGAGCTCATAGAAGTTCAGTGAGGAAAAATCGGACCATGGTTTCTTTCACTGTTGATGTCCTGACTTCTGCCTCTCTGAAGCTGCACTTAAGTTCCTGTCTCCAGACGAGATCTTCCTCTTTCTACAGAAATGAAACAAATGCTGTGTTCTGTTTATACAGTTAGTTTTAATCACACAGTTTGTTAGGTGTAACCTTGTGATGCTGATAATGACACATGAGACTGTGTGTGATCTTATGAAACGAAAGAGTGGTGAATGGTTCTCCTGTTAAAGCATCCACACACAAAGACAAAACGTTTTGTTTAACTTCTTGTCCATCATTTAAAAAGCCTATGAACTTTCATATCAGTTTTCCACTGAATGTATTTAAGCCAAAGTTGTCTCGTTGTTCTGATATGTGTCGTGTTGTTAGTGTTGTAGACAGAATGGGTAAAATCTTCATTTCTCGCAAAGGGCTTGAGGAAAACTGTTCACATGATCTTGTGCTTTTGACTTACTTAGCTGTATGTTTACTTTCACATTGTGTGACTTTCCTCCACAACAAATCTCTCAGACTGTCCCAGTTTTTTAAACTACCAACAGAGAAGGCATGTCATTAGCTCTTTACAAATAACTATAATCACCTGGGCTGGTCTGACACAGTGAGGTAGACCCGCTAAATATTTCAAATTGCAATCATAGTATTTGTTAGACCACGCCTTTTCCCAGAAGCTGACACCGGTTTCCGCCAATCGCAGGCCTCTCTAATATGGCGGGAACTGGAGGAAGAAGAGGAAGGGCTTGACGAAGGCCCCCCCGGACTGTTCAGATCTGCACTGCGGAGGGGACAAATGTCGAGGAATGGAGATGAGGAAGATGAAGACAGAGCCGAAGGGTCGGTGCGACAGCACCGCAGTCGGAGGATGTCGGACTATCCCGACGATGACTGTGTGCGTTATTTTGTCCTGGGCGCCCTGGCAGCTGTGTTTGCTCTGTTCGTCAATTTGGTCTACCCTCTTCTTTATAAACTGGACCTGAACAGTGGCTAGGTGGTGACTAGCTTTGGCCGTGGCGCTCAGAATTACATAAATAAACAAACAAGGAGAGGTCAGACAGGAAACTTGGAAAGAGGCAGTTTAAGTTTTAAGACTTAATTGCTTCCCTTGAGTAAGAACTGAGTAAGTCACCCATTGGTGCTCATCTAGTGAAATGCTTCTCTGTCCAATCCAGCACTTGAAGTGTATGTATAACTTGCTCAACCCTTTAAAATACTTTGGGCACTACTTCGCTCTTGAAAAGATGCCGAAGACCCTGAAGTAGACGGTTACTGTCAGCACACAGCACAGGTGTTTTGAACTGTGTAACAATTCACTACATTGCCTCTATGCATTGTATTGGCTCTTGCTTCCAGTATATATGTCTAAACGAATTTCACTAATACTTCATCCTGGAGCTTGTATTGAGTTCAGGGTTGACCTGGGGAGCAGACAAAATAATCTTGAAGAGGAGGATCATGAGATATGGTTAACAGCTCGAGAAAAACATTGTAGGCAGACCTTTTAGTGAAGACTTTGTTGATATAGTCATGTATCTAATGCTTCTAAACAGACGATTATGACGAAGTATGAAGAGACTTGCTCTAGAGCTGCAGATGAAGCCATTGTTGTTTTTATTGCACTACACTGTGAAGAATAAGATAGCAAATTCCTGCAGTACCAAAACAAATAGATGAATGCAGCATGGGTGAGAAGAGGCTCTTCAGCAGTGACTCGTTAAATTTCATGTCATCAAGCAAAGAGAGCCCTCAATTCTTTTTTCTTTTCTTTTTTTTTTTGTGTGACCAATTGCTCTTGCCTTTTATATGTCAAATGGATTCATGGGCCTTAAAATTGCTGTTTGTGTCCAGCCACCATCATGTTTTTAAATGCAGTATGTCATGTAGTTACGGCAATTGTTTTATTTTCCAGAAAATTAGCTTTTTGAAATGCCTGTCAAAATCAACTTTTTCTGTACCATTTTTAAGCCATAGACAGGTGAAGGTTGTAAATTCTCAGAGCGTCAAGTTATGACTACATTTCATCCTGTGTCTTTTGAACATACTACAAAATAAGAGAAACATGGTGATCGTGCAGTCTTGACACAGCCAGGCTAATGCAGTTCTTAAGAAACTACCGTCCACCTCTGAATGTAATGATTTTCTGTGTGCTACACTGTTTTGAGTCGAAGGCTGTCGAGTGATTGATGGACAGTTTTGGAGCTCTCAAACATTTTAAATGATCATTTAAAGATGTTATTTATTACATTCATCAGCTGAAAAGTTCTAAAATATGCAGCGTTTTAACTCTGTTAAAGTCTTTAACACTCTCTGAGAGTTGGAACTGTCCTCAGATCAGTTTCCTCTGCTGCTGCAGTGATTGTGAGTGTGCACGTGGGACTCAGGGATCTTCTGGTACCGAGGCAGTGTACAGTGACCCATGTTTGCCTTAAATGCTCTGCATAGCTCAGCCAACCATCACACTTTGTATACTTGACTCAGATATATGCAAGACTGAAGTCCGTCTAGTTTTAAAATTCTCTGTAAGGTATAGCTGTGTGTGCATGCGTGCGTGCGTGCGCGTGTGTGAGCTGTGTGAAACCTACCTGCACCCAACATGAACAGCAGCAGATCAACGGATGTTTAACTAAAACATTGAACCTAAAGATGTTTTCTGCACAGGCTGCTCTGTTTTTAAACCTAGAAATACTGTTGGGGTTTAAGCTGATCTGATTCAAATGAACCTGACTGTAGGATGTAACTATAGATTGTAGGTGTGTGTACTCTGCTGTAAAATGTTAATTGAAAAGAATAATCTTGTATTTTGTAATGGAAAATATCTAGGGTCTCTATCTGTAATATATATTGAATCCCGGAGTCATTGATAAAATCTTGCAAGTACTGTATTCAAAAGAAAATCGTAACCTATTTTAATTCCCCTGCAATAATCTGTGTATCTCCATCTAAATGCTGCTTTCTAATACATAAAGCATTGCACTCCTTTTGGAAATAAAGTCTTAATCTGTTTATAGTCTTTATGTATATTATTTGTCAGCGATGTCCTGTAACAGCCTCACCATTTTCTCCAAACAGGTGAAATCTCCCACAATACTAAACCAGCATGATTTATTGTTAACACTGGTTTATTTTACAGGCCACTAGCCAGTCACTGTTTGGGACAGACCTGGATCCCGAAGGACCGCCCACACTGACCCCAGAGGTTCCCTCTGACCTCTTTGCCCACTCTGGGGAGTGCGCAGCGCCATCCTACAGCAACATGGAGGAGGTGGACTAGTCATGGTGAGGACAGAAGGGAATCCAGATCAGAGCTGGTGATCCATGAGGTCCCAAGCAGACGCTGCTCCGCTAAAGACACATCAGTGTTAATGACACAGGCTTCTGAGTCTGGTGGGAAAATAACACTGCAGTGCTACATGATCTGGATGTGGTCTTTGAGGACTCCCTGTGAAAGACCTTCAGATGCACATGTACATGTGTACTCAGTACTAACTAGACACAACATTGATATACTCACAGTGATATACCTACCCATTGATAAACCCTTAACAGACTGTGTAAGTAGTTATATTCATTCAGTGCATACAGTCTCTCTCTTTCTCACACACACACAGAGAGAAGCTAATACACTTGTATAATCTCAGAGCTCCTGTTAGCAGCTCATTCGCTGCTGCTCCAGGGGTACAGTTCAGCAGAGGGCCTGGCAGGCCTCCTCGCACCAACGCACCTTGTGGTCTGGTTTCAAGGTGAAGACCTCACTGCTGACCCCAGCCTGTTGATCCCTGGCGAAAGCTAGGTTGATTATTAGGGCAAATTTGTGGAGTTTGAGTGAAGGTTGTTGTAATGTGTGTAAATCCTTTCTCTTTTTGTTGTTTTCTGAGGTATGACCTGGTTTGATTCGTTTGTGGCAGGCTTCTCTGTAAGTTGGACTGGAATTGTAGCAAATCATGAAGAAAAAAATGCGAGACTGACCTGCTACTTTTTTTAATAAGAGAGGGCGCACGCTTTCTGTTTATTGTCGCTTCATAAACTTCCTTTGGCCTCTGTTGCTGTAGTGTATTCTTATTATTTTTCTCATTATTTTTTGTACTTGTTTAGATATTCGATCCTGTGGATGCAATCGTCAAAGGCTTCAGTATAAACTGAAATGTGCATGACTGCATGTTCATACAGGCTGTAACCCCACCCCTGTTAAACACCCCTCGCCTCCTCAAACATTGCTTCATTTCATTCTTTCAGTTTTGTGTGAGTTGTCCAGTCTCACCCTCCCCTCCTTTGTACTGGACCGCGTATATAAAGTGGACATCATTAAGAATACTGCTGTGGATACATATAAATGGTTAATATAAATAAAAACAATTTTGGGAACTGTTGCACAAGTGTCTTTTTTTAACAGTTATATCAGACATGGTAAAGAATTCTTGTATTATACGAATGTTCACAGTTGCCTGCCAGGTGGATTAAATGGTCATATGAGCCAAAACTGTTGTCAAGTACCTCACCTGTTTCACTGTTTAGACCTTTTCCAGGCAACTACTACAGGGACCGCAAAGGCAGTAGATTCATTGTTTCACCTCACAACAATCAGGATCTAATGTTAGTATCTTCACCACTTCAGGCGATGTGCTTACATGGAAATTCATTTGTGCTTACTCAAATAATCACAAACGAAATGGACAGGCAGTCTACCAACATTTGAGCACAATGAAGCTGCCTTTAGGGCTGGAAAGATGAGCTGATACATTGATTAATCCTTCAACAGAAAATGCTCACTCAATTCAAGTCATTACCACGATAAACTGCAAGACAGGTTGCAGCTTTTCTTCTGGTGGCAGCCATTTTTCACTTTTTTCTGACTGACTTTTTTCTGATTTTACACAGGAAAGGATTCATTGGAAAAACAGGCAACATAATCAGACAGAACTGTTAGTTGCAGCCCAGCTGTTGTGTGTAGTCTGCAGTGTGTGCTGTTCTTCATAGATACCTAAAGTTCCTTTCTAGTCAAAAAGTGTTTTTGTTCCTACAGATGAATGTTTGAGCTCCACTGTGCACAATAATGTATGTGCAGAGACAGTAGTTTCTCTGTGCTCACTGAAAATCCAGTTTTAAAGAGGCATGATTTGTGACATGGAAGCCAAACCTTGTCCTGATGTTCACCATTCACAAGTGTGTGGAAACCTGAAGCCTCCAGTGCACATACACTGAGGAGGGACTTTACTGTGAAGTGTCAGACAGCTTCTTGGGTAAAAATATTTCCTCACTGATTTATTCTTGAAGGCAGAAGCAGTAAGTACAATTTTAAGGATTTTAATATGGTGACTATGCTTTTCCTGCAAAAACCATGTCAGACACACAATAGACTGTTTTTATGTGTGCCTTAATACATCTTTAAAGGCAGGAGGGTGCATGCACAATGTACACCAAATGGGGGGAATAGGGGGGTCACCTTTACTTGAATAAATAATCAGAGTACTTCATCCCCGGCTGCCTTTTGCTCACTAATATCTGTGGAGGAAAGCTGGTTCATGCTGTTTGTGTGTGCTTGTGGTGACTGTTCATCACCCACACGTCCATGATTCTCACTAATACATTGAGCTTTGTGGCCTGAGAGCCGATTAACCAGGAGCACTCAAAACACGTGTGGATATGATATAATCTGTGTGATTGTTCATTATGAAAACTATTGTCCATTTGTAGGTGTTTGACATCACCGGACGATGGCGCCCTTTCCCCTGTGTGGTAGTGTACAGCTACTGGCCCGCGGCCGAAGAAGAAGATGGCGTGGAGGACGAGGAAGTGCCGGTGACGAACCGTAATTCAGACCGCGAAGCAGGACCGGTAGGAACTTCTGTCTGAAATATTGACAGCAGGAGAGCAGTCGTTAGTCGTGTCCTACTCATGGCGGAGTTCGCCGTGAACAGCGGCCGCCAAGCTGAAGAACATGACGGGACAAACACTAGACATGTCCCCGAGCCTCTGTGTGGGACAGGTGACGCCGCGGTGACAGTCCCCTCACATCATGACCAGAGGAAAAAGTTAGTCCTGCATATCGACCTGAACAACACCATACTGGTGTCGGACGCCGCGACGGCTCAGGGGACTGTGGCGGCTCTGGACTATTTCCTCACAACTGTCACCTGGGGGAAGATGAGCAAACACGGTAAACAGCAGACGAGCTTTACCTTTGAGTGTCACACACTAGTGGCAAGAATGTGTGTGCGCTCAGTTAGGCGAACTTATTGTTCCTGTGGCGATGACAGGAAACACCAAACTCTATTTAAAAAAACGTGAATTTAAAGCACACCTCCAGCTTTACTGTGGAACATATAAGGAACGACCAAGTGTCAACCAAGCAAAAGAAATTCAGATATAATTGAAACGAAATGCATCATTGGCTCGTACCTATGCCGAGTAGAAGGCCATCAATAGTATGACGAGTGTGCATTATGCTAATATAGAAGTGAACAATAAATTAACGTTTGGCAGAATGTGGTCTGGAGCCATTCATATTGCCCTTCATTGATTTGTTTGTTGGATCATATTCAAATGGTCCTCCTCCAACATCCCCGTTTGTTTAGTTCCCGTGTAAGTGAAGTGTTAATACAAGACAAGACAAGACAATATACAAGACATATTAAATTCCAGTGAGAGCTTCAGAACACCACTGGGGGCCTCACCAGGCCTCCTCCATTCATTCTGTCATCAGTTGTTTTGTGTGTCTGTGTTTAGGATCATCCACAGAAACCTTGTTCTCCTCCCCTTTATGCAGGGAAGTGGGAATGGCTGAGTGACTCGCCCTCCCTGCTCCCACCGTGTGATGATGCTGTTACTTACTACTCTCAGTTTGGACGGATTCCAGGTTTCACTTCCGCCGCAGGGCAGCGTTTTCGTGGTGTTCTGGATGAGCACTTGGCTCTGCTCCGCTGGCCCGAGGGCGTCAAGGCAAGCATCACATAAGAGAGAATGGCTAAGAAGGCCAAGTGGAAAATCCCTGTATGAAGTTAGATAGGTCAAGATCTGCTACGGCTTTTTAGGTTCAATTTCTGCTCACATGATATATACATATACTGTAGTATGACAAAAAAAATGGCACCTGGCAGGAATGATGTGCAACATAAAGGAACTAAACAGGTATAACTCTGTCAAATAGTCCGTCTGTCATTTGGGTTTTTATACAATAGCTTCTTTTACAATTGAAACTCCTGTTAAGATTCTGCACAAAGATCACACACTGATGCTGTTACTTTAACTGTGAGCCACAGACAAGACAAACCACAGCCACCTGGTGTCCGCTTCACCTGTAAAATCTACGGTGACATGTTACATGATTCACTTTTTGACTATACTTACAGACTTTGAGGTGCAGCTTTGAGACACCTAGATTTTAGCTTCAGTGAATGCATATGGAATATTCTGTAGTGTTTGCCGTTGTCAGGACCTGTTCTGTCTTCCAGATCAATCCTTGTGGTGTATTAAGTGTTCGTTCCATGCTTCAAACTCAGTCAGTTTGTCACTGGCGAAAGGGATGATGGATGGTGAAGTGTGCGGTAACCTATACAGCATCCCTGATCCCTCATGCAATTCTGTTTTACTGACTGCTCCCTGACTGTGTTCCCTGCAGGGTGACAGGGAGCTGGCTGTTAAAGGAGAGGATGGACGACTGTACCACTGGATCCTGCCCTCCTTCTTCCAGCTGCTCAGGGACCTGGTGCAGGAAGGAAGGGAGTTTGCCATCGTTTTTCGTACGTTTGGCTCCGACCTACCTCGTGTGCTGAGGGCCGTGTTCAAAGCACTGAATGAAGGGGCTCACCCGCTGTTCCCTGATCTGCCTGATCTCAAGGTGAAGTAGACGGACACTTATTGCTTATAATTGAAGTGAGACATTCCCACCACTGTCTCAGTGGGGTACATTATCAATTCTTTTATGTTAAAGGTTCACTTCAGCCAATTTACAACACGTTTTACCCTTAGTGGTATCAAGCAAAGCTGACAGTCAAGGATTCATTTAGCAGGTTAAGGTAATGTTAACTTAGATAGCCAACATCACACACTGTCTGAATGGACTCTGTAGCAAAACTGTCCAACGCACACTTGAATTACAGCTGCGAAAAAGACAATTTAAAGCATTTGAATGAATATTTAACAGCAAAAAGTGTTAAAGGTTAAGAACAAATTGGGAGGAAGGAAGCTTCAGTAAAATGCCTTTCAGAATACGTAGGTTTTGAGATCACTTTAAAACACTTAACTGAGTTTGCTGAGGAACTTTGGGCCATATTCACATAATATCCTGAAGTATGCTCCTAAGTGGCAGCATCAGGAGAACCTCCTAAAATAAGGAGTGTGTTGGTCATCACTTTAGGACTTCTACATTTTCAGTCTCAGAGTAATTCACAGGAAAATCCAGTGTCAGTGACATGCTCCAGGTACTGCCCCTCGCTGGGAAAATAGAATAATATTGAACTTTTCATTTATTTTTTGATGGCGGACATTTAATAGGGATTCAGTCGGCTCATCAACAAATCCAAATAGTCCTCTAGCACCGGAGATGACAGCATGCTCAGTCTGCAGCGCTGATGATCTCAGCCTCAGCTGTTTGACAGGATTATTCATCAAGCCAAAAGTAAAATTGATGCTATATGTAGAATTTCAGGGTCAAAGAGTGATTGTCTGTCTCTGTCTGTCTCCATCTGTCTGTCTAGCTATCCTTCCTGTCTTTTCATTTGTGCCTCATGCTCCTGTGTATTGATTAATATTTGATTTTTGATATATTTGATATTTCACATATGCTGACACACTGGTCAGCTGTCAGAAACCCATCACAGGTGTTTGACCATGAACATTGTTTTGTTCTCTCATACAAGGTCTTTAAGGTATTCAGGTTTTTAATTGACATGCATCAGTTCTAAATTATGAGTTTTTCCTCCCTAATTTACTGCGACTGAGATCAAACCATTACTGTTTACACACTGTGTGTGTGTGTGTGTGTGTGCGCGCGCGCGTGTGCATGTGCGTGTGTGTGTGTGTGTTGATGTTCCTCAGGGGTTGGGTGACTGTGAAGATGTTCTCTTGAAGAGCATGACCTTTTGTGCCCTTTTCCATAGACCCTCCCCTCAAAACACTCACTCGCACACAATCACAAGCACAGGCGCCCCCTCGACTCCCAGAGGGCTTTGTTCCTGTTAGCTTGCTGGAGTGGAACACGCTGATTTTGAGAGAACAGCGGAGAGTGGAATAGACAGGTGATGGTGCGAGAGGTGGAGAAGATGTCGGACAGTCAAGCTGTCAGGCACAGTGAGCTGTCAGGAGGAGAGTCCAGTGGAAGTCTTATTCAAACAGTCTGCTGTCAGATGCTGTTCATCTATGTCTTTAGACAGAGGGAGCAGGGGGTGGGGGGCTACAAGACAAAATGTGATTGTCCAGTTTCTGAACTTGAGCTGTTTGTTTTCCTGCCTGAGCTTCAGTGTCATTGCTGTGTTGGAGTTGTGGAGATGGGTGCAGTGGGACATTTTCTTTGGGTTAATTTACCATTTAAGCTAAGAGATCGCTTTCTCATGCCTATTGTCCTGTCCATATTGTGTATGTTGGGGTACTCGTGTCCATCTTCTCCAGCTGTGTTACTCTAAAATCACCCCAACACTGCCAATAATAACCACACCACTTAACACTTTTCATTTCAGATTTTTATGCAAATGAACAACATGATGGTTTAAGCTATCTTAACAACACGACAGCACTATTAAACACATGAAAAGCTGGTGGACCACCACAATTCTGACAGTTTATCCTGTGACATGAATATATGCATCAAATTTCGGTGCAGCTTGTCCAGCATTAAGATATTTCACTGTGGAGCAGTGGTGGGCCGACTGACTGACTCTTCATCCCTAGAGCCAATTGACTGGCAACGCTCAAAACATTTTCAGTTTAGAATAATTGATTTATGTGATGAACAGCTGACATCACTTGTTCTAAAATTATGGCATCTTATGAAGTAAAAATTGTGAGCCAGAGGGCTTTTTTTTACTCTCTGCCATGGCACAAGTGCAGAATCATGTCTCATTTCCATGCTGTGGGTTGGTCTTCCAGTCATTGTCTGTAGTATCTACATCATTTATTCTAAAGCTCCAGGCTGGTCAAGTTGATTTTTATGTAGCTGGCTCAGACTCTTATTTTAAGATGGGAGAAAGTAAAATGCTGATATCTTAATGAATTTAGGTCAAGTCTGCCGGAGGAGCTGTTTTAATAACAAAATGATTTGTCTGGGTTTCATGCTTCGCTCAGAGGTCACAGCGGTTTGCTTCTCTCTCTGACTCTGCCTCCTCTTGTCGCTCTGTGCTCAGTTAAGTGTGAATATGACTGCGGGCAAGATCCGCTGCAACAAGAGGGGAATCGTCGTGAGCCGAGCCGATGACCGAGTGTCGACTCGCGATGGAGAGAGAGGCCTGTACCAGTACTTCAGCTCAGTCCAGGGCCTGGGGGGCTTTCAGGACCACTTTGACTGGTACGCACAACACTCCTCAAGCCTTATTAACGCAGGCTTTGTGGCCTCGGTCCCTTCATCCATCCTTTACAAATCTTTCTGTGCCTGTCCTTCTCGTCCAGGTGGGTTAGCAACACTTTCTCCATCCGTGGGGGGAAGCCGCTGTGGGTCGACCCCTTTGACCAAACTGTTCAGCACATCTTCATTGACGACAACATACGGCAGAATGACGAGGATACCATAGTTCATCCTAAGGTACTGTCACATCCAGCACTATTCCAGCCATGTTGGCTGTAACTGAACTGTAACTACAGGTTTGAGGTGGTTTATATATCCAACAAATTATAAGTGGCATTTCCATTTTCCTCATTCTCTCTCCACTGTGGGGATGATTCAGCTTTTTAGTTGCAGCAGGATGTGACATGTTGGTGCTGAAGAGATAAATATGTGAACATGCTGCAGTGCAGTGCAGTGCAGTGAGAGCACACTGCTGGCAGCAGGTTTGAGCAGCACAAATAACACCATGATCACTTTTTACAAAGAGATAATTATACTCTTTTTTTTTTTTTAGCATGAGCATTGTACATGCTGGGTTTTCTGATCTACCGCTCTGTCTCTTCCTCTCTGCTTTATTAATTATGCATTAAGCGTCTTTGTTTTTGGAAAATGTTAACAGGCGTTTGAACGTTTTCTGGTGGTGCTGCTGGAGCAAAATGTTTTTGTGTTCATACAATCTTAATATTTACAGAGAGAGGTGAGATTCCAACTATGACATGATCGGTCACTTTACTGTATCGGGGCAAACAATTGTACTTGCTGCACAATTTAAACACTTTAAACTTTTTGTTGTGGATTCCCACTGATGCTCCTGATCACAGGCTGATTGCACTCAAAACTCCAATAACTACTTTGCATCAGTGATGTTTCGACCACTCTTGGGCTTTATCAAAGAAGGTTTAACATATATATCAGATACAGTCATATGTACTGATGCATGGTCCAGTTTTACTTACATTCTCATCTTCTGTGTGTATTTTTGTCTCTTGACAGTCAGTGAGTGGTTTATGATATAGTCTCTATAGATACTTAGTTTGTTCAGTTTTTTTTTACTTTGTCGAAGTGTTAATGCAGCTATTCCCCATATTGATAATAATGATAAGAATTATAATTGAATCAGACTCAGTGAAGAAGTTTCCACAGATGTGTTGGCGAGACAGTTGCTGGTTTATACCTAGTGAACGCTAACACGACTCCCCGTCCCCTCCACCTCCACTCCACCTCCCCGGTGTCTCCCTTTTCTGTGTGTGTTTCTCAGGTGTTCTTGGACCCAAATAGCACTGAGACTCGCACAGCCTGCACCTCTGAGCTCTATGACATCACACTGGTCCAGACCGACCTCCTCCAGGCCATTTCTGACCCGGGCTACTTCACTCAGCGTGTCCACATCTGCCAGAAAAACTATGACAGGAATCTCCAGCAGGGGGCAAGCTAGAACACAGTTCAACCTCCCGTTCCCCAAATGTCTGTCTGTGTATGTGACAACCTCCAGCGTAGGGTTCTGTTAACCCAGACACAACTAGCATAGACAGAGGATGCAGACTCAGCAGACTGCAGGCAGGGACAGTAAACTCAAAGTGTGAGGACTTATTAAAGGACTGGAAATTCACCTACAGAGAAAGGCCACATATGCAGATGAGGATGGATTGCAGTTATTATCTGACAATCAAATATTCTAAAAACTTCCCTTCCCATGAGTGACAGTTCAACGTTTTGCAGCTGGACAACAGGTCAAATACCATGCATACTTTATGTCCTCCAGGACAGCAGTGAGAGGATCTCACCTTCCACAGAGAGCGCTTCACAAAAAAGCATTTTCAACCTAATTAAATCGTAAAGTGTGCAGACCAGACTCTTTGATTTGATTGCGGCAAAGACTCTGCGACTAATCATGTCACCGTGTAATTGGCTTAACTCTCTGAAATTTGTGTCAAACATGAGTGGGGTCTGTTGGAAAACCTTTCAGGTGCTGCGTTAGTTGTCCAGTGGGTAGAATCCAGCGGGGTTCGGCTCGGACTCTTCATTGGTCGTCTTCAGAGTGCGACACTTTCATGTAGCTTCTCCCTTAGGTTGTTCAGAAAATATATGTTAAATCCCATTGTTGGCCATCGTCTGCATTGTTTACATCCACCAGGAACTGAAAGGTAATACTTGAATATGTCCAGATGACTGACGAAGTATCTGATCACTGAGTATGACTGTAACTTAAGGGTAATACCTCAGAGCACACTGTAAAGCCATTATGAAGGCACTGCAATCAGAAATGACTTAAAATACTTCCTGATATAACTCTGTCACTGTTAAGAATCACAAACGACATCCAGTTATTTTCATAAGACACCATTTAAATCATAAAGAAATGTATCGTTTCCTAATATGACCATGTAAGAGTCATCCATATCCATTTGTCAGAGCGCTTTGATTATACAAAGTAATATCCTCTGGAAGCACTGAGACATATCATCGGGTTGAACGTGGCTGTGGGGTGTGTTTGCACTGAATTATTTACTGTGGTTTTTAGCATTTGAAAGCAGCATTGTGTGAAACATTTTAATATGATGAATTTGTTATGGTAATTTTTGCTTTGAGGGTTTTCAGATATATTTATTGTTGAGATTTCAGGGAGATTCTTTTAAAGGCTAGATTTTCCTCAGGTCAGATTTGGAGACAGCTGAATGCAAATGGAATCAGTAGAAACATACTCAAGGGCAGGAGCTACCAATGTTACATATTTTTCAGTATATATTGAGCATAGGTGTCCTAAAATGGAAAACATGTCAGTGAGTACTTTGAAACATGCAGAGCCAAAGGTGGGATGGAAAGCTTCACTGCTGAAGGGCTTTCAATGTGCAAAAAGCCCAAAAAACTGTACTCCATACACATGCAGAGGCTGGTCAGAGCATCACAGCACATGCATGTCACTAAATGTAATCATTGTTTCATTTTAAAACAAAATGATCATGCTGACAGTCACTCATTCTCATCAAAACAGTCTGTTGTGATCATTTCTTAAAGATTATTTAAGTCGCAATGATAAAGCAATATGCAATTTATAGAGAAGTTAGGATTTGGCATGATTGCATTACTTGTTGAATGCTGTAAAAATGTAAGTCCAGACTTTACAGTAAATTCTATAGTCATACATTCAAAATGTTGATTACTTCACTGCAGCAGGTCACTTTTTCTGTTCTGTGATCACAAAGTTTGTTTTATTCAGAACAACAAACCTCAGATATTTCAATTTGTGAAAAGAGGACTAATGCTTGCACACACACGTTGCATTGATTCAGTGATCTGCAGGCTTGGTATCAATAACTAATAGGTAATATGAGGTGGCTTGTTCTGAGGCCTGAGCATATTATTTTGTTTTGCACTCCATATGGAGGGACAGCATTTTGTGTTAATGTCACAAGTCACCAGGTGACCTCAGCTGTTTGCATGAAGACGTTTGCACACTGAAACTGTCCCGTAAAATACTGTAATTTTGTGCACTGAGGCCACATCCATACTATGGTTACTATGAATTCTCATGCTGCCATGCATTTGAATGCACATCACATCAAAGCTTGAACATCATTAATTTATTTTTCTGATGTTAAACATTCAGTGTTGAACAAAAACACTTCCAGGTTTACTTTACTGTTTGATGTTTTGTATAATGACAACTTCCTGTCAGCACATGACATGACTGTGAGTGTATTAGAGGTAAGGTAGGTCAGGGTAAATTGATTTGGCCCTTGCTGCTCTGACACTTAGCTCGTTTGTACATCATTGACAGGTTACTGATCAGTGTGTGAGAGTGTGACCAGGTCAGGTCCTCTGGGAATTAATTAAAGACAGCACATGTTAAGAGCAAAGGGTGGTAATTTGTCTTCTTTGGTATTTCCTAATGAATGTTAAAAACTGTTTGTAATACGTCTCTTCCTGCCATTTCAAAGAATATATTCTTATCGTCCACACAGCTACATTTATCTGCACCCCTGCACCTACCTGAAGGTACTAAAGCCAGAACTAATAAGTGGAAGCAGAGACCAAATGATAAGGGAAGTGCTTGGGAGATAAAATGTCTCCTCTCTGTGTCTGTGTAGTTTGGCGTGCGATTAAAAATGCAAAGCTGGGCTTGACAGAAACGCTTGAAGTGGGGTTTTAACACGTTTTTCTTCTTGTACTCTCCCGAAACGTGTGTGTAATTGACCGCTTCATTACAGCAGAGGTCAGGCACATCAGTGTGTGACAAGTCATGTCTGGAGTTTGTCCGGGGCTGATGGTGATGGATGATAATGGCACTGCTCCCAATTGACTCAACATTTGATCATTTGCTCCCAAAGCAGATGGTACAGCTGTGTGTCAGTCATGGTGACTTGGAGGGCAGCTAGAATTTTTTTTTAGAACAGTGATATGAAATGTGGACATTTTCTAGATTCATCTGTTCTACAGTCTCTTCACTCTTGCTCTTGTTTGGGTCTGTTGTGTTCAGTTTTACTCTGATCTGTCAGTGGTTCATATAGACCTCATAGAGTCACTGCAGTTGCCTCTTGGTATTTACATTTTACATCACTTCTGACAGCAGACATCTCCGTAGTTACTGCTCTGTTGCTCTTCCTCTTCTTCACAGGCACTGTCAGCCTGACAGCTGTCCAGTTAACCCACTGGTCTCATTCTCTCACAGTCTGGACTGGAGTTAGAAAACACTGTCGTTGGTAAATCACTTCCTTATTGGTTATTCTCTTCCTGTTTAATAACACCGTGTTTGCTGAGTGACATAATAAAGGAATCTACATCCTAATTTCATGGATCTGTTTATGGACTAAAGGCTTTATCCTCTACCTGAGGCACAGCACTGGGCGCGTTGGTCTTAAAATGAACTGAAGACAGGCGCGCTGCTGGCACAATGCTGTCTTGATGTGGCAGGAAGCACTTGCGCCACTGACCGTCAGACCCTGGTGTAAAGGCAGTGTGACAGCAGCCTGCGGTTTGAAGGACGCATGTTCAGATAGTCAGGTCCTCCCAAGCCTGCTTCCCCTACATGGTTTGTCTGTTTCCTCAGCAGAAAGCTGCTCACTTCTCCAACTAAGCCAATCATTTAAGTCATCCATGGAGTTCATGTTTTTAGACTTAAAGGGGAGGTATCTGTTATAGATGAAGAACTCTCAGACAGGACTCGCCTCCCCTGGTAGTTCTGCATCTCTGCTGCTGATCAAGTCGACTCTGTTAGGACAGACCAATGTTTAATGAGCCAACATGTGTTCTCTCCTGCGCATCTCTGGACATCCAATAGACTTTTCTCACAGTGCACATTCTGACCTATCATAGCAGGAAAATTACAGGTGGAAGTAATGACATTATGTGATCCAGCACACACAATACAAGAATGCAGCCATCATTAATGATGTGAAACACACCTGTGTTTTTAATGGAAAATGTCAGTGTCAAGTGCCATGAAAAAGGTCTGCATGCCTCTCAGTGAAGAAACAGCCCCTTTGACACCTGCCCACTCCGATGACACCCAGTAAAATGGCACCATGTAAACCTAAAAAATAAGCTGTGTGCTATGCAACATTTCATGCATGCATTAGGAGAGATTTCAGCAGAGCAATGGGAGGAAACTCTGAGTGTGAGGCAGATCTGTTCCTCGTCCATGTGTTCCAGCCACAGCAGAGGCATGCTGTGGACACCCCTGCTCAAACCTTCTGCTGTCTGTTCTGTTAATAGCTAAGTAAGTAAAAGTTGGCCTGATTTCCAAAAGGCATGAAGTTAAAGAAGACATATTTCTTTAATATTTTAAGCGAAATTACTTTTTTTATTTCCATCTTTCCATTTCAAAACAACAAAAAAGGGAAAACACCCGAAGCACAATTTTGGGCACCCTGCATGATCAGTACTTAGTCACAGCTTGTAAAAGCTTTTTGTAGCCAGACAAGAGTCGTTCAGTTCTTAGGGGATTTTCCCCATTTTTGCTTTCAAAAGGCTTCAAGTTCTGTAGGATTCTTCAGTCCTCTTGCATACACCATCCACAGATTCCTGATGGTGTTTAGGTCAGAAACTGTGAGAGCCACTGCAAAACCTTCAGCTTGGTCCTCTGGAGGTAGTCCATTGAGGATTTGGAGGTGCGTTTAGGATCATTATCCTGTTGTAGAAGCCGTCCTCTTTTCATCTGCAGCTTTTTTACAGACGATGTGATGTTTGCTTCCAGAATTTGCTGCTATTTCACTGAATCCATTCCTCCCTCTGCCAGTGAAATGTTCCCTGTGCCACTGGATGCAACACAAACTCAAAGCATGATCGATCCACCCCCGTGCTTGTCAGCATGGAGAAATGTTTTTTCATGAAATTCTGCACCTTTTTCTCTCCAAACATACCTTTACTGACTGTGGCCAAAAAGTTCTATTTTAAATGTATCAGTCCACAGGATCTGTTTCTAACATGCATCAGGCTTTTTAGATGTTCCTGTACAAACATTTTGTGGTGAGGATGCAGGAAAGGCTTTCTTCTGATGACTCCTCCATGAAGGTCGTATCTGTGCAGGTGTTGCTGCACAGTAGAACAGTGCACCATCACTGCAGAGTCTGCTAAATCTTCCTGAAGGTCTCTTGCAGTCGAACGGAGCTTTGATTTACCTCTCTGGCAGTCCTACAAGCAATTCTCTCTGAATGTTTTCTTGGTCTTCCAGACCTCAACTTGACCTCCACTCTTCCTCTTAATGACCATTTTTAATTAATTAATTACATTATGAACTGATGTAATACCTGAAAACTCTTTGCTGTCTTCTTTTAGCCTTCTCATGCGCATCCATTAAAGTGGTGGGCAGCTGCTCAGAGGAGCCCACTGCTGCTCACATCACTTGTATCGCCTGGCCTTTCCTTACAATGATTGTGAACAAGCCACAGCACTATCAAGCTAATAAAGGTCTGAGACCTTTGTGAAAGTTATCTGAGAGCTGTTGAGGTGCCCCTTTTTGCAACTTTTGCATGGTGCTCATTTCCCTTTTTTCCTTCAGAACTGTACAAAACAAAAATAATGCACAAATTTTGATTGAAATTTTGAAGAATGTTTAATCTTTATGCTTTTTGGAGATCAGTCCATCTTCCATTCACTGAACTATTCACAGTAAATTTTGAGCAGGGGTGCCCACATTTTTGCGTGCCACTCAGATCCCACCAGTTCAGGCAAAAGCCGAATAAAAGAGGCCCATTGGCCCCTGATGAGGGTTGTGGGCTCGTGTCGGCATCACTAACGTTCTTGAGTTGTCCTTGTTTGTCGAATTATTGGAGGAGGATTTTTTTTTCAAGCTTTAGGCATTGAATAGAATTGATCAGTTAGACCATTGAATTGAGCAGTTTAACTGTTGAACAAGCCACGTTTCGCCCACCTCTGCCTCATCCTGAGGACAGAATACAACGTCCTTTTTTTTCTTTTTTTTTTTTTTTTTAAATATCACGCATTTCACTATTTATTTAGTTCATCCCTGTTTCTTTTCTTTTTCTGCTTCTTTCTGTGGTGGTATGTGTTAAAATCGTATGCATATTTGTATTTTTTAACACAGTGTATTGGCTATAATTATTTTGTTTGTAGTGTTTCACGTGCAAAGCGCACTGTTTCCTGTCTCCGTAAACACAATGAAGAAGACTGGAATCTGTTGGGATGTTGGGTTGGGTTCCATGTTGGGATCGAGGTTTCCTAAGCCCACATGAGGGCAGCAGTGCAGCTTTGGCAGCCCCCTCACCTTTCGAGGCAGCTGCCTTCCCCTCAGGTGAGTCTGAGGTAACCTGATTGATACTGGTGGCGAGCCCGAAACCAGTGGCTTCACTGCGTGTCAAAACAGCGCGACGCAGAAGCAGCACAGATGCCCTGAAATGTTCAAGTTAAAGGGGCGATGAGCCGTGTGTCGATTCAGGATGGTGGAGGGACGGCTGGCGCTGTGAACGCAGGAGTTTGCTGTGATTCGGGATTGCGTAAATGCGCACTGGTGAGTGAGGGGAGGAGAGGTACGAGGAGAGGAGGCAGGAGGGGGGGAGGTGTTGAGTCAGTGTAAGGAGGATGATGGTAACAGTTTGTTTCGCTGGATTCTGCCACTGAACAGGTGCACAACAGGAACGGCGTTTCCAGCGCTGTCCTCTGCTGCGAACATGTCGGGTAGAGACATTTACGCGGAGCAGCTCCGGCGAGCTCCGACGCATCGTTGACTCTGCATCCACCCATCGGACACAAAGGTAAGGTCACCAAACTTTCCAGCACTCTGTGATCATTTCATACAGCCAGATGAGACACAGGCGCTCTCGTGGACTTTCTGAAGCTGGTGGTCATGCCCCGGCACTGCTGGGAACACTTCAGATTGATGCAGTGTCGCGCTTCACCTCCGCGCACATGTGCTCTGCTGGTCGAGCTGCCCTCGTTGCTGTTGGGCGCTGCGGAGCATCAAATCTGCATGGACAGGTGTAGATACTCAGCGCAGCCTGCCGAAGTTAAACCATGCAGTTGGAGCGATAAAATGGTGGACGATGATCAAGCACAAGATCTCAGAAATGTATTTGGACGCCATATCCCAAATCTCCCGCTCACAGGTCATTGTTGCACGACTGATCTGATATCTGACAGCTGTTATGTAGTTGACATGATGAGCTTCGGCAACTTTGGATGGCACACAGCAGCCTCTCAGCTGCGGGGACTTTGGCTCAGCGCAGCAGGCTTACAGTAAAGTGACGCCCCTGCGCGATGTCAGTGGAGTTGGAGCAAAGCTTTTTGTGTTGCGTGATTTTTGGTGCAGATTCACGGATTCAGGCGGTGGAATCCATCCAGCTGTTTCGTGAGATAAGTCTTTTCTAGACGAGCCGTGCCATCTGCTGCGCTACCCAACATCTGGTTGCGGCTGTCAGTCACTGACACACACAGACAGTTTTTCCCTGCTTTCAGAGCAACTTTCTGCTCTCTTTGTACTGAGTTGTGTGTGTGTGTGTGTGTGTGTGTGTGTGTGTGTGTGTGTGTGTGTGTGTGTGTGTGTGTGTGTGTGTTCGGGTGGAGAGAGTCCTCGTCCTCCTCGGAATGATGGAATTGCTGCTCTCACACACCCTGCTCCTGTCTCTCCAGACTCCCTCCAGCCTCACTTTCCTCTTCAAGCAGCTCCCAGTTAAAAACGCTCCCTCCTGTCTGGTCTACTAAAGAGCTTGTTTGTTCCTCTGAACAGATTCTACTCCTCCCTTTACGCTCCTTCTCCCCTTCTGTGTTGGTGCTACCTTCCGACCTGCAGTGATAGCTCCTAACTTGGTGTGAGTTCATTTGCATAATGAGGATTACAGCTGACATGCAGCGTCTGGGCCTGTCTAGCTGGATCCAGCAGAGAAGCGTAGTGCTGTGGCAGCTCTCACTGTGCCAGCAAAATGCCACCCTCAATCAGGACTCACCAGGACTCTGCAGTCTGCTCTGACAGACTGGCCTCTGCCTCTTTGCCATCGAGAGACACTGACAAATCGACTGTTGGAGGATGAATTTATGTATGTATGAAATGAGCTATTGACGTTGTAGCTGGCACAATGGCTTGTTAGGTAGTAATGGATAAATGAAAATGCTTGAATAGTAAAAGCATTCCAGATTGATTTTCCTTCCCTGTTAATAGTTTTAATGAGCATCGTTCTGTCTGGAGGAGGAAATACATTTCTTCTCTTTTGTGTTTGCTGATTTTTTTTTTAAATCTTGCTTTCAAATTTTGCTGCATAAACAATTGAGCCGCCCACTTTACAGCTAAATCTATTCTAAAGTTCAAGCTGAGGGTCAGAGCCCACAGGAGGACGCGCAGTCCTGAGGCTGGTCAGTCTCCACATCACAAAAACAGGCATTCATTTTTGATGAAGCCATTTCCCAGGACCAGTGACTACATCTGACATCTGTTCTGCCCGATTTCTTGGCTTCCTATTTAATTTTTCTTCCATTTCTCTCTTACACCATCATTATCTGGTCATTTCATGATGATTGAATGAAAGCAGTGTGGCTCTTGACCTGTTATTTGTTGCTTATTATGGTTTATGGTCTATGAATTGAAGCTTGTCCGCCTGCTGAACTCACTGTAATTTGTGCTGGATAGAAGCATCACCTGAGAACAGCTGAGGGCAGCCTTTGACCTCATTTATCTACCATGCGTTTGCACAGTTTTTACGCAGAAACCATGTGAACGCTCACTTCTGCACAAAGAATCTGACTGATTTCTTTTTGTGCTTAAAAATTTGTGTCCATTTAGAGCATCTGTTAATGACAGTCAATTGCAATCTGCTTTAATAATGAACTATTAGGTTTTGGTATCATTGATTTTAATAGATTTAACTAAGCCACATATATTTTATGTATTTTCTGAAACTGCTACAGCACAGCAATTAAAAAGCAAATCATAACTAGAAACTGGCTTAGCAACATTTCAATTAAAAAAACAATTTATGTGCTCATTTGACCAGTTGTGCACAACACATGACACGCAGCAGCAACAATGTAGGGACACGGATAGAAAAATGAGACTCATGTCCATCCGTCTGCTCCTCTGGTGCATGTTGGGAAGCTTCCTTGCACTTCTGCTTCTGGGATGCTACAGGATCTAAACTTCATCATCTGTGATCATTTCCTTCTTAATCTTTCTCAGTGGCTACTTTTGTCCACAACAGTGAACTCTATATTAAGGCTGCTTGGACTTTCAGAGAGAACTGACTGACCGTAATACACATGGTGTTCTGGAGGCGTTTCTGTATGTAAATGAGCCTGTGGGTGCACAGATAGATGGATGTAGAGTAGGTAAAATTTGTCATTGTTCGTTGCGTAAAAGTGTGATTATGCAGGTTTCAGAAATATCAATCTTACAGACAATTCCTACGCTCACATTTTGAGCTTGGTCTGCCCATGCTTTGATAAATGAGGGCCCTGAACTCTGCAGGACAGAGTGTTGTATGAGTGTACAGTACAGAGTGTCTTTAGATGTGATTAAGGTGGGTTGTGTGGGACAGATATGGCCACTGCCACACATACACACTAGCCAGCTACAGACATTAACCCAGGCGGATGAGTGTGGAACTGAGCCAATTTTCCCATCAGAGGATTAAGTGGGATGCTTACAGTGGACAGTTTGGACATCTAGCCTGCCAACGCAGGGGACATTCAAGCCTGGATGAGTTTTCTGGAAAAAGAGAGAATTGGAGAGAGGAATAAAATGGGTGGTACATGGAGAGAAAACAACAGAGTAAGAAGAGGCGTTCACTGCCACCCTCATGTCTGTATGTTAAATATGAAGCTAAGCTAATGACAGGGGAAAGGGCACGGTGAAACAGCTCGCTTAGCTCTGTCCAAAGGTAAGAAAAAACCCACCTCTCAGCACTGCTACAGCTCACTAAATAACACATTAGTTCTCCTTAATTATTTTGAATAATCAATTCCAACTGAAACATGTCCCGTATTCACATTAAAAAAAAATCTCATAATGTAAAACCCAGCCGATTAGAAAAGCCTGTAGCAGCTCACCAATCTTCTCACTCACTCTGGCCAAGAAAGCAAATGAGCATATTTCCCAAAATGTCAAACTATTCCTTTAATCGTCATACGCTCGTAATTTGTGAGGAATGTCCTCATTTCTCGGTGTCTTTCCTCCACCTGTGAAGAAGCAGACCAGTGTCTAAGCCTCTCTGTCTGCGAGGCTGGTCCACATGTCAGCAGGTCGCTGCCATGTTAATTAAAACAGCGTGAGGATTCTCTTTAGCGCACACAGCAGCTCAGGCAAACAGGTCTGTGGTTTTCTGAGTGGGTGACAGCAGCTGCTGTATTGTTTAATTACGTTTTATTGTTTACATGATTCCCCTCATTTGGTCCATTGACCTACTCGATGGGGGCGGTGGGAGCATGATTACAGAGATAGTAGAGGACATTGGAGTTCTGGGAAATATGTTGGCATGTATTTATTTATATCCGGTTGATATACTGGAAACAAAGGTAGGTCATCTGAGAGGAAAACAAATGTTTTGTTTCCAGCAGTGTTGTGTTTAGAATAACAAGCATGAGCGCTCATGGGCAAATTTAGCATCGTGGCTCATTCAGAGCTCATTGCAGCAAACTGTGCGATTGGACTGTGCAGTCTCGCTAAACAGACCTTGATATTTTTGATAACATGCAGTATATATACTATAGTAGTATTTATGCGTTTTTGGTTTTTGGCAATTTTGGTTTTCCACAACTGATGGCGTGGCAGAATAGACTGCTTCTCATATTTTAACTTGTCTCAGTAAGAAAGGTTTACTTCATACGCTTAGCGCTGGCTCAGTCCAGTTTCTCTCAGTTACTTTCAGGGACCTGTATTGTTATTGCATGCTGGCTCACTCTCAGGGCTTACTGACTCACTTGAAGTCAATGGAGTTATCGTCACTGTTCTGAGTACACCTGTGCCTTTTCTGCTCAGGCATGTCTAAGGGTCTGCTGTGGAAAAGCTCTGTTGTATGAAGTCAGGTTCTGGCTAGCTGACTGTATGGCACTGCAAGGCTGTGCTGCCTCTCTCATAGAGTCTCTCTCTCTCTCTCTCTCTCTCTCTCTCTCACACACACACACACACACACACACACACACACACACGCACAGAGCCTGTGGAAGCTGCATCATGTGCCTGATTTGATGCATTATTAGTTTGAAGATCAGATTTTATAAGCCACCACTTAATATAGAAAATGTTTATAGAATATTCCATGTGTGCTTTCCTGTGATTTATGTATCCAGCAGATGCTGGTGGTACAATCCAGGTCATCAGTTCAATGTTATACACTGCACGTCATACTTGCAGTGAAAGTCTTGGTTACTGATCTACTGACAATCAGACGTCACACAGCTTTCTCCGGAGACACAAAGGCAAACTCTTTCCACATATGCAGTAGGCTTTGATGTGTAAATAAGTGGAGTTCTCCTTTAGCTGTATACACAGCTTTCAGTCATAGATCATTTTGTCACAATGACATTTAAGCAAATAAGCAATATTTATTCCTGATCAAGAATCTTATTTCAGATGTGAAACATCATGGGCTTTCATCATGTTGTGGCACTGTGCTCAGTTGCTACGAAGAGGGGTAATTTCCTTTTTTTTTGTAGGTAATAGCCATCTGTTTGGGGTCAGACAGGAAATTAGCTCTAACAAGTTAATCCTACAGGTTTGGACCTCCATTATGTGGAACGAGTATAGCAGTGCCAGACCACACCAGCTTTGTTTCAGCTGTGCATCACAGTCAATAAATGATGCTTAAAATCACTGCAGTGTTTGTAGGAATGCTTTCCTTTGTTGTTCCATGAAACTGCTACAAATATACAATGTATGGCTCAACCCTAGTGAGTGGAGCAGCACAGATAGTGATGTTATGAATGAAAACAGGAGTAGCTAACAGTGGTCTTTGTCAGCTATGATAAAACAGAACAAAACTGATCACTGTCCACCAAGTTAAAGACATCAGCAGCAGTAGGACGTGGGCATACAGAATGAGCACTTACTGTAGCACCAAAGATGCAGAAAAAGTAATGAAATGAGTAACTGAGGGATGATTACATTGAGTTTTAGTTCCAGGCAGATCGTAAAGAAAATAACCATCAGGCTGAAATTAGTCCAAATATTACAGGCTCATTAATGCTTGGAGCAATTCCGAGGAAGGGGGAGGGGGTTGATTAAATAATTACTGTAATTGCTTTAAGTGTTACTTCAGTATTGAGAGAAGCCAGCTCAGCAGAGGCATAGCTGTTTGATTTTTTGGTATGATTGCTTCTGCTTTTAGATTTGCCAGGAGCACAGACTCAGAGTGGAGGAAAACAAGTCGCTGTGTGATTGCTTTGTGTGACTGCTGCCACATAGAGTAGTGGGTATTATTTCAAGTTTGCCAGAGGCACGGAGATACATCAGCTCATGGAAACTGATTGCTCTTTGATTGCTTCATGTGATTGCTGCCACTGGAAACATTGACTTTGATACGAGCTCTTGCTATGGAGGCCTGTGAAAAGTTGCTGCGAAGGCTGAGTCCTTGCACCAAGAGGCACAGCTTGTATTGATCCTGAAATGCTGGACTAATACACACTGGACACACCAACTATTGTGTGCAAATGATTGTTTTTATTAATTAGCTCATGCATCACATTTTCCTGGAACCCAGAGCTTTATTCCTTCAAGTGTGACAGCCTGAAGGCCGTTACCCATTTGACCTATCACATCTGCCTGTGGTAAACATGCTGTCCTTCAGTGTAATGATTGTAATGCAGAGGACATAATTCACTGCAGATTAATTGATACTCTGCAAAGAAGTATGAGAAGAGAATCTCTTTGGCATTCAGCCCTAGAGCTGTTCTGTATGCAGCAAGCAAAGTGCTGGTTTCAACAGTTTCGTTAACTCTCCAGCAGCGTCTGTATTCCCCAGGCCTTACTGTACTCACTTCTTACTTTGCTCTCTCAGTCATTATGTCCATATTCTCCTTGGCTTATCATTACTGGCCCCTGATGTCCTGTTCTTTCCCACTCATGGTGGTATCCATGTTTGGGCTGATCAGCAGCCTCTAGGGGCCATCAGGACTTTGTGGAGTCTAATACGACCAGGAAGAATGGGAGACTAGGAAAGAGATTCAGCAGCTGGTGTTTGATGGTGATTCAGCAGGGTTTAGGCCTTGATCGTGTGCTTTTATGACTGCACCTGTAACATTTTTGTCACTTGTGTCTTCTTTAAGCAAAACAATACATCCATGTTTTCTTTCTCGCTGTGCCAGCAGCATAGCTCTAAGGATTGTAATGTTCGTCTATCAGTCATTTGGTTAAATGGCTGTCAGAGGATGAATCCTAATGACATGAATTGTCCTCTAGTGGCAGGTCAAAATTTAGTCCAGGTCATTGGTTTGTAACTAAATACCTGCAAAACTGTCGACACTCCCATCAACATCCCATCACCTTGGCTGTACTTTGTGCTTAACAGTAATAAGCAAGTGGTAGCATGCTAGCATGCTAAACTTAGATGTTGAACATGGTAAACATTTTACCTGCTAACAATAAGTATGTCAGCATTGTCGCTATGAGCACATTAGCATACTAACATCAGCATTTAACTCAAAATGCTAGCATGGCCCTGGGTATGACACTGGTGATGAGATTTCAGACGCGCTGTGGGCTCAGGGTTTGAATAGGATCAAATCTTGCTCTATCAATGTCAGACTTCAACATATTGTTTAAAGTCATTCACTGGTTACATTTCTCCAAGACCAAACTGAACAAGATATTTCCCTCTGTTTCTGCTACCTGTGATAAATGCAAATCAGATGACGGGACTCTAGGTCACCTATTTCGGTCCTGCCCTAAGGTTCAGAATTTTTGGGACGACATTTTCCCACTTGTTCAGTGTTACATATAATCAACAGTTGATCCTTCTGGTAATACTGGGCTGTTCCAATCTCTCTCTCACTCTTCCCTCATCCCTACAACAAGCCCTCATGTTCGGTCATCCTTAGAGATTGGAAATCAGTTTCCTCTCCCTGTTTTAAAAAATGGTTGAACGATATGGTTTCCTGTATTTATCTGGAGGAAATCCAATACACTTTGTTAGACACTCACCACACAATCCTTGAAGTCTGGGGACCCTTTATTGAGTATATTCAAAGTGACAGACATCATCCTCCAGTCTAGTTACACTGGACACTATTATTCTGTCTCATTTAGTTTTGTACTGACTACACTGGGCTTTGCACAGCCAGGCCTCTGGTTTCCTTGACTTCACCTGGCCCTGGCTCTTAGGACGCTATCTCAGACTTTAAAATCTATCTCTGTACCTTTGATCCAGTTTCTGGACTGACATGCATGACTGTAATCTTTACATGTTTATATTTCTTTGGGCTGGCAGTTTGTTTCGTTTCATTTTAATCTGTTCTGTTTGTTTTGTTGTATATTGTCTGTGTTTTTTATATGTGGTTTAAACTTAAAAAACTTTATAAATTAAGTGTTCAAAGAGAAAATATGCTAGCATGGCTGTAGACTCTGAGTTTTGTTGGCAATAAAACATTGGTATCTCCTTCCAGTTCGGTTTATTAGAGATATCGAGACACAAGTGAGACTGGGCAACTGATGTGACTGTCAGCAACGGACGGGTGGACATTACGGTTTATTTTTGGGCTGATTAATGATTTGGATGTCAGGAGTTAGCCATGCGCGTTCCAGTTGGGAGATCAAATCATACAGTGTATGCTATTCTAGCTATGAAATTATTGATTTTTGCACCTGGAATCATTGACATTGGAAATGGAGACATGATTTTCATTTATTTTTAACACTGTCCTAAAATAGTAATCGAGCAGAAAAATAGTTTAGTGTGACTTGAGTACCTTGTTATGATCTGGGTCATCTGGGTTTCAGCTGAAGTTCACCTCAATCTTACAAAGCTCACTCACTGTCAACACTGCAGCGTTCTTAAAGCCTGCTTGTTGCCATGGGCTCTCCACCATCTGACAAAGTCTCTGTGTCAACCAGTTCATTCAGATTTCTTCTCTCCCTCTATTTTCTCATTTTTGGACAGATGTGCATTTCTGCTTTGGTAATGTGTTCTTGTGGGAGTTAATTGCAGTCTACCTAACACTTTGTATGTATTACTACAGTATTAACTTTCTCTTCAAAAGTTAGATTAGAAGATCGGTGCCACTCTCTTACAGTGTCTGTCCGTTAAATATGAGCAGCCGGCTGCTGGTTTGCACAAAGATTGGAAATGGTTTAACAGCTACCCTGACTCTGTCCAAATGCACAAGCTCCCTGCCAACACCTGTAAAACTGACCAATGAACACCTTCTAACAAGAAATAATGATACTTTGATTGATATAGCACTTTTCCAAAAGACTAGTGGTAAAAATGAGTAAAAGTGGCAGCATTTTAAGTAAACTGGAGGCCTGCAGCCGAAGTATGGCTGAAGCCAGAGTAGAGAGAATTACAGTAGTCCAAGCATGAGGAAGCAAAGGCACGGATTACTTTCTTAACATCTGCAGCGGTTTGAAATGATTTGAGCTATTGTCCTCAGCTGAAGGAAGCATGATTGTATCACCCTGAGTATTCGGTTGTTAAATGATAGATTTGAGTCAAATGAAATATAATACTGGTACTGACAGAGGGGATGATAGTCCTGTTTTCTTTTACAGTTGTAGATTATTGGGACTGTTTCTGAGTTGTACTGCAATGGGAAGCCCAGTTGACAGACCCAGGACCTCTTCTACTCATCCTAGAAATGTAATGCATTTTATCACTGGGATCAGAGGGAATCCACCAACTGCGGGAGCCTTCCTGAGGTGCACATCATTCAGAGGGGGAGATAAAGACTCGCTTAATATTGTCAGTCAGAAGCTTAACTCCCTTGGTATTAGGGTCTCTTTCAAACAGATCAAACCTATAAAAAGAGTCAGAATGATTTATAAAACCAAAACTTGGTGCAGTCCACACATTTTCCAGCTGTTAATGTAAACTGAAGAGGTAGCTGACACATTCCCCTCCCCAGTTTGGGAATGGGAGGCAGAAAGCAGATTTTTCCAAGGCTTTCTGCGGATATTCCTGATGATTCCCGGCTGTGATAAAGCTGAATTGTCTGAACATGACGACATTTGACAACATTAAATCTGGCGGTATGTGTGCTGGACTATTTCTCGGCTCTGAGTAGCTGCCAGACAACCAACTGAGACTCCAGGAAATTACTTTTCCCAGCCAAGCAATAGTCCAGTACATAACCCCTCGTAAAACGGCGTGCTAGTAGGCAGATTTTATTTCCTCTGGACAGAGCAAGGCTAGCTCTTTCTCCCTTTTCTCAGCTTTGTGCTAAGCTGATCAGTTAGCTTGCTTGTGAAACGGTTGGTTTGCTGAGGTTTAGGCACCAAAACTACTTAGATTTAAGATCATGGGTTAAAATAAGTATGTTACTGTCACGTACGCGATGTCACGGATACACGCCCGATGGAAACCTTGCGTGACGATAAACATAAATCCTTTCCTTCTTTCTGGTCAGGCTGCAGTTTTCTCATCTTACTCTCCACAAGAAAACACATAATTATATGTCCTAAATGTCAGCTATTTATTTGACTTTAATGTCCCTGAGGGGCAACTTAGCAAGACATCGAGGTAAAACACAGAACACACACAGACTTGAGCAAAAAACATGATAAATACACGAAACAAAATATGCAGAACAAATGTGAACCCGTCAAGCTCACATGAAATTATGTACATCAATGACCATCATCATCATCATCATCATCCACCAGTATTATCTAAAAGACTGATCATCTGCTGAGTCATCCTGAGCGTTTGGTTTGATGAGTCAGGTTTAATGACGTGAGGGACAAAAGGATTTCTCAGACCTGGTCTTTGTACTCCGGAACTCCTTCTGGTGTGGAGAAGCTCACAGTCTCCTGAGGATGAAGAGGACACTCTGAAATGAGTCAAGCATTTGAAATAGCTTCCTTTCAGAAGATGTTAGACAGATCAGGGAGTTTGACAGCCATGATCTTACCCGTCACTTTAACTATGTGGTGCAGCCTCGTCTTGTTATCTGCCGAGAGATCATTAAGCATGTGCTTCTTTCAGACTGTGAGGACTGAAAATTATGCTAATCTGGGTTTGTGAAAAGAACTCATCACATGTGGGGTTTTTGTAGGTTTTAATCATCCTTAGGTCTGATCACAGCTGTAAGGCTATAACTGGGCCGAACTCTTTCATTTCTAATGAGTAATTAATACAATGATGATTGGATAACAGTTAGAGGCTACCCGAGCCAATATTAAGGCTTGTATCAAGGTTGGTCTGGGCATATTTTTGTGGACTGATATTGGCTGATATAACCGCATCAAATCCCAGTGCCCTTTGCTGTGCTTTGCTGTGTGTTGTCCACCTCAGTCTGCTGTTGCAAAGCTGCTCTCCTTTATCACACAGTGCAGCCTTTCCCATACAAATGGGAGCGATAACAAGTGAGCAAATGTGAAAAATGACCTGGACTGGCAAAATACACCAATTGACTTCAGATAGCTTCAACGCTATCGGTTATTTCCCGTCTCTCTTCTCTCTTCTTACATGTGTAAAGCAGTAAAAAAAACAAACAAAAACAAACCAAAAAAAACATTCAGGCTGCAGCTTTTCATTCTTTGTCATTTTCACCGGTTTAGAAAATGATCATATCATGTGTTGCTGATTAATGTTAATTCTGTGAGTAACTTCAGGGAGGGACCTCTGCTCTGTAACACCACTGTACCACCCAGTGTTTCTGTACTTCAAAGAACTGGAGAGATCCACCAGTTGATCGTGTCACGTCAGTTTCAGGAGTCACATGTCCCAATTAAACTTTCATGCTTTTCATATATCAATATCAATAATTTAAGCTAATAAAGTTAATAGTTGGAAGTATTTAGATCAAGTAGCCAGTGTCAAATAAGGTTTGCCAAATTTAGTAGCCACAGCTGTTATTTCACTCTGCCAGATACATATTTAATCAACATTGCATATCCTACTATATATCTTACTATGCAAATATAATTATCAGATTGGACTTGGTTTCAACACATGCTCAATATTCCTGTACTTGGATAATTTAATTGACTAAAATGATTGAATTCTCCTCATAGACTTTCACTCCTGTGCTTCTCCTTGTTTTAATCCTACTTGAAGATCGCAGCAGGGATCATTGATGTATTCCATTCACATTAATGCAATCATGGCTCTATATTTAGATGACAAGCCCACAGGGATGAGTCTGTTGCTAACTTTATCACCTGTTTGGTTGTGGTTTTCATCGTCCTTGTTTTCTTTCTCAGTCTTCCCTCCTATCGCCTCTCTGATCACTGCCAACTTTTTTTTCCACCTCACATTAGTTTCTTTATTACTTTGTGCTTTCAGGCCACCGTGCACATTAGTCAACATAACTGTGCCAGTCAGATATAGTTTGACATTTTTTCCATCTCCTGTGTTTTTTTCCCTCAAGCTCTCCTCATACTTTTTTCTTGCAGATCACCCTCACTGGCTTTTTGCTTGTTTACTCTCTTCCATCATTGACTCCCATCCTCCCATCCTCTGTCCCTCCCTCTGTTGCTTCTTTTCTTAATTCGGCCTAACATCCTATCTATTTAAGGAAGAAAGCAGCATCTGCTGGGAAACTGCTCGGCCGGGTGGGGAGATTTAGCTGAATAGCACAGCAAGTCCCCAGATGCCCCGTGGTGGCTCATGCTGCAAAGAAAGATGGGAAAAGAGAAGGCGATGCACTGTGGCAGATAGACAGATATAGACAGGGCAACTGCATGAAAAAGAGAAAACAACTGTTTATAGTGAGGGAGAGTGGACAGAGGAGAAGATTTCCAAAGGAAACAGGGGAGTAGAAGAAAGAAACAGTGTGCTGAGCTCTGCTGCTGCTCTCCCCTCTGCTGTGCCCTGTCCTGCTGCGAAAGCCTCTTAATGTTTCTGCTCCACCATGACTCAGGACTGCTGCTGGCCACAAATGCAGAGCAAGAATCCTGTACACACACTCAAATATGCACATCAGAAACAAAATCCCTCCTCTCCACTCACCCCAGAGGCTCACTAACAGACAGTGGAAGAAGCCATTGCTGACAGAAATGGGATTTTGTTTTTGATTTAACTTTCATGTGGACCCCTCAGTGTACAAAACATCTGAGCAGAAACAGAGACTGAGCAGATTTACTTCAACTCTTAAGTAGAAGTTAGAGAATAATAATTTTGGTTTGTTACAGTTTACAACTGGAATGGATCTTTAAGATGGACAGTTTAGAGAATGGTTCCATTCAACATACTGTACTTAATATAATTGTGCAACATAATTGTCCTGTGCAAAAGGAATTGTTATTTGAGGTGCACTCTCTCTCAGTTTCACCTACAAGCAAAGTGTTTTAGATACTCTTGGTCAGCTGTCTGATCATCACACTGCTTCTGTGCTTCTGGCCTCATCTGACTGTGTTGTAGAATTGTCACTCTGTTCCCAGATCTCAGCAATTAGAAGATATTGTTATCATAGCCCATAGAAATCATGGCAAAAACTACAAAAACAACAGTCATGCTGTAATAAAGTTGAATTATGTATGAAGGTTTATAGCAAGCTGTATGCCCTTAAGGTATATGCTGTGAGAGAAATGAGAGCAGCCAGAGAGAGTTAAATCTAAATCAGATAGCAGAGGGAGGCAATTGCTTAACAAATTGCTCCAAACCAGATCATTAAGCCCTGGTTGGGCCAGACGGGTGTGGTTTACAAACCGTTTAAATTCTGTATACAGAATGGCATTTCCTGCTTGTGTCTGCATGAATCAACATGCAAAATAGTGCCATATGTATCAGCGGAGTGACAAACAGAAGAGAGTGATAAAATGCAGATCTTTCATGGTGGTTGGGATGTGTGAATTCTTTTTCTGTTTGTGACATGAGTGAATCAAACCGGAGAGTTGCTTTGATTTGGGCTTTTACCCTGAAATCGCAATTTGAAAGAGTGCAATTTTTAAATGACAGGAGCTGCAGTGTGAACACCTTACATAATGAAGTGGTTCAACAAGCTGTAGCAATTCAAAGTTTGAGCTGGTGACTGTCGCAGTGCTGCTATAATTACTGTCACTGACAAATTTACTCAGCCGTTGCTAATTCATGTCTGTAAGTTGGTAGGAAAAAAAAAGCAAACTCTTGACTGGTTAGTGGTGTTCAGTGACTTTGCATTGATGCTTTTTTTTCTTTTGTTTGTCATTCTGTCATTGTGTTTTTGTTATCTCAAAATGAGCTCTCTGTATCTACAGAGGGAGCTGGTCCTCTTCCACTGAGTCCACTATGGTGCATTGCCATGTTTCTGCAGAGGCTCAAAAGGGACAAACCAAACACTGGCTCCAGAGAGCATCTGTTGTGTGTCTGACGGCCACTGTAGCCTCTCAGTCTGCTGTAGTCTGCAACCTCACCTCTAGATGGCACTAAATCCCACACACTAGTCCTTTAAAAGCCTGCAGAAGAGGACGAGAATTCAGTGTTAATGTTAGCTTGAGCTCCTCAAGTGCAGAGCTGTCGTTTTCATTATCAGTCTGATATCAAATACACTTAATATTAGTTTTCCATTATGACCATTACAGGTCAACATTTGAGGCTGTTAGCAATACAATATAGAACCACTTTTGAAAGTCATGATATTATTTTAATGTTTTTTTAAGCCTGTTTTTTTGGCCACTTGGGGATATAACATCACCTTTTCAATGATCTGGCAGACTTGTTATTTATTCTTACATACACATCTGGCAATTATGGTGAAACATTGTCATTCATTAGGAGTTGTGTTTCTGGCTATGCTGCAAATGTAAGTGTAATATTCAGTTCTTTTAGTTCTGATTTTGGTCTCCACTAATTCATGGGCGAAATATCCGGCTCTTTAGCTGATAAATGCTCCACTTTGTTCAAAAGTTAGTCTCTAACCATGTCTTTCTGCTGTTTGCTAATGAGCAGGTAGCGTGCAGTGAGCTGTTAGAGCTTTTTCACAGAAAACAGCTGCCGGCAGCTGTGTCGGAAAACAAGAAAAGTGCTGAGACTGAATCAAAACAGCAAAGTTGCAGAACAGACAGCTCTTTAAAGCTGAGGGGAGCTGCTTAGTCAGGTGATAATTCTGTTAAGGTTCATCACTATGAACGACCCCTTTCACATGTTATCATATATAATCAATTAAACTGTTATTTTAAGTTGTATGGAAAGTGGTATCTGATCTTAAACTAGTTTCTTTTCTGCGCTTACATACTATACTTGCAAAAAAAAAAAACCTTTAGGTTTCCCGTGAAAGGTCCTTACATATTTCCATATTGATATTTTACCTTTGCCCAATGTACCTTAGTGCAGCCTCTCCTCAATGAACAGAATCCAGTCAGAGCCATTGAATCACCTTTCTCCACTTTTGCTGTGAGCTACACAAACAGATATCTTCATATAAAGGCAGAATCTGTAGGTAGGACTTTGGTATCAGATGCATTCTAGTGTCCCTAGTCTGTTTGTAGTCTACATAATATTGACCAATCACATTTGAGGAGGCTTTGGTTTCAATCAGGTAAACAGTCCATGTGGAGTGCAGAATGCATTGGCCGAATCTCTATCTCAGAACCCATCGGCTATGGTCTCATGACAAATTAGCTTTTTATCAGCCTTTTAAAAATTCCTCTGCATTCATAAACATAGAGATGAGCCAGAATATCGTCTTTGCATCTCAAGTTGCTAATCCGACTATAAACAATGGTCAGTGCATGGCAGAGGAAGTCTTGGCCTGGATAATCATTATCTGGACATCTGCTAGCTGCACCAGAAGCCCTGAAACATTGGTCATTGCCTCGAGAGGCTAAATCACCATCAGACAACAGCCAATGGGCTCCCAGCTTGCCCTTGCTGCTACACAACATGCCAGCAGGGCAGCCTGTGATGCGATAGAGGTGTGTGACCATGAGAGAGCAATAACATGGCCATCAGCGTGGTGGGATATTCTGGTGGGATCGTTAGTAAAGGTACATCCACATACACACACACTGCTGTCTGTCCTGTCTGTCTGCACAGCGCCGTGTTTAATGATCAGAAATACATTTCTGATGCACTCACCCATCATTCCACATTCCACTTTTAGTCACCTATTTGTTATTCTGACCTTCTGTAGAAGATCTTATCCCCTTCTCCTCCGCTCATTTCTTCATTGTTTAAAGCTTGTTTCTAGGCAACCCTTCTCAGAGGAAGAAACAGCCATCAGTGGTGGCTCCTAAATCTGCTGATATATCTCCATTTACATTTACAGCAGGCCTGCTCTCTGTGAGGAGACACATCTGCTCTCACTGTTTATGTCTCAACCATCTTCTCTCTTTTCCTCACCCCACAACCCCAGGCATTTTATTTTAGCAATCTGACCTACTTCATGATTTTTCTTGGTGGCTTGGTGGTGGAACTTGTCTCTTACTTTTCTCTCCCCCTCTCTTGATTTTTTTTTTTTTTTTAGTTTTCAGATTGATGTTTTTGCATCTCTGGAGTCAAGTCTGACACCTTCATGGAACAAAGCAGCATACTGCTGTGTTCTCAGAAAACTTCAGATACAATATGAGCTGTGGGCTTCACTCTCTCTTCTCTCTGCAGGAAAGCACATCACTCAATATTACTACATGGTGAGAGTGGTAAAATGATAAAAGCCCGCCCCTCAGTGCAAGTTAATTTCAGTTTTACACAGAATCAGAAGAAGTAGCATTAAAAGGGTATCAAGTATCATGAATATTGTGAATATCCATCATATTCTTGAATTCAAATTAATATTCTTATTTTTGCTGTATGCATATATTAACTGTAAGAATGAAGTGCACAGCTGCAGGATAAAGACACTGTATTCTCCAACTGTGGGGATTTGAAGAAAGAGTCAGACCCACCCAGCATCCCTCCTGTTCCAATTAAACCAGTCAAGCATTGGTTTTATCTCCAGCCCAATGTGTGTGTGTGTGTGTGTGTGTGTGTGTGTGTGTGTGTGTGTGTGTGAGAGAGAGAGAGAGAGAGAGAGAAACTCTGACCTTAACCAGTTGTAGATTAAAACTCAAGGCTGGCATTATCAACTAAACAGATGGACTCTCTGCATGACAGGCTGGTGTAGCATGCACATGTCTTTTGATGGTGTGTTAGCTCAAACATCATTTTGAACACCAACAAGAAATGAATGAATTCCAAAACAAACCACGTTGCTTAACCCTAAACGAATTAACCATTACAAATTAATGTTCCATTTGTGTACTGTGTCTCACTGCCTAAGTTGAGTGATAGAGAAACTTTGTAAGTCAGCAAAAATCGTGTCCTGCCTTTTATCGAAGACTTTTCCATGTATGGTGTTGAATCTAAAATTCTTCACCACAGTTCCTCTCAGATGGTCATGATCATCCACACGTGTGAAAATGACAACAATTGCCTACTATAGTGAGAACAGCAAGACAAAGTGCCAGACAGTATGTTTTTGTGCCTTACCGGAGTGCAAGGCATGGCCTGCCACGATTATATAAGCAGAAAATGAAATACTAATACATGATTACGCGCTGTATATATAATTTCTACGCAAGTTTCAAATCAGAATTGACAAAGCCAATATACTTCTGCTGTGTAGAAGTTGCTGTCCTTAAGATTTCAGTCCCGATTATGCGTCACCTGTGGTTACTGATGGTATCAACAGGTGCAGTTTAATACTGGAGGTCTCAGGCTGCAAACACTCCTTGAGAAGCTGCTTTGTCCCTGGAATTCTTTTACTGTGAACTAACAACAGAAGAAAAATGTTGGCTTTGTATTAGTAGTAACTCAATATACCTCTGATGTGAGTGTAGGGGAGTAAACAGTAAAGAGTCTGATATCAGATAAAATAATAAACATTAACACTGGATCATTTCCTGTGAATCTCTTGTGCGTAGGTAGGTAATATGAATGCACTATGGGAACATTGAAAACTACTCCATGGAGAAGTAATTACAGAAAGCAAATACTTTGAATGACTGTTGCTGAAAAAGAAAAGCTGACCATGAATACTGAAAAAAGGGGCATGATCTCATTGAAATGTTAAAGATGCATGTGTATGGGTGCATGTGTGACACAAAAAGAATTTGTGTCGTCATATTTTGATAATTGGCCAACTAAATGACCTGGTGTGTTTGCCAAAAGCAGTTTACTTTATGACTTTGTTTTACTTTAGAATTAGTCAGAAAAATAAATAAATAAATCAATAATCCACTGTAGACCAAATTCTGAAGCCAGATTCTGACGAAAACACACCAGAGCTCTAATTATCTTGCACATGTTTTGTGATTTAAGTATATAGTGACATATTAAAAGATACACATGGAAATATTAAAATATTAAATAGATAAGAACATTACCAAACTAAATCCTCAGTTTCTTCTCAAAGTGAAGAGCCTTCTGTCAACTTTGTCAAACTACTTATTTCTCCTGATGTAAACACTGTCAAGGATGATTTCCTGCAGTATTGGCTCAGCTGTAGGCTAGTATCAGTGGTCCGTTAGCACAGTTGGACTCATTTTGGCCCTGTTGCATGGTCTGCTCAGACTTGGGCCCATGGGTATTAATTAGAACATGTGTCAGGTCTTACTGTAGTGAGGAAAAGGTCATGGTGTTATTGCAGATTAGTTTGAAATCTGAGTGCTGGAGTATCAGAGATGATGATGATGGATGACTCGAGTGGTGGACACACAGCACTGACAGGAAAACTGACAGCTTCCACAGCTGTAAGACCGGGTTAATAAGAATGGAGTTGATGGGTGTGTATAGCTAGTGATGGTCTGATATCTGTGTTTGAAGAGCTCTGAAAAATGCTTTGGAAAGAGAGGAAAAGTGGAAGTATAACAACTATTATATATTTTCATACATGAATACACACACATACGCACATTATCCAGCATTTATTACATTGTAAAAGGTGTGTTTGATAATGATATTACTGACTAATACACCAAACTGCTGGCTCATTTCAGTGATGACTATTATAATTTCCTGGTTGTTGAACATTCTGTACTAGGACTTATTATAAATGCTCATAACACAATGCGGACACTCAACTAAATTAAACCTGCAATATTTTTTTGGCCACTAGGGGACTGCGTTAGCAATTTAAAAACAGTTGGTATATGTGACCCGCCAGGAGAAAACCAGAAAAGGGAACCACATGGCTACTTATGCAGCTTCTGGTTATGCTGACAACGATCTCACTTCTGATTCTGAACCCAAACTAGAAGATGAAACTGAAGAAATCAACAAGAGCGACTGCATTACACTGGAGAACATCCCAAATCTACAGTTGACCTTAGCTGAAGATGAAGTAGATGAAGAATATGACGAAGAGTAGTAGTAGTGATGGTGGCGCATGTGGACGCCGCGGCTCCTCTCTGTCCCGATAATGTGGTCTCTACATGTTTGTCTTCGTCGGTGTGTTCGAGTGATTTTATGTTTTCATCGCACTTGTTTGTCCCAATGCGCACATAAAGCCGTGGGACTCTTCGGCAACACAGCAATCTGCAAATTAAACCCGGGACATGCTAAGGAGTTACTCGACCTCGGCCTACTCCGGCGGCCCGTTTCGACACCGACCCCCACTACTGCAGCGCACCCGCAGAGGAAGTGCCGCAGGGGAAGGCGTGGGGGTATCTGGGCCAGGCTTGCGGCGAATCCACACAAGCCGGCTATGCCATCTATCGTACTTGCCAATGTATGCTCCTTGGACAACAAACTGGACTATATACACCTTCTAAGATTGACCCAGCAGACCGTGAGAGAGTGCTGTGTTTTCGTTTTTACGGAAACATGGCTCAATAGCAGCATACCGGACTCCACCATCCAACTGGACCAGTTAACATACTACCGAGCAGACAGAGCCCTCACTGGAGGAGGTAAGACCCACGGCGGCGGGGTCGGTGTTTATATCAGGGATGCTTGGTGTCAAGACGCTGTGGTGATTTGTAGACACTGTTCACCCCTCATGGAGTTTATGATCATCAAGTGCCAGCCTCTGTTAATGTCCTGTACATATAGCAGCATTGACAATAAAGTTGACTTGACTCATTTAGCAACAGACTGATCCATCCCACTGCACCACAGAGTGACAGAATTTATTCATTCATTCATTCATTCATTCATCTTCTATACCCTTCTATATCCCTTTCGGGGTTGCGGGGGGCTGGAGCCTATCCCAGCTGTCAACGGGCGAGAGGCGGGGTACACCCTGGACCGGTCGCCAGTCGATCGCAGGGCAACATATATAGACATACAAACATTCACTCTCACACTCACACCTAAGGGCAATCTTAGAGTAACCAATTAACCTAATGAGCATGTTTTTGGTCTGTGGGAGGAAGCCAGAGTGCCCGGAGAGAACCCATGCAAGCACGGGAAGAACGTGCAAACTTCGCAAAGAAAGGCGATTTTATTTAATATTAGAAATAAGTATCTACA
Organism: Chaetodon trifasciatus; assembly: GCA_037975065.1. Lineage (NCBI taxonomy): Eukaryota > Metazoa > Chordata > Actinopteri > Chaetodontiformes > Chaetodontidae > Chaetodon > Chaetodon trifasciatus. The sequence goes on along the minus strand of JBBMOE010000009.1, from coordinate 14,337,864 downwards.
TTTGCTCCTTCTAACTCTTAAGTATATTACCTTTCTTGTTTTTCATTTTCATTCAGGGGCTTTTTGTAACAAAAGAATTTCCATTTCCATTTGATAAGCATTGTTCAAACTACTACAATAGTTTCTGTCCTGTGGGCTAACAGATATCAGATATCACTGATAGCTAGACCAGTAGGGGGTTGGACTTATGTAAATGAGATGCAATGAGCAGCACAGTGTTACCTGGCTCCCATGGTAGGTGAGAATCTTTCAGGCTGGATTTCTCACTAAGCTAGTTTGAGGAGTGCCTACATTCAAATGGCCACATCAAATATTTTCAGATTTCAGTGTGAGGCATCGTTGGAAAGCTTAGAAACTATACTTTCAGAATCTGTAAATAACTCAAAATGCCCCCTGGGAGACTTGTTGCTGGTTTTCTCATGGCTGGTCACAGTTAGGGTTAGGGTTAGGTTTCGGTGAAAGCGCAGTGCTCTTGGGGGAGCATTGTGAGGGGCACGGGCTCTCGGGGGCTGTGGGTATCCAAAGGATGTTGGGACCCTTATTTATTTGTAGGATCAAAAGATCTTTGATCCTTAATAAAATACTTAAAAACCTGGCCAAGTGAATTGTTTAAAAATGCATGGTGGATTGGGCAACGGTGCAGGCCGGCAGTGGGAACTTATATATTTATCAAAATACCCCATCTTTCCAGGGTCTCTGCTATACCATTTGGGGCTGTCACCACTTAAAAAGAGCAAGCTTTATACATGATATTAAGATGTAAATAAAATAAGTGCTGGGCTTGGATTGAAGAGGGGTTAGAGTTTTAACTTGATTTTAACTTGATTTGGCTGATCTCGCAGTCACAGTTCCTTAAAAATAATTAATTAAGTAATTACCAGATTTGATATAATATTGGTAAACCTCTTACCATTCCAGTAAACATGAGCCTAAAATGCCTGTCAAAGACAGACCCAAAGTAAACTGGAAGCCGTTATTCAATCATTTGCAGTACTTGCATGATTTTGGTCTCTTTTGAAAGGTAACACTCTGAACTTTTATCCCCAGCAGTCAGTCCCTATAAGTGCTACTCAAATGTTTTTTTTTTTTTTCCTCACCTGAATATTTTTTTTTGGGAAATATATTCTTGTAGATGACTATATGTGGGACCTGCTAGCTGGAGAACACAATGGGACCACAGCATGAAGCCTTAAAAACTTAAATTAAAACCTGCACAGTAACCCTAAAAGCAATTTTCTGACTTTTCTCAAGCATTGAAGTTCTGTTTGTTCAATCAAAAATGTCATTCTGGTTTCACCCTGCATAGAGGCAGAAATGATGCAGTGCCTTTTATCCATTCAGTCAATCTGACAGTAAACAGTCGTTGTGGTTGTAATAATAGATAAATGAAGTCATCCCAAGTCTGTTAGATTACATACATGTTTCCCTCACTTGCGCCTTTTCCTTGCATCTTGGTCCCTCCCACCTGTGAATCAGAAAACAATTAAAATCTAAAATTTAGGAGTGTTACATTGAGTTTAATCTGTCTGCACTTTGGTATAAAACTTCAGTGATGTTGTGATGTATATGGTCTGTCTGATCAACTGCAGCATCCAGTCAATGCTGCTCTTGTGTATCTTTCCTCATAGCTCCACAGAGCAGAAGTAAGAGCTTTGAAAGGGCCTTCATAATGGCGGACCAGAATGACCTCTGGTTGATGCGCGGAGCAGGGAAATATCAAGTAAGAGACTTGAGACACACCCATTGTATCAGTGCTCTTTTTTGTTTGTGAGAAAGACATTTCATTTTAGTCGTTTTCTAGCTGCTCTTATCCATCAGTTATTACGGAGAGGGAGAAAAAGAAAGTGAAATCTGGCCAAAGAGGATTACATCTAGGAGATTAAATGGTACAGATTGAAGGGAAACAGCAACATAATGCGGGCAGTCTTGAATATGCCTGTGGGGTTACGACACCAGTGACGTGGTTGCTTATCAGTTTGTGTTACCAGCTTTCACCCAGATGATGTCACAGGGCTGTCTCCGTGGAGACGGGTAGTGGAGCGACTGATTGGACAGTTAACCTCAGGGGCATCTGCGCCGACTGGGCCTGCTGTTCCTCTTAGTGCGACTGATGGGAAGTGTGCGCCTGAGAGAAGCGCTTTCATTTAGTCTGCTCGGCTGACAGTGTGCGTTGGGATAATTCCCATGCAAACACATTTTTCTTTGCTCTTACGTGCCTCATTGACTGTGACCATCCTCTCCCTCTACTTTCTGTTGCTCACCAATATTTTTCTTTTCCCTTCCTGTATTTTTAGTCAGTCACATCTTTGGCTAGTTGTTCCTTCGTTTCTTCATCTTCCTTTATCTTGTTCTTTCATGTAAATGGGAACTGCATTGCATTTTGAGTTCAGTCTTTCTCTCATATCTCTCACTCCTTCTCTTTTCTTTTCTCTGTTTTTGCTCTGAACATCGTCTTGGCTCTTGTTCTATTTTGGTCATAATATGACTCAGTTGCATGCATGTGTCTCTACATGATCTGCTTTTGTGCATGTGTGTGTACATTTATGTCTTTCTCAGTAGGTGTCTGCATTAAATGATTGCTCCGCACTGGTCTCCCCTATCTCTACTGAAATTCACCACCCCATCTTTAAAGTCACTGGTTTCTGTATTGAATCCCTGTCTGGTGGTGACTCAGTATTTATGAAGAGATGACTGAGCCTGAACCCATTCACATTCCAGTATACAGCACTGTACCTCAGAAAGTTCTACAAAGGCAGAGGTTTTATTTGAACTGCCCTGCTGCTCATACTGACTCATAAAGGATGACACACTGTCTGCCTTTTCCTGTGTCATTCATGCCTCCTTTTTAATTGGATTTTGTAGTTGGTGAATTTTGGTTGTCACCATTTACTGGTTCATCTGTACTGAAAATGTGAGTTATTTGACATTTTAATCTTTGAAACCTAACAAAAATGCTTCAGTAAAGTGGTATCTAACTCATAGACTGATATCCTGAACAGTCTTAACAGATTACCACGGAAGAGATGGCACACAGGACCACACTGAACCCCCTGATACTGTGTATTTTACAGTGTGTTTTCTCACGCTTAAAACACAAGTGTCAGCCCAGCTTAATTCGTTGGCATCACTTATGAAACAATGTGCCAAGAAAAATGTAGAAATAATACAAACTTGGGGAATAGCTAAGTGAGTCAACCAGAGTTTAGATTTTTTTAATCACATGTACCATCTTCAGGAAAGAACCACCACGCTCAAGAAATGTATATTCAAATATAAATGTATATTCAATAACAATGAAATTGTGACCATATCGAACACATTGGATCTTAACACACCTCCACACTTGCATCAGTTTTCTGTCCTGGCAATGGTTGCTTGATACAGATGTTATTTGTTATAGATATTCACATCATGTGTGTCTTCCTGCCACAACACAAAACTTTTATCGAAGTCATTACGCCTTATTCTGTTATCCCACACTCAGTTGCAGGAGTACCTCAGTGGGTGTTTGGGATTCTCCCTTTTGTGCCACTTGGCGTCCACAATATTGCTTCAGCAAAAGCAGTTATTGCCAATCTGTCTGAGCCAAATCAGAGTAGAGGTATTATTGTATTAGTGCGCTATTGGAATACACAGGAATGGATTGTGTTTGCTACGAGTAATGGAAATAGCTGGAATGACAATCCTAAAAATGCAGCCCTCTATCAAACCCTCCTGGTGGTGTTATAGGGATGATTCACCATGTAACGCTGGGATCCAATTTAACACTTCAAAGAGTATTAACAGCTCAACACAAATGTTTCCAACTCGGCCCCGCAGGAAATAATCTCAAAGTTTTCTCGAGGCTTCTAATGCTGTTTGCATATAGTTGCCATGTAAGATCCCAAGCCAAGATGCTGAATTCAGCTGCACAGGCTCAGGATGCAGTGACAGCTGGCTCTGCACAGGGCTCAACATTTATCTTCATGTACATGGTAGCACAAAGTCCTGTGAAGGCAGCTACACATCCAACTGTACCACCTGTTTCAGTATAGCAGGCATACGTGAGCTTTATTATGCCTTTAGTTCTGAGACAGTGAAAAGAAAATCCCTACGGTGTGAGTAGAATGAGATGTAATAATCCTGCCGACTAGCTTTAATGAAAATGATTGTCAAGCTTGTTATCCTTCAGAGACAGCCCAATGCCTTTGCTTATGGGTAATCACAACAACTGAACAAAATTTTGTGACATAGGATTTTGTTGCACAGGGCAATAAACTCATCACACAACACACTTGTTATTGATATATACCCATATACATCCAGTACTGTACTAATGCTTGCATTCACCATGCCAGCAACTGTATTTTGGAAAGATCCACTGGCATAAAAGAAAAGAGAAATTAGCACCTTCAGTGCTTGGGGCAGTGCTTTGTTGCTGTCCATTACATGCTGCAACTGCTGTGATAACTCATCAATTAATTCAAACAATGAAAAAAAGAGAGAAATCTCTCAGGGATTGGTGCTATCTATCTATCTATCTATCTATCTATCTATCTATCTATCTATCTATCTATCTATCTATCTATCTATCTATCTATCTATCTATCTATCTATCTATCTATACATACATACATACATACATACATACTCCTGATCAAAATTTTAAGACCAGTTGTTACATTTTGCACTGTTGGATCTTAAGAAGGTTCTAAGTAGAGCTTCAAAGTGCAAAAACAATAAATGGGAGTGAGACAAAAAAAAAATTGAGTGAGCAATTTATTGCAAACAAGTATTAAACTGAAGTTTAAGACCACAGCATTTAAAAGCCCAAATCTTCGCAAAAATGTGGATTCAGTGTCGGTTTCTGTCAGGTATCCACACTGTCATGACCTCCTGATGGCAAAGGCAAAAAAGCTTTCTCTCTTTGAACGCAGTCGGATTGTTGAGCTGCATAAGCAAGGCCTCTCGCAGCGTGCCATTGCTGCTGTGGTTGGACGCATTAAGACAGTCATTTTAAACTTCTTAAAAGATCCTGAGGGTTATGGAACAAAAAGTCAAGAGGTAGACCCAAAAAGATTTCACCGGCTCTGAGCCGGAGGATCCAATTGGCTGTCCGTCAAGACACGGGACAATCCTCGGCCCAAATTAAGCTTGTCATTGGTGCCAACTGCAGTCCCATAACCATTAGACGGCATCTGCGAGAGAAGGGTTTTAAAAACAAAAAACGTCTTCAAAGGCCTCGTCTCCTTCAATAAAGGAGACGAGGCCCATTTAGAGTTTGCACGACAGCACTAAACGTGCGACATTGAAAGGTGGAAGAAAGTTTTATTCTCTGATGAGAAAAAGTTTAACCTTGATGGTCCTGATGGCCTCCAACATTACTGACATGACAAGGAGATCCCACCTGAGATGTTTTCTACACAGCACAGCGGAGGGGACGCCATCATGATCTGGGGGGCTTTTTCCTTCAATGGAACAATGGAGCTTCAAGTTGTGCAGAGGCGTCAAACGGCAGCTGGCTATGTGGAGATGTTGCGGGGGCATCCCTCATGACTGAAGGCCATCGTCTGTGTAGTAATGACTGGGTTTTTCAACAGGACAACACTGCAGTTCACAATGCCCGCCTGACGAAGGACTTCTTCCAGAGAAATGATATCACTCTTTTGGACCATCCTGCGTGTCCCCCTGATCTAAATCCAATTGAGAACATTTAGGGTTGGATGGCAAGGGAAGTTTACAAAAATGGACACCAGTTCCAGACAGTGGATGCCCTCCGTGAAGCCATCTTCACCACTTGGAGCAACATTCCCACTAGCCTCCTGGAAACACTAGCATCAAGCATGTTGAAAAGAATTTTGAGGTGATTAACAATAATGGCGCAGCTACTCATTACTGAGTCCTTTTTTGAAAATTTTATTTCTATTTTTTGTCTCACTCCCATTTCTTCCTTTGCATTTTGAAGCTCTACTTAGAACCTTCTTAAGATCCAACAGTGCAAAATGTAAATTCTTGCAATTTTTCAACTGGTCTTAAAATTTTGATCAGGAGTGTATCTATCTATCTATACAGGTATACATCTTTGGAAAGCTAAGGTTCTTGTGATTTGATCGTTGCAAAATTATCTATATCAAGTACATATTTAAGAAACTTTTACAAGGTTCTAAAGGTCTTAAATTAGTCAGGTGGAGACTGAGTTTTCATTCAACGCATGGAGCTAACTTGACAATGTTTTCAGAATCGCACATCGGGACCCTTAAGTGTATGGCACGTTCCTTCACGTGTACATGCATTTGTTTATGCACACACCCAGGCATTTTGATCTTGGATGGGGGACAGTGATTTCAATACTTAGCACACCTATCAAGCATTTCATTTCATTGCTGGGTACTTTGTGGAGGAAGGAGTAAGCCTGCTCGAGCTCTTTAGAGAAGACCAACTTTCAGTATAGCACAGCATACTGACAAGTTCTGTCAGAAAGAGCTACAAGCCCATAGTCTATGACTCATTGACTAGCAACTACCTTGACAGTATGTTGATTATTAAACACATATTCTGTTAGGTAATAATGGTTGGGGAAAAAAACATGATAAACATCTATGTAAGTGCTGAAAACAAGCATAATATTATAATTATTTCAATTGTAGTGAAAACGAGGACAGTTAGGACAGTTACATGAACTGGGGTGAACCAGGACATCTGGTCACCGAAAGTTAAACGCTGACATTAATTAGGTAATGTCAGCTCTGTGAGACAAGGGCTCACTGTTTTAAAGTGACTCAGGTCTGTCACTGTTATCATTGTGACTGGAGATATGATTCATGATTGATGATGTGATATGATGCGAGGCTGGAAGACTTACAGGATATAAAAACAGTAACTAAGGAAGTCTGTGTTTAGAGAAGAGTGAATTATAAGGGATGCTAAAACAGCAAAGTGTATTTAACACCTACAAAGTTTGCTCAGTACGTTCACAGAACATTATTTTGGTGCATTTACTGTGTTAGAAAACTGCACTTAAGGAACTTGTGGACAGATGAATACTTTCTGTTTCTGGTGTCAACTTAAAGTTCCATTACAACTGTCCTGTTTCTGTAGTGCTGCATCACAGTTATTAAATCACATTATATTTCAAGTATAGTAGCCTATTTTGTGTAGTTATAGTCTTCAGTTAAATATATGTTTGCATTACATGATTTAAGCCACTTGACTAGAGAGTATAATTTCTATTTTGAATACACCTTTAGTTTGTTTGTTTTTATTAAAAAATGTTGAATTTGACCAATTAAAGTGCAATAAGGGAAATACGCAGTGCATAAAAAAACCTTTGATTCAGATGGCACATTTTAAAACTAACTCTAACCTTAGTTGAACAACAGCTATGTTGAATTTCTATCTATTTTTCCCGAAATGGTCCTTCCTCACCCTCCTAAACAACCAGTATGACACTGTTTTACAGCTGTGCACCTTTCATTGTAATGGTTTAATAAATGACATATCTGTTTTATCAGTGCTGACTAAGCCTTTCTGGTCACATGATCTGAACATGGCAGTGGACGTGGCAGCCTTCATGATACAAGAACTGGAAGGTGACAGTAAAACGGCTGAGAAATTGAAAGCGGAGAAAATCTCTAGAGAGTAATGAAGCAAGAGAGGTTGAAGTGGAGCACCAGAGCACAATGCATGCCAGATTTAAATTATGAATGACAAGCAGCATCAAACTTTCAGACTGAATCTGGGATGAAGCAAGCAGCAGGGATGGAAGAAGAGAGGAAAGACATCTTACATCAGCTTTTGTGAGGCCCTTGTATGTGTCCACAAAAACTTTCAACACATACAACAACAACAAACGGTGGTTTACAGCAAATCTCAGACACTTTTGTCAGGCCTGCACTGACAGATATACCAATAGGATGGAAAACAGAACCATCCTGTGTCATTGTGGAAAAGCCTGCAGGCAGTGGCACCCCAAGAAATTTTTCATGGAGGTGGGGGTCACTGAAAATCTTCAGGTGGCATATACATGGGTGGTGGTCCAGGTTTGATAAGCCAACATTCACCCCCCTCACCCTCCTGTCTGACAGCCTGTGCTGTCCATCTGGCCCCCATATTCACACAAATCTGCAACAGATCACTGGAACTGTGTGAAGTCCCCTCCTGCTTCAAATGCTCCACAATTATTCCAGTCCCCAAGAAACTCTCTATCACAGAATTCAGTGACTGTAGGTCCCCCTTGTATCTGTTGTCAAGACATCCTTCAAAAGACTGTCGTTGGCCCACCTGAAGGACATCACAACCCCCTGCCGGACCCCCTGCAGTTTGCCTGCAGGGCATAAAGGTCAGTGGATGATTCAGTCATCAGTGAGTCCATTGATGCACTACAACTTGCAACACCTTGACCACCCAGGTACACATGCATGGATCCTGTTTGTGGACTTCTTGGCTTTCAGCTCCATCATACCAGAAGTCCTTTGCTCCAAACTGTACAAGACCTCCATCTGTCAGTAGATTACAAATTAATTTACAAATTTGCACACAGAAAGCAGCAGGTAGGGAAATCCCTTCCAACATCCAGACAATCAGCGTTGTTGCTTCCACAGGTTGTGTGCCCTCCACTCTGCTCAAGTTTCTGGGATCTATAATCTCCAAGAACCTAAAGTGTGCATCCAACATCAATCTCATCATCAAAAAGGCTCAACAGAGGATGAACCCAATCACAGATATGTATACATAGCCACCTACTTCATGCGTATAAAGTAACCTGTCACATGAATCCTTTAATGTAATATATATTTTTTTTTCAACTGTGCCTGTGCTCATAATAATTAAATGTTTCTGTTTAAGTTTGTTCATCTTTGTTGTCCTAGTTCTTAGCTGTGTCTGTTTCTGTGTAAGTGCATTAAGAGCAACAAAAAAATGGCAGCAGATTCCTTGTATATGTACACATACTTCGCCAGTAAAGATGATAATGATTCTGAGAGGGATTACAGGCACAGTGAAAAACTGTCTTGAACAGTTTTGGTTCTGGGTGGACTTCAGTTTATTGTTCAGTGCATTAGTAAACAGCTTTCATGATGAAATAGGCGAGAAGAAATTAAAAGACTTTCAAGTATTAATTTTAAATTATTATAGCAGAGGGTAAAGCAAGCGGAGCAGCTGCTGTGATTAGGCGCCTTTCTTGACGCACTTCACAGTTTCTGAATGGAGAGGCTCTCCAGCTCTGAGCTGTGGGAAGTGAAATATAAACATATTTGACCTTTTTGTTGTACAAGATGTCTCAAGAGGTTGGCTCACTTCCTGTTCAGAGACGAGATCTGCAGACTATGTCTAAGTGTCTAAGTAGTGAGTTTTGTCCATCAGTATAATATATTTCGGGAAGTATAATAAACAGTGCTTCTATATTAACCATATCTTAAGAACCTTTTTGCGTAGTTCATTTCATTTTTTGTTGTGCCTTCACCGCCTAAGTTGAGGGAGTGGCTAAAGGCTGGGCTATGCTGGAAATGTACTAGTTCTTATGAATTGTCCAACCACATCTGAAGGCAAACGTGTTTTCTGCTCTGAAGGGCCACACTTGAAAGTGGGGTGAAAGTCTGCTGCAATTAGAAAGGGGAGACATGGTTATCTTTCAAAAAGGAATAATGACACACTTTTGAACCATCTTTCCTCAAAGACATTCATGGTGATGCACTCAATTGTGCATGAAAAGTGACAGAAGTCATTGTGTGAAGCGAGAACAAAAGAGTACAACCCCTGTCCGCTTCCACACCTCAGCACACCTCCAGTCACTGCTTGAAGTTGGCATGCTTGTCATACTGTTGGTTACGGAACGTCTTATGGAGACTATGCAGTGCTAAGGCACGATGAATTTTAAATTCAAACAGATCATTATAGACTGAGTTATTTTTCTGACCTCCACACCAGTGTCCTGCTGGGTGACATACTGTATACCAAAATTATATTGTCAGACAAGATACCGCAATGTGTTATGTTTGTGTCTCTTCCAATCACAACCCACAGAAGTGGTGGTTCTGGGGCGTAATCATAAAGGTTGCACTTTCTGAAACTGGTACAACACCTCTGTCACATTAAGTGCAAATGAACATTCACACTCACTCAGTTTAGAGCCACTAATTTTTCTAATGTGCATGTCTTTGGGCCTTGGGAGCGAACAATAGCTCCCTAAGGGAACCCATTCAGTGCTTGATTCTCTTATCAGATTAAACTTGTAGGCTGTAAGCAATAAACTGTCACTTATGTTGTCTCACTGCCTGGTAATCATTCAATAACTGCTTGTAAGACCTTAGTGGATCTATTATAACCATGTCCTGTTTTGTGGGGAAAAGATCATTTTCTGTTTGGATGACCACGTACTGTCCATGATTGGTAAACATGCTTGTGAGAAACTAATAATCGCTGCTCCCTTGTGATCAGAGTACTTCAAACAAGTCTTTTTCGCCTGCTTCTCCTGTGTTATATTTAGTTACAGACAAGTTCTTGAGCACTCCTTTAAATAGCTAAACCTCTTTCGTAGACATCTAAGCTCCTTGTTCTCTCCAACGATGCACATACAGTACACTGCCTTCTCCAGGGCATTTGCTTTCTGTGAGCCAGTTTCTCTTCTGTTGAAAAATGCGCTGGCAGTTGGAAAAAGTGGAACACTGTGAACAACCGGAAAGCTGGTGAAGGAGGATTAGAGATTCTTAAGATACAGATGGAGATTTGATGATTTTCCTGTTGCTGTGACTTTGGGACAGTTGTGAACTTCAAGGCCATTAATGAACAAGCATCAGGAGTCCATTATCAGGACAACTACTGAGCACTCTTTATTTCTTTACTTTGGTTTTCTTTTGATGATCTAAACATTGATGAAGCTTACATTTTGAAGATTACTATCCCCTAAATATACATTTTTAATCTACTGTATGTAGAGAGTTGTGGCATGAAGTAACTGTCTTGAATTCGGTGAGTGGGCTGTGCTGAACATGAACAGTTTTAAAGGGAATTTGGATGTGTGACTTTTTCCTCAGTACAAGAGGACGTGGCATCTGGGTTTGGTGAAGGGGTTGTTATACTTCAAATGAAATGCTTACTGGTTCATTTAAGAGCTTCTGAAAACTCCCTTTTGCTTTTAGTTGTGTCAGGTCAAACAAAGTAGTTTGTTTTGAGGAAACGCTGCCTTCATCCTTTTGCAATCAATGGCTTGACCTTTAACAAAAGTTCATGAGCGATACAACCGACATCCATCCAGGTTTTGCATCTCTCTCTCCGCTTCATAAAGAGCTTTGGCAATCAACTGCTGGTGGTGGAATTGTTTTCCATTCCCTGTTTTCCTGTTTCATTTTTTTCTTTGAACGATATCCTCAGTTAACATAGAAACAGGACTCTCCTGAATAATGTCACGTTTATGTTGTGGTCACTGGTTTAAATCATTTCAACTACATTTCTGAGAAATAATGTGTCTGTCGTTTTGGTATGGCAGCTGGCTCAAAATACTGCAGTACCATTGAGCTTTGGCTGTTGTTGCCATGGAGAAGAAGTCAGTCACAGGCATGAATCAAAGCGCTTGTAAATTCAAAACTCACATTTATGACCAAATTACTGCATCACAGCAGCAGAATTCATCCAAAATTGACTCAGAATTTAAAATTGAATTCATTTCAACAACAGATTGTGCTTTTAGTTTTCTCAACACTGTAATCATGAGCTTACAGCAACTCTTTAAACAAGAGTTTTAAACTCTGTTAGTGGATTTCAGTCCAAATGTACCATGCCAGTCATAGATGACTTCTACCTTGCGGTTTTCATGTATGCAGGCTTGTATCGTTGACTTTTTTTTTGTCAAAGAACCATATGTCTTGTTACGCTGCTGTTGATCATTTGGACTCATGATTGAATCCAGAGAGTTTCATGCTGATACAAGCTGTAGAAGTGCTACAACTGTCAGTCACCTAACATTGTGTATGGGGAAAAAACAAATGAGACTTTTACTTCCACAACCAGTGGAGCCCAAAATGTCTCTTCCCAATTCACAACTTTGTTGTGATATTGTGAAATGTACCTTTGATGTTTAGCTTGTCAGGTTGCAAAATAAATTCAGAGCAGCAGAAAGGCAGTGAAGCTCAATGCAAGAAACCCAGATGACACTCTTCACTGTGGAGACACTGTGGAGTGAACTTGAAGCAGATACATTTCATTACATGGTGCCATGCTTCAGTGCTCTCTTACTGCCCCTAGAAAATCAAAAGACGCAGCTGTTTTCTTTGCTGCTGTGAGACTGCTTTGGGTATCTTTAATATACAACCCTTGTCCTTTTGTTTCCTTTATTGATTTCAACTGACATCCCTCTGCTTCCTCAAATGAAATACAAGTTATAACATTTGATAGATTTGAGATGAGATTAATTGTGACACTCTGTACTGACTGTCAGCGAAGCAGGCTGGCAAGGCCGTGCATTTATCACTCGAAGCCTGTAAACTGTTTGAGACCACAGCTGCCTTTTCAGCATTCACAGTGTTATTTCTGAGTTAACTTAATGCTGTGTTTGAAATTCACCTCATTCATGAGGCAACAATCAAAGATTCACCTTGATTCCCATTAGAATTTTAGGAAATAAAAGTTGAAGATATGGGCGAGGTAAAGGTACAGATCAAACCACTGGGAGCGTTGTTCAGCAGCCTTTTGATTTTAAGCAATTAAAATCTATCATTATCTCACCGCCAGCATAATCAGTTATTCTTTTACCCAGAGGGCCTCTTTGTCATCTTCCTCCTCCACTTCCTCTCATCATCATCCCCAAAACTTCATCCTCAATGCTAGCACATAACAAACTTCTATTATTGCTTACTTAAGGACAATAAAAGCACATTTTTACATCTACATGAATATGAGCACTTCTTCCTGAACCAGGGCGATTTTTATTGCTATTGTCTCAGACTGTCGAGGGAAATTCACTTGTTTCAGAGAGTGATCAAATCAACTCACCGACTCTGTCTGAAATTCTTTAATATGTACACATTAGCAAGACAAATCTCTCTCGCTCTCAGCTGTTCCCAAGTTGAGTATATGCGGTAAAAGGCAATGTATGGCGTTAGCATTTCTTAACAGATTAAAGCGAAGACCGACCTCACTAGAGACTGGAAGCAGTCATGCGGTGACTGCTTTGACTGTGAGAGACGGGACAGAAAGAGGAACATTTTCGTTCTTTTTTGGGTTTGCTCTCCGCACACCAGAGAGGGAGTTTTCCGGTCATGGGTTGTCTGGGTCACTGCTTTGTGTGTCCACCATGAGTTTATTACATGTCTCTGTCTGGACACAACATTTTCATGACTCTCAGTAGCCAGCTACTTTTGCCGCAGTAAGTGAAATCCATTTTGATGACTGCTGTTTAAATGAGTTTCCATAAACAGTGCCAAACAGGTGAACGTTAAAGGATATTAAATTATAGCAGATTTATTTTACTAAGAGGAAGCAGCACATTTACACTCACTTCATGCACCAGAAGTTGTCAGTATTTATATTAAATAACAGAATTTAGCTTGCATTAGATTCATCTCAGCACCAGCCTTTGAGAGGGAAAAACCGATAGCAAATTAATTAATTTAGTCTCAGTCTGAAGAGTTCTTGACCCTTATCATAATACTTCATACACACAAACTTGCATAACCAGGTTCTTTATAAATGAAAGGTCTGTTTCAACTAATTACATACACAACTAAAAACTACTGAGTATACAAATAAAAGAAGAGATGTTTGTGATCCTGAACAGGCTCTATTCTACCATGAGTAAATATAAAGAATACAGTGATGAGCAATTATTGAACAAATAAATGAATGACTGAAGTTGCAGATGCAGCAACATACCAGTGTGCAGTGTGTCGTCCTTCATTTTACACACACACACACACACACACATTGTACATATATATATACTTTTTAACTATTTTCAACCCTGTGCTGAGCCTGCTGCAATAGAAATTTTGTTCGGTGTACACCTGCTGTTTACTGAATGACAATAAAGTTTGTCTATGTCTCTCTATGTTTTTTGACACTGTGGGATCTAACAGTAACTGAGCGTCTACGCTGTCATCTGAGCTGTTCCACACTGATTCAGATTTATACAGTGTGATCATTTATCCTCCTCTCCTCCCTGTCATCTCCCCCCTCCTCACCAAAATCATCAACACCTCCCTCAGTACTGGCTCTGTTACACCCATCCTTAAGAAACCTGGACTTTATCCAAACTCCCCCATTAATTTCCGACCTATCTCCAACCTCCCCTTCTCGTCAAAAACTCTAGAACGTGTCGTTGCTGCCCAGTTGAAAACCCATCTCACCTCCAATAACCTCTACGAAACTTTTCAGTCTGGATTCCGCACCAAAGACAGCACAGAAACAGCTGTTCTCAAAGTCACAAATGATCTCCTTCTCTCCTCAGATTCTGGACACCTCAATACCCTCATTCTCCATGACCTCTCCACAGCCTTTGACACCATCAACCACTCCATCCTCCTCTCCCGTCTCCAATCCTCCTTCAACATCACTGGCACCGCCCTCACCTGGCTTAAATCTGATCTCACCAAGAGACAGCAATTCATCAAGACCAATAACTGCACCCCCTTCACCGCCCCCCAGTCCCACGGTGTCCCTCAAGGTTCGTTGCTTGGTCCTCTCCTCTTCATTCTCTACCTCCTCTCCCTTGGTGACATCATCCATCGCCACAACCTTCATTTCCACTGTTACGCTGATGACATTGTAGCGGGTTTGACCAGATTTAATGTGGTGGGGTGCCAGTCAGAGTCAAGTCTGGCAAATAGCAAACTATAATCAAAGTTAAAAGGTCAACCATACAAAACGGGCAAATAAACAGACACTGAATGATTTTCAGTATATATTAGCAAAACAAAATAAGGCTCAATAAACACAGACCACAACTCAACAGTACATAAATCAACCAGTGAGCAATATACAGGCATGTATGTGAGTGGCAATAGTATTCAGTGCAATCCCACAAAGTGACAGTCTGCCCCGGTTTTCCCCACAGTTCAGTTCAATCCAGTGTTTTCCTTCTCAATGAAAAGTACACTCAAAAATCTGCTCTGGGTTTTACCATGGATCTTCCCAACGAAATCAAAACAGGAAATCAACTTTACATCCTCACCAAAACCATCTCCACCCTAACTCACACCACTTTCACCAACTGCCTGACTGAAATTAAACTGTCACAAATTGGAACTCATCATAATTGGCCCCAAATCTCTCACAAAGTCTCCCCACCTCTCCGTCATCATTGAAATCCCCCCCCCCCCCCGCAACCAGGGCGTGATCTTCCACGCAAACTTCACATTTGAACCCCACATCAATCACATAACCAAAACTGCTTTCTTCCACCTCCGCAACATTGCCCGTCTCTTCCCATCTCTCTCTTTTTCAGCTGCTGAAACCCTCATTCACGCCTTTGTCACTTCCCGCCTAGACTACTGTAACAGCATTCTTTTTGGTTCCACCTCCAAAGCTTTCAATAAACTCCAGTACATCCAAAATTCTGTTGCCCAACTCCTCGCTCAAACCCGTTCTCATGACCACATCACCCCCGTCCTCCAGAAAGTTTAAGTTAAGGTCTTACAGGGAACTCTCATTTAGTGTAAGTGGCCAGATTTGTTCCTAGTAATCAGAGTAGCAGCACTGACATGCACCTGTCAATGTACTCTGATATAATTTACAGAATCCAATCTTTTCATCAACTAATTAGGAAAATAGTTTTGCATGTCATATGGTAATCATGAACAAGCACATCAATCATTAAATTATTACTTTGCACTTACTTTTTAAATTACATCAGTCATTTTAATTGTTAATATAACAATATTGACTGATGCAGCTTCAATACTTCAAATTATTGAAACCTAAATAGATCCAAACATATTTGGATTCAGGTCCTAGAAGTGGATTCTAATCTGGGATTTAATGAAATACTACTGAACCTGAAAATCTATTGATTAATTCAGTTATTATTATTATTATTATTATTATTAAACTGTAGTCCTCTGTGAGCATGATCAGATTGAGGTCTGGTTGTGACATCATATGACATCAGGGCACAGCAGACAAACACCGCACACCAGGCTAGACCAGAAACTTTTTAATTGCACAAACATCTTCACTGTAATTAAGTCATCACTGCTGGCTAGAGGCGGAGCTGCAGTCAGATATATTTATGGTTCAGTGGTTACAGCTTTGTTGTGCTGTAGCCTGCAGTAGTAGCTACAGTTCTGCTCCAGTGTAGCCATGGTCAGATGAGAGTTTGGCTTTCTCTTTTTATTTCTTTGCAGGGTTACATTTCAACAGGAGCTTGTAGACTCTTTACTACGCATTACGCATTACTGAGTGCCAAATTATGTGTAAGCAAAAGTAGCTGTTTCATAAACTACATGGATGTCTTAAGTAAATAGTCCATGGTTCAGTCTATACATGGAGGATTTTGATGTGTACATTAACACTTAATTGATGCAGTAAGCTGGACAACGCGCCAAATCTCCCAGAGACTTTTGTGTGCTATTTTAATCTTGAATAATTGTTAGTATCTAACGTTTTAAAATCATCATAAATCGGCAATTCCAGTCATCCTTATCATCACCAGCAGCATCAACTTAATGACTGTTGTAGGCATATACTGAAAGGATCCCCTGGAGGGTTTTGGCATTATGCCACTGATGTTCATGTTGTCTCATGGGAGGACCCCCAGCTGATGATTATATTTCCTATTTTAATAGACTCTTGGGCCAATTGCTGCAAAATCCCTCCTCTACAGTTATGCTCTATAGGAGCCAAGTCCCTGGATAACAGTTGAAGTCAAAGTTTAGTTCTGTGCTATGAAGTGATTTTAGCAGTGCCAGGTGCACAATAAGTCCATGTTAATGGAGTTATTTTCACTTTCTCATCATTCGCCATCATTTCGTCTAGATTGAAATGTCTTGATAATTATTGGATGGATTGCCATGAAATGAAAGGCCTCTTGTTGATATGTTGATGTGTCTTTGGCACTGAACGTGCCTTGCATGGCGGCTCAGTTGTCATCAGTGGTGAGGCCAGGTGTGAAGAACTTTGTCAGTTAAGGTAGACACGTGGTATACAAGTGTAGTCCATTTACCATTTACCATTTATACATTATGACAGCTAGACATCAGCATTTTAGTATTGTCATTGTGAGCATTTAGCTTCACACAGCTGCTAGCATGGCTGTAGACTCAAAGTTAGTCCCCTTAGCCTATGTTCTGACCAGTTGTGCATTATCCCCATGTAGTGCAGTGCATTTGGTTGTATAGGCCTTCTTGATCATTTGCAGTTTTCTCAAGTGTTCATGATATGTAAGACTCCTGTGCACAAGATTTTGATGTCAACTTACAGCCGTATTCAGGGTCTGAGGGGACACATTTTCGTCTCAAGAGTGTCATGGTGCAGACCATGCTATGTGTCCACCACCTTCAGTAAAGCTATGAGGGTTAGAGTTAACCGTTTTGTAAAACAGTTCCCCCTTGATAAGTTGAAACATATACATATTTGAAATAAATGCACATTTTCTAAGTATGAATGAACTGTAGCATCCCCAAAGAGTCATATAGCTGTAAATGTACTCCATATTTCCCTCCTCATTTGGTGCTTGATTCCTGCATTTTTCTGTTATTGTGTTGTTGGTTCTCTCTATTAGACTGTCAACATGTGTTGCTAGTAGGAACAGAGCACCCCAGGGAGGCCTGGTCGTAGTCACGTCTGCTGTGCACACTTTAACACGGCACCATTCACAGCTAATAACCAGAGAGTATAATAGTCTCTAGCAGCTGAACATTGGGGGAACAGTGTGTACTCTTTAGCTGACTGGTATTATGTAATGAAATGGCTCAATTAGATTCTTAAATGAAATAGTAGTTTAAAGACATGCAAATTATAAATTAATTGCATTAACTCACCTATTTGGGGCATCATCAAGCACAGCATTTTAGAGAAGGGACAGAAAGACGGAGCACCAGAGATGATATTTTCAGGTAATGAACTGTGAACTAAATACATTTGCATAAGTTCGAGTTTGCCATGTCTGCTGATGTCTCTAGTGGACTCATTGGAAGTAATAGAGGTCCACAGGAGGGACTGATGTGGGGATGTGGGTGCCCCGTTTGTGACATGACAAGCTTCAGATGTTGAATTTAGCAGCAAGACTTAACTTGCATATTTCACATCAAATGTTACCATGCTGCCATATTTCCCCATGCTGTAAGAGCATGTATGTGGCAGAATTTTTCTATTGTAACAAAACTGTTGGCTCTGGCTGTACTCCGCAAATCAGAGAACACTGATAAATGATAGAAGAAGAACCAAAAACTCAGATATCAGATATTTTTTTTGTGTACTTGCCTTCATAGTCATTGCAATTGTGATGAACAGCAGAGCTCTAGACATTGCAAACATGCGCAGAAAAACTCATCAAGGACATGTTAGTGACATTATTTATACAATTTCATCTGATAGAGACAGTTGGTCTGACTGTCTCCACAGTTCAAACAGAAATGCAAAAATGTGAAGCTGTGGTGTTAACAGGAGTCACATGCAGGAACCGTTTGTCTGCAGATGCGATGACTTCCTGGAGTCTTGTCGTCACCGTGAGGTTGCATTAAGAAGTGTGATTGCCCCGATGTTTGTCCTAAAGAAATTGTTGTTGCGCATACATTCAGTATTTGTTGGGATTAAACAAACAAGATACAACATGTTGTGTGGTGCTGATAAGTGTACTTTGGATTGAGCTAGGTGGCTGTTTCCTCCTGCTTCCAGTTATCATGAGAAGCTGGGGTGATTGTCTGTCAGCTCTAGCTATGTAGTTAACCCTGCAAGAAACTGGAAGAATATTTCCCAAAATGTCAAACTATTCTTGTATGAGGCTGAGTGTGTCAGAGAGTGAGTACCAAACACACCCCAATTCATTTATTATTTATGTATTAAAAGGATGAATTCAAGCCATGCAACACCTGCATGGTAAGGTAGTGCAATTCAAGTATGGAGTTTGAAGAGATAAACTGTCTTCACATCATCAGCTCGCAGGAGTGTGCCATGTCACATCCTTCATATCACTATAATTTAATATTATACTATCATAATGTCAAATCATGTGTGATCAAATAAAGTATGTTTAACAAAGTCGAAGTATTACCGTTAGGGCTATGTAAAGCAGCAGCAAGCATAGCTGAAGGCAAAAGCAACATTGCTGCTGGCTTGGCTGTGCAGGAGTTACTTCCAAAAAAGGGAGCAACTATATTAACTATATTAAAGGTCAAAGCTGCAAGATACGACAGAAATGTTTAAGAGGTGCAGGAAGATAATAACGGTAAAGGGGAGCAACACAACAAACTTGTCAAGCTGTTTTCCTCAGTATTTTATTAAAGCATTATTCCAAAAATATCCTATTTCACATACTATTTAAGGCAACACCACCCACCAGTTTGATCCTTCTGTTTTCCTCCTGTAGACAAACACACACACACACACACACACACACACACACACACACACACACACACACACACACACACACACACGATGTTTAATGTCTATTCATATGCAAACACAGATGCACTTACATGCAGGTGTGGACTCGCTCTAACCTCTCTGCTGTCGTCATCCTCATTTCTCTTTCCCTTTCACTTGTAAAAGGTCAGTGTCCACAGGGCTCA
Organism: Chaetodon trifasciatus; assembly: GCA_037975065.1. Classification (NCBI taxonomy): domain Eukaryota; kingdom Metazoa; phylum Chordata; class Actinopteri; order Chaetodontiformes; family Chaetodontidae; genus Chaetodon; species Chaetodon trifasciatus. The sequence goes on along the minus strand of JBBMOE010000009.1, from coordinate 14,318,167 downwards.
GGCCAGTAAGTGGGACAAGGAAGAAGGCATCATTAATTCTAAATTTAGATGAAAAAAAATATAAAAGTCTGTGTGTGTGCGTCTGTGTGTGTGTGTCTATGAGTGTGTATAATATACTGTAATTGTATATGTATGTCTGAGCCGGGAGATGAGGACAGCAGGAGAAATTGAGGACCACAGAGATAGACTGTGTTGCTTTCTTTTTCTCCTCCACCTGTTAAATGTCATTGCTTTCCCTGTCAATCCTCAGGTCACAGTGTACTTGCATCATCTACCACACACACACAAGTACACACACACACATGCATGCACAGCCAGACATCTCATTGCTGTCAACAGTATTAATGTGATTGTGATTACAGTAGAATATGCACTGAAATTTGAATGTGATGCTGTGATGTTGAGACCTGAAAGGATGATTTGACAGATTAGTGGTTTGTCTGCTGCTCTCTCAATCTTGTGGGGAAACTGTAGAAGCAGTAGCTGATTATATTTTCAATTTTGAGACTTTATTCATTGAAAGTAGATCTGATATTGATTCCATTTGGGACTAATTCCCAGTTATAGGGAAAAACTTCATAAGTCACCCAGAAACTGTAAACCTCCTGCCGGCATGTTGTACTGGCGCCCTGTTGCTGGCAGTGGGGGGCGCAGATCAACCAGAGGAACTCAGTGAGATGGAGGAGCAGCAAGTACAGACAAGACTGATTAAAAGAGCTGAAAAAAACTATGTTTTTTCAGGAACAGTAACTTTTCACATTGCCTTTTAAAACTGTACTTTCATTTTTATATTTCATACTTGATCTTTTAACTTTGCTGCATTTACCATTTATACCTTTGTCTCAACTAGTCTGTTATCTACAGTTATGCAGGAGAGCTTCAACTGGTCCCCCTTACTGTACAAAGGGAATTGAACGTGTGCCAGATATTAATCCTTTATATAAGTTCTGTTCTTCATGCGTGACACACAGGTCTCCCTCTATATACTGGCTTACCCTACTTCATTCAACAGTGGGCTGCCCCCATGTTATTACCACAATGGTACTTTACGTCGTAAACATTATGTTCATATGTGCTTCAGGATTAATCATATTGTGTTGAGTGTCTGTGCTTATGGAGGTGGTAACCATATGCAGCTCCCTTCATCTCGACGTGGTTTGGTTGTCCACATCAAGATAACGACAGACAAAGGCAACAATACTAGGCTAAGCAGCGAGCGAGTATGATACACCAATGCCTTCAAAAGGTACTGAAAAGTAAAATAACTATATTAAACAGAAGTAGCTTCATTAGAGATAATTAACATGCAAAAGTGTAAAGTGTATTCCCTGGAAATAGCTGGAAATAGTGACTGTTTCTAACCTGATGCACAGCAGATGCAACACTTATTCCAAAAAGAGACTTGACTCAGACTCTTGACCTAAGACTTGAGACTTGGCTTGGACTTCCATAAAATGAATTGTGAAGATCTCTGGCCCACACACACTCAACCCTGTTAAAACACTAAGTAATTGTACTTTGTGTACAACAAAACCAGCTGAGCATATGTTACAGTATGAAGTATGGAGATAATATTAGCTAACAATATTAAAAACTGTTTCTCACATCCGACTGATTACTCTGATTATTTAACTGGCTTCCAATTAGTCTTAACATCCACACAGTTTCTCTTAGCTGTCCTTCAATATTAAATATGTCCACGTTGCTCCAGCATGTGGGTTTGCTATCGATGCTACTAGCCACATTAGCTGTGGAATGTGCTAACAACAAATACAACAGGCTAAGCAGTAAAATAACCAGTGTAGCAACAGGTTACAGGTTCAAAGTTTGACATCTGTTTCGATCCATCCTTGAGCTTCAGTTTTGAAGTGAATCCTGCTTTGTATTGGCCCTCAAAGCAGTCTGAAGTAAAATGATCAGTGCACACAAAGAGTTTTCCAGTTGTGATTGATTTCAGGTTAATCCACTGGTTCTTCACTTCCTCGTATGTGTGAGTAGATGAAGACTTTTGTGTTGGTTCTTGCAGCCGACAGAAATTGGTGTGCGTTGCTCATAATGTTACCTTCCACATCTTTATGTTAATGGAGTCAGCATTAGAGCAAAGAAAATAGTTTAAATATTTATATATTCAATATTTATACAAAACACCCTGAAACATTTATCTCGGTCATGACATTATTACAAAATCCATGTCGTGGCAGAATGTGACAAAAGGCAATAAATTGCAACAAAAAGTGAGACACACCATGATAAAGTTTTAACAAATTAAGTAAATCAGATGGCCAACTAAGGTTTTTAAGATGTGGGGTGTGGATGTCTCCATCATTAGTGATCTGCATGAGTGATGAAGGTGTGTGTGGATGTGGCAAACACAACGTGAAGGTAACCTAAGAAAACATAACCAAAACAAACAAGTGCCGGTACGAAGGTTGAGCAGAGAGCTGCTGCTGCAGCAGTGGCAGCAGCAGCAGCAAAGAGCAGAACTGCATCCAGACTTGAGCACCCTGGGAACACAGCGGGGCCTTCAGGTGCTCCAGGTTAAACTAGCAGGCCACCTAAGAGTGAGCAGAGAGACAGGTGAATCAGCCAGCAAACACCAGAGGACACAGCAGGGGTCATCACAGTAGCTTTGTCAAATGCTCATTTTTGCTTGTAAAGTAAAGAAAAGTAAATGTACTTTTACTTGAGTAAAGATTTCCAGTCCTCTACCCACTTACTTAATATTACTCACTGATATGGAAATACAAATACAACTCTTCTGTAGTTTTTAATCTGAGTGAGTAATACGTACAAGCTACAGGGAATATTTGTGAATTAATAGAAGCCAGTTGCAGGTCCCGTGTAGACAGAACTTTATCTCTGCATGGAGAAGGACAGCCCTCTCATTCATTTGAAGAGACCAGTCTGTTGGGGGAACAGGGGTACCAGCACAGACGGTTCCAGCCAAAAGGCAGCAATGGCCAATCACATCCATGCAAGTGCACATTCCTGGTGAATCCTTTGTAACATGACCTCTGTATTTCTACTGATTACTTTGGGATCATTGCAGTGAAACATGATAATTGCAGCTGTGATCGCTTTCCAGAGTTGTAAATTCCCATCTTGGTGCTATGAACCTCTGTGCAGTATTTTTGCATCTGATAAACCTTTGCACTCAAGCATCTGCTATCCAAACTGGACTTCTTTGTTTGTATTTCATTGTCTCAAAGGTACCTGAAGCAACAAAGCCCCATGCTACCTCTTCTGTTGTTTTAACGCTTGCTTGCTTACTGACTAGTCAGTAAATAACCAAAAGAATATGACACAATTATTTGGCATATCTTTTTTGTAATTCATTCATCTAATGTTTGTGTTGTCTTTTCTTCCAGGTCCTGTCCAGCCAAAGGACCCTCATCCTCTCCAAAGCTACCAGGAAGCTGCAAAGGCCCCAGGATTTGGTGTTCTTGTTTAATTAATGGGAGAAAATCTTCCTTAAAATGCAAGAAAGTCTTGCAGTCATTACACTCCTGTAGAGTTTTCATTTAAAAGACTTTGGTTCATTTATTAAAGGATTTTTTCCTCGCTGCAGGCTCTATCACCAGGGTGCAAATAGAAGTGCGGAGCTGCAGCTGAGGGGGACGTGCAGCTCTGAGTAATTGCCTTTTGTTTGAAGGCATAAAATTCTCTGCCGTAAAGGCTTTCTCTTGGATTATCAGGGCACTGTTGAAGGTCAGTGTTCTTTGACTCTCTCTTCCCGGGGCTTTGATCCAGTGCCATCTCCACACTCACCCCTTTTTTCTCTTTTTCAATTCCTCCACTCTTGATTTTGAGGTTTTTGTGGGATTAAGTATTAAGTCAGGGACACCCTCTTCAAGCATCTTTTTTTTCCCCTTGGAATATACTCAAGCCAAAACTTTAACCAAAATAACCTCCTGGTACGATGCAGTGAAGGAGAAAAGACGGTTGGAGAGAAAGCAGGAGAGGGGACTGAAGGGCAGATGGCTTCGATGCTCAAAAACACCACCAGCCGGATGAATAAAACATTTGAATAGAGAGGGAGTCGTGACATCTGGCTGAGGAGTGAGTTAGACACTCCTCATTCCCCCTCTCTGTCTTTTTACCCATTCTGTCCACTCTTTCACTCACTAGCACCCCTATCCTCTTTACCCGCCCCCGCCCCCCCACTGTCCATCTTTCACTTTAGCTTGTCTCTTTTCCTCCTGTGGACACAGGGGATCAGGCGGTCACTCAAACAGACAGAAACAAGCTTGTGCCTCTGCTTGTTTCTTCTGCTCTTGCTCAGTTTTGTTTCACCTTTGTGTGTCCCCTCACTCCACCCTCTCCCTCTTCCCCCTCCTGCTCTTTGTCTTCCTCCTCCCCGGTGCGGTGTGTGATGGTGCGTCCCCTCCTCTCGGTCCTTGAGACATGCCTGTGCAGGAGATGGCAGTGAGTCCTGTCAAGTCCCTGTACTGGGAGAAGTTCCCCCCCATGTCACAGTGTCGTGTCTACTGCACCCCCGTCTACCATGAAGGCCTGCTCTATGTGCTGGGAGGCTGCAGCGAGACTGGCATGCCTCTGGACAGTGTTGAGGTCATGGACGTAGAGAGCCAGACGTGGAGCCAGCTGCCGCCACTTCCGACAGCACGAGCAGGGGCCTCAGCTGTGGCGCTAGGCGGCCAGGTGATGGTGCTTGGGGGCATGAATCAGCAGCAGACGCCGCTGGCCTCTGTAGAGATGTACCACCCCGACGAGGGCAAATGGGAGACAAGGGCCAGCCTGGGGCAGCCATCCATGGGAGTCACCAGTGTGGAGAAAGGTAAGAAAGTGGAATACATGTTTGCAGATCAAATGTGGAGCATTGCTGTCAACAGAATGCAGCTGCACTCTCCTAACAGTTAGGGCCACACATTAAGACTGTCAGCCAACAATGACTATGATCTGGGTCTAACGACTGATCAGGCCAAGTTGGACAGGGTCTGGGTCAGTCTTGACAATCAGCAGATAAATCATATAATGTGTGATATGTAAAGATTCTAATCCTAATCCTTCAGATCCAATCACTGCCTGTTGTTCTTACAAAGATTTTTTAAAATATGGCTGATATTTGTGACTGACATCAGTGACCGGTGACGTCACTTATGTGTCACCAGAAGGAGACATACTGGACCTACGGAACAGCTTTGCCTAACCTGAAGTTAGCTTTGTTTTACAAAGTTCACTCACCTTTAATTCCCTCTGCAGGCTGTATGTCCTACACTCCTTTCCATCCAGGATCTCCCCCAAATCTGTGCTTTTCAGTGCAAATGTCACTGTGTATAAACAGCACATGCTGCTGGCTGCTCATCATGTTTCGCTATAAGAACATGCAACATTTGCCATTACCATTGTGAGATTTGCATGGTCGCCTGTTGCCAGAACTCCAGTGGTTACTGAGCAGTGGTCCAATGTGTTTAGTGTATTTACTCAGTTGTAAGGTCTTTGCTTCTTCCTGACTGTCAGAGTCTAAGACATCTGTGCAAGGTTGTGAAAACAATCTTTATGTGTGCAATCATAGCTTGGCAATCGTGACCCGGCACAGTAGGTGTGTCAAGCCTGGATTCCTCCGCATGCCAAAACAGTGCACATGGAGCTGTTGTAGGGGCAATACTTGAAGAGTGGTTTCTTTTATTTTTGTCTTTGCCTGCATTAATATAAGCATTAAAATTAGCACTCCTGGCCAACTAGTCACCTGCAGTGTCACCCTAGTGTCCAGAGGCCAGTAGTTAGCATATCGTCAGCTAACAGCATTATTATTCAATGTAACATCAGAAAAAGCCCCATTCAGGACCACAGCTGAAAGTTACAATATCAGAGCTAAATGAAAGGTTAGCTAGAAACTCTGATCTGCTGGTTAGTGTTTGTTGGGTATGCTCTAGTTTTCCCGCATAGCAGTTATCCAGAATACACATTAGTTGTATACAGTCTTTGTTTGACAGGTTTACGTGAGTGCAGTTCTTGATGTCAGCTTTGATATAAATTTGCCAGTGCGGGACCCTGCATTCACTGTGTCCATTGCTTCCAGACACTTCATGTGGACTGATGGAGTATGCAGCTGCTTTGACATATTCATAAAACTTTGAAACAACAGCAGCAACAGCACACCCATTCCTCCAAAGTGGCCAAGTTAACTAATTAGCTGTTCATTTTGGGAGATGTCCCTGCAAGTCTTTCAGTGACAAAGCTGCTCTCTTGTGATTAAGCTGAGCAGGACTGAGATTGATGGCTATTTGCACAAATCATGAAGCTGGTGCTTCACTTGTTCTTACGTTCAGTAAATATTGCAGTGAAGTAGTCCCAACATTCAGATGATGTAAATGGTCAGTAGGTTGTGTGTGGGCTTTTGTGTGTGTGTGCACAAGCCTACTATGATTTCTCTGTCTGTTTGTGTGCTTCCTTGTGTGTTTTAGCAAAATGTCAAACATAGCTTGTGTGGAAGAGCCAGGCGTCATGCAGCCTACCTCCCCTGAATAAACATACTGGACTTAATGCTCATTCCCCAGGTGCGTGCAGTCTGTCTGAGGTTGGCATAGAGGAAGGGAGAGTTGTTAGAAAGCGGGGAAGAAAGAAGAGTGGGAGGACGGAAACAATCTAATGCACTGATCACAGACCAGTGTAAGGGAAAAGATATTTATCTACAGCCAAATTGTCCAGAGAGATTTTATATGTTACATTGATAGAAGAAGGAGGGCAGTTCTTCTTCCCTGCAGTTTTTTGTGTTTACATCTCAGGCTACATGCTTACCTTTCACGATAGAGACTGAGTTTCCATATGTATACTGTATTGCACACACAAGGTGCAAGAAGTTTGATTCTTCCAGCATTTATGGGATGTTTATTCAGTGCATACCAAGTGATGGTGATGATGTTGGATTAAAGGAGTGTTACATCAAATTACAGTCAAGGTATGAAACTGCACATCTGCTAAACTGATGTGCAAATGTAAATTTAAAAAAGACAAGAGTTGATCCACATTTGCTTAACCCCCTCCCCCAGACAACTGTCCAATCATAGTTTAGCAACTGTACCCAGGCTGTACATAGGCATGCCCTGGATTGTTGCACATGCTGAAGCAGCATGCTGAAGTAAGAGTGATGCTTTGTATATAAAGAGTTTGACGGGAGCAGTCTTGCTACTGTAATGTAAACTACAAACATTAACATATCAAGCCAGCTCATGTACTGCCTGCAATAGTATACAATAGGTCAGTATCTTCAATAAAATATTAATATATCAGATATTAGATATGAGATGTTTCTTGAGTCCAAAATTGTAGTCTTATTCATAAGGTGTATTCATAATTAAAGAACGCAACACCTCCGTAGTATTTTATGTAGAGTATATCAGGTCTGGAAAAAAAAAAAAAAAACAGAAAAAAAACAGAGCAGCACTCTTTGTGAAACTAGCTTTGTGCAGTCTGTGGTGCGTTATAATGAGCATCGAGATGGGACATGCTTTCAGCCAAAAAACTAGTGCAGCAGAAGAGTTCTTCTGCAAAGCCTTGCAGTCACAACACTTCCTCTAAGTGGATGCTGTCACACTCATTGGAGGAAAACTCCCATTAGAGAAAAGCTTAACGTTAACAGCTCAAACGTGCATGTTTTCATGTTTGGTTAGTGCTGCAGCAGAGATACACCAGAGGGCATTTTTCCTCGTAGCAGCTGCAGTGTCAACAGGAAAATATATAGGAGATAGATTTGAGACAGGCATGTCATATCATTCATTGGCAATTATTATTTCACACTGTTTTTACAGTGTTCAGTAATTATGGAAGGAAAAAGAGATTTGGTGTCGGAATTCATTAAACTGCAAAACTACAGACCCAGTGTTAATCTATGAGCATTATGTCTGCTGTTGTACATGCTAAGATTTATACCACCCGTTGTTTATTACTGCTGGAAAGTGCTGCAGCATTAATACTGAAGGAACAGTACAAACCCACAGTACAAATGATTTTATCTGTATTGTGATGTTTTGCTGAGCAACATGTCCATGTTAGTGTCTGACGTCTTCTGATCTGATCTCATCCGTGTAGCAAATGACCAACTTTATTACCACTGTGTGTTCTGTTTAAGTGTGTATGTCGTATGTGTGGCACTCTCAGTGCTGTATGCTGGTTTATAGTTATTGGACATAAATGGCTGTGTAAATACTAGGGAGACTTGCATAATTCAATACTGGACTTGACAGTATGCAGATTGTTCTTGACGTGGATACATTCTACATTGTTCTCTGTTGTATGCAGTGTTCATGTTACCATTCCCACCAGAGTTCCAGGATGTGGAACAATATTTTTAAGAAACCATTATCTAGATAGATATCTGTGTACAGTCACATCTAAGAAAATTTGCCTGCAGCTGAATCACTTGAAACTCCTGCAGATATTTCTGTCCTTCAGGGATACAGAATTTAAATGAGATTTGGTGTGAGGCTGATGGAAGTGCAGAGCAGTGATGAGAGTGATTGGGATAGCATATTGCGCAAATTAGTTGCTTTTAGGTCCCGTTGCTTCATTTCATTAATAAACCAAAGACAATATACTTTGTGACACGTGTCCAATGAACGTAGACCCAGTGTGTCATGGTTACAGCTGGGGTGTAACAACTCACATAAAAGATGTGATAAACTGCATATTCTTTTACTAACAAGATAGCACTTGTGTTGGCTGGTATGGTTTATGACATGCATTACTTGGTGTTTAGTGCTAATTAGCAAGTGCTAGTATGCCAACATGCTAATTTAAGATAAATCAGCATTTTAACATGCAAGCTGAACCTACTGACGATGATGATGCTGGTTTGGCTGGAGACTCTTGTTGATGCTTTGAACAATGTTAATTTTGAATGAATGAGAGCTGAAAAGAAGCTCCTTCAAATCAGTCTGAACACAATCCCTTCAGGCCTTAAACCTCAGCAATGCAGCAGAATTAACATTTTTCCCGTTGCCTCTGTTGTATCACTTGTGTGACAAGTTAACAGGTGATTCCTCTGACTGGTTATTGTGGTATTTTACAAGGTCAGCAAACAGCTTTCCCTTTATCAATGTCGTCTGACGTGTAGAAGTTGAATAATAATTTCTCAGTTTGGTGTCAAGATTATTGGATCAACACGGCTGACTAGTTTCATTTTCTGTTAACAAAGACAACAAAGTAGACTCATTTACTGAAAGGGTAAGAGGACATGTGATACACGAATCCACTTCATTCACTGGACGTGAGGAACAGCACTGCTACTGACACTTTTTGCCGTGTTTATTGTTGTTGCAGTGATCTGACTGGCATGAAAGAGAGAAGACGTCGGAGGGTCCTCAGCTAGATTCTAACCAAAGGTGACACGTTTACATGGCATGTGCGTTAGATCAGTGATCCAGCTGAACACCCACACTCTGAGTCCCAGCAGTGTTTACATCCTCCTACTGGCCCTGTCAAGCTGTCAGGACTAGCATGTTTGCATGAATGTATGTGTGAAGACAAATTTAGAAATAGACTTAACTGTGCTGTAAACCTGGGATTATTTTAATGTCAGAAATATTCTGCTGTGTCACCAAATAAATAAGTAGATCACCACTTTAAAGACCCATTTAAGATGTAAAATGGGACTTCAAGTTGGAATCAGAGTGAAATAGGATTGACCACATTGCAAAAGGAAAGCAAAACACTGCTGGAGGAAATAATTTTGAAATGGATGAGAACCACGGTCAAAAGTTCAATTTGAGGATACTTGAAATATCCCTGAAGGAGCGGAAAAGGAGAGAACGTTAAACTTTTTGGCCATGAAGAACCAGGGTCATTGCCTGTGGCTGCGACTACACACAGAGTTGTGTGAAACAAATTGCAGCGATGGATGATTGCCAGGGTCTTGTGGTTGTCAAAGAGGAGATGTTCACATGGTCTAAAACACAAAGGACATAACATCAGCATTTTTTGCAACTGCACAGCAGAGGAACAGAAAAAGCAAGCATCACTTGGTGAGCTGAAGGCACTCAGTTGGTACTTCCATGCATACAATGTGAGAATTCTCCACAGTGAATTCCTTTTGGCTTCGAGTTGCTGCCATCCTCTTTGACATATTTAATAGTTCTGTGCCCTGTCTTCCACAAATTTTGTTATTGAAGGAGGTATCAACCCTAAACCTGTTTTTGCTTAAGAAGAGAATTTTACTTGCTGGATCAAACAGTGGTAAAAGCAAATTCTGCCTATGAGATGGAAATCCCCCCACAGACTCGTACATCAGTGGAAGCTGTTGTTTTCTGAAGTCTTAGAAAAGATAAATGCATTTTATTGTCCTCAAAGGGGAGATTTGTTTCCACAGAGTGGGGATTATGCTTTCTAGAACATATGTTGTGTACTTAGAACAACATACACCATCACTACATTTGTACAGAATTGCCATTTCAAGTGTGTGCATAATATTGTAAGGCTTGGCAGCCATGGCGAATTGTTTTTGTCTTGTTTTTCCTTCCTCTCTGCAGACATGTGGTGCAGTTGTGTGGCACAGTAGGTGGCTAGGCCTTTCTTTGATATTATAAAGACCTGAGACAGAGATGTAGACACACCTGTTTTTCTCCTGCTTTTGTGGCTGTTTGCCTCAATAATGGATGTCCAACTTACTTGTATGAGGACACTTATTTTTGTAATATTTGTGTACCAGTTAAATGCCACTTAAAGGGGAAAATGAAAGAAAAAAATTGAAGAATATCTCAAACTTTGACAGATTTTGACAGATCTGCTCTGTTGCTGCACATGCTCAGTGCCACAGCAGAAGGTTGTGCACCTCTTAATGCAGTGAGGTGGAAAATAATGGGGTGGTGAGTTAACATGAGGCACATCTGACTTTCTGGCCTCAGGAGTTAAAGTCCTGTTACTGACTTTCGATTGATGTTGAGTTTTTTTAATCTCAGCACCAATCATAACCATTCCTCAACTGTGTCTTAACTGCTTCAGCACAGTCTCTCTCCAACCTACTCTCCATACATGATGTTATTATTAGGGCTGGTGTTTCTCTAGGTTTTCCATAAAACCTCATTGGTTCCCTCTACAAAGAGAGTTATTATATTTAGTCATGTTGAATAAATGAATGCTGATTTTCAATGCAGAGATGGCACAACATGTTCATGCAGTGGTATTGTGTTTCATAAACACCATTGAAAAAATGGTTAAAAACACATGCATTTGTGTGTGTGTGTGTGTGTGTGTGTGTGTGTGTGTGTGTGTGTGTGTGTGTGTGTGTGTGTGTGAGTGAGAGAGAAACCAACAGAAAGACAGTTCAGTGTGTACATTGAGCTGGGAGATGTGTTGGGATGTGCTTTCATCCACCTTTCACACATTCTCCACTGATGCCTTCTGATGTCGTGTGTGTGTGTGTTTCAGATGGTGGTCTGATGATTGACATGTCCTTGCCTGCTCTGTAGCCCTCAATACTGTAGGCTTCTCCTCTCCTCTCCTCTCCTCTCCTCTCCTCTCAGCGTCTCTTCTCCTTCCTTTCCTTTCCTTTCCTTTCCTTTCCTTTCCTTTCCTTTCCTTTCCACCTCTCCTCTCCTCTCCTCTCCTCTCAGCGTCTCTTCTCCTTCCTTTCCTTTCCTTTCCTTTCCTTTCCTTTCCTTTCCTTTCCTTTCCTTTCCTTTCCACCTCTCCTCTCCTCTCCTCTCCTCTCCTCTCCTCTCCTTTCCTGTCTGCCTCATGACTTTCGCTCCAATTCAGAGTCGACTGATCAAGCGAGCATTGCTGTTGCTTGGCAACGAATGTGTGACTGCTGTGTTTGTTATTAGGCTAATCAGAGGGAGCATGCAGATCAGTTGTAAATGTCTGTGAACCACAGACATTTTACAGACAGATGATGCATGTACAGTCTGTGTGTGTATTCCCAAGTAAACGACAGAGCATTTGACTGAGTGCGTGTGTGTCTTTGTGTATAATTTGGCACCTCTAGTGAAGTGAACACTATGTATGTGTGTGGATTTTGCTCTCTTATCTTCCAGTTTTTCTTGTCTGTCTTTTCATCCTTCATTAATCCCATACACCGCTGTGTATCACAGAAATCCCCATTCCTTTGCTCAAATGTTGGCCTGCTGTTTGATTTGTCTCTCCCCTTTCACCTTTTTTACTTCGCTCATAGATCAGCTCACACCTCAGCTAACCATGAAAAACGCACCTTTTTCCACTGGCTTAGCTCAGTTTGCACAGAGACATGAAACATTGTGTTTCCATTCAAATCACCCCGCTCTATTAGAACATCTAGCTTTTAGTCCTTTTTATGTGTAAGAGGAGCCACTTTTTAATTGCTGCTTGAGCATGACTCAAAAGTGTCATACTCCTACTGCGCTAATGAGTATAATTTCCTTTTTCCCTCAGTCTGTGATTAACGACCACTGCCCTCTCCTCAGTCAACAGTCACTGTCTGCCTGTCAGCTGGCCTGTACACCGCCTGACTGAGAAATAACTTTCCCTTAGGGCTGTCAAGCTCCTGAAAGATATAAGGTATGTTTCAAGGAAGAAGATAAAGGCACGGTGTAATGGCTTTAAAGTGGTGGAGGAGAATGTTCTTTTGGGAGAAGAAAAGGTGTGAAGTCAGTTACAAACAAAATCCCAGGAAAGACTCCACTCTCTCCTCTTGTGAGAAAGAAAGCTTTGAAGACAGCTGTAGTGCAAATTTGCCTTATTAATGCAGCACAGTTGTCACCTCCAATTCATGGATTGTAATTGAATATGTACGTATATTTCTGCTTTCTTTGCGCTTCCTGTAGCAACTTCCACATCTTTTACAGTGCTTGCTTTTCTTGAACAACCTGTGATGACCTGGTTTCTGGGCTTCTGCATCTTCAGAATGCATTATGCAAGAGTCTGCTGCAATTCATTCTGCTGCAAGCAGGGTGCTGTAATGTCCTCTGCCATGTCATAGTATGCTCTGTTTTGGGTCAGCTCGGCCATGTGATGGATTTGTGTTGGAAGAACTATCTTAGAAATATGGTAGTGGATCTGCCAGTCTTCATTCTGATTGTTCTTGGTATGTGGTTTTGTAAATAGTGCATCAAAGCAGTAAATATCTTCAGGTATAGTTGTACCCATTAAAATAACAAAACAACTAGCAGGAGGAGGGATAACAGAAGTCTGAAAGAGTTTTTGGATTTTTGAGAGCTTCCAGCTTTCTTCTGTCAACATTGATGCAAATGCAGACTCTGTCTCTACATCTCTGTGTTAACATGGTAAAGAAGTGCTAGAGGACACAGCAGGACACAGAAGGATTCCTCAGCAGTTTCTGTGTGTCTTTATCAGCGGTTTCTGTGAATCAAAGAGTTCTTGCAAGGGAAATTCCTCTAGCTATTGTACAAGGTTAAGGAGTTTGCTCCCAGACCTGTTCCACTGATCACTTCCTTTGCCTTTGTGTCTTTAAAATATTTGTTGCTGTGGTATAAACTCTTTTCATGCACTCTGTGTAGATCCTGTGTGGAGCCACAACTGTGTATTACAACACAAACTTCAAGCTTCTTTCAACCAACTTATTGCTTGGCTTTCCTTTGAAACCATATTTTCTAACCATGTTTTCTTTGAGGAAAAAAAACAGATTTTTAACTCTTCTGAGTTAACTATATCCTAAACTGCCTCTTAAGAACAGAGCAGAAAAGCATCACTGTCTCAGAAAGCATACACCAAACAGGATACTGATCTCCACCATATGATGGATTGTCAGTTCACTCTGTGATTCATTTCTTAAAATGATATCACTATAAAAACGCTCTTTGGATTTGCATTTGTTCATGGACAACCTATAAATCCAAAAATATGCTGTAGGAATGTCAATAGATAATCAATTACTGGTTAATTGCCATTAATAATTTAATAGGTGGAACATACAATTTATGAACTAACAATGCAGAAGACGAGGAACGTGTACTGTTCTGTGGTTTTGGTGTAGTGCTGTGTTGTGTCAGGACACATGGAATAAACAAGCTCTTGCACTAGATGAAAAACAAGTGCCTCACTGTGGTAACTCTGGTGGTCCTGAGAGCTGCCTAACTTCTCTGATAACTATGTGTCGCTGACATAACGTTCAACTGCGTTGTTGTCTGGCTTAGCTAGCTATCAGGAGGCAGCTAAGGTGCTAATGTTTGGAAAAGCAAAGCTTTTCAACATCAGTTACATAATAACTTGAGAATTAGCATTGCAAGACAAATTGAAAGTACTGTTAAAACACTATTATCCACAGACAGCAAAGTGGGGCATACCATAATGATAATGAGTCTGCCAACACACACTGCAGCACTTCACAAAACTGATTCATTTCACAATGCAGTACAGAAATAAGTATTCAACAGTTCAACATTTTTTTATTTCACGTATTTCCAATGCAGCTATTAATGAAATTGAGACCAGACACAGGAAAAAAAACTAAAAAAAAAAGCACTAAACCAGCTGATTCCATTGATCAGTTGTCCTACCTGTGCTAAGTAAAATCAACAGGCTGAGGGCATGTTGGTAGGTTAGTAGTTCCGCTCTTTGTAAAAGGGAGCCCACTTTTGAAGACTGTAACATGCTTACAACCAGTGAAGTTAACTTTTTCAAATCAAAAAGCACACATGCACGCACGCACGCATGCACATACACACTCGGGAGCATAGGGGCCATTTTTGAGATGTTTCTTACTTTAGCTTCAAATGAGTCGGCTTAGGTTCACCACAGAGGCTAATTATACGTGTGTGTGTGTGTGTGTGTGCGTGTGTGTATTTTGTGTGTGTGCCTGCATTTGTGCTTTTTGTGTTTCGTATGTGTGTCTGTGTGAGTACTTTTTCACTGCTATGGTTAAATGTTCTGTTTTTGGTCATTAAAAATGATGTCTGTGTTTCCCACACACACACACGCACACACACACACACACACACACACACACACACACACACACACACACACACACACACACACACACACACACACACACACCACCATTCAGGCTGCCTTGAGACTCTCATTGTATGCTTGTCTGAACAGCTTGTTCGCATCATGTATCTCAGCATTAAAACCTAAAAATGAGCTGATCTTTTTGAAGCCATGATTGTTTATGCAAACCTTTTATGTAACCTTTGAAAATTGGTCTTTTTTTTAAGTATGTTTTGGTCTGAGAGACTTATATTCATGAAAGCAGAAAAGCCGGAGATAATGACATCAAAGTGACATTTGGCATTCAAACTTGGTCTGTTTTGCTTGAAAAGCTTTTCCATTCAGTGTTCTGAGCTTCAGAAATAGGGTTGTGTTTGGAAGAAAGCCTCAAACTTCTTGCGTGTGCCTGAGTAAAGCGCTACACCCGCAGCACGCGGTGGATTCTACGGAGCCTCTGATGGTGTTCTGCTGGGGGAGACAAACTGATTGTTACCTGTGTTTGTCCAATAAGATTTAGCTTGATTTTGCTCTGTCAGGTCAGCTGAGCAACAGTCATCATCAGAACAACTACCCTGAAACACCTCACACATAAGTATTGAAGGATGAAACAACACAGGATCTCACATCCTCTCACACATTAAAAGTTGAATACATACAAATAAAACACACTGCTCAGTTTCTTTGCAGTGTTTTGCTGCTACAGCCTTACTTGGTCTTGCATGACCACTAGTTATGGTGGCAAATATTAGCTAATGTTAGCAATGTTTATATAGCTATAGCTGTATACATGACATTACTGGTTCAGCTAGCTGACTTTATGGTGCTCCTCTTACCTGACATTTTATTTTTCCCATAATCATCACTTGTAGATACAGTGGCTTTTGTTCAGCAAGAAATGTACATCGTGTTGCTTTAAGGGATAATTCAACATTTTAGCAAATGTATGCAAAATAATAATTTGCTCTCTTTCCAAGAGTGAGATTAGAAGACAGACATGAATATAACACCAATCATTAAAGCTAAGTCTATGTAATTTTAGCTGAACAGTGGCCCTTCTGACCACAAATTAGGATATACACAGTGAATATGTAGTTTAACACCAACACAAATAGGGCAGACTCGTAAAGACTTTATGCTGTGTTAGACTAAAGTTGTCCTGAAACTAGTTTTATACTTTCTTTCGGAAAAAAGTGCCCCCTTTAAACGCTGGGGATGCTGGGGTCAGACTGCGTGATTTTTTTTTGTTTTTGACAATGGTCACCATGTCAGATCTGATGATCACAGTGCCATAAACTCTCCCCGTGTCTTGGTCGGGTGGCTGGTAAGACTACACGTGTGATCTCAACCAATCACAGCAACTGTCAATCATGGCGACAGAAGTGTTGTGTGACGCTGGTGATCTTTTGTACCTGACAAAAAGAAAAGAAAGAAAAAATGGGCAAAACAGTTCATTGAGCTGCGGCAACAGCTTTCCTCTCTTTCCTTGTCCCACCTGACAGCAGCAACCTCAGCATCCCTTCTCCTCCTCCTCTTCGCCATGGTTACCTCACAGCGCTCTAGAGAGAGCACCACGATCAGGAACATGTTGTGGGGGATGTCACACCGGACAAGTCAAGACAAAAACATTCCGACATGCTAGACTTTCTGTTGGGGTATCGTGGGGTGTTGTGGGGCATCCCAGGCGCTGCAGGTCAAGTTGTTTATTATGTCACGCTACATGAATATAGATGCCTATATAGACGATTGGCAATCGGCAGTGTCGCTGGTAATTGGTTAACCACAACAAAATCATCTCATAACCGTGCTAGATTCATGTAGTCTGATCCAGGCATTAGACAGTCATGGTTTAACTTCACTCAATATTAATCACAAGAAGAAACTAAGTATTAGCAAACCTTGTTCCCTTATCAGCCGGGTGCTCAACAAATGAAAAGCATGATGCCCTCCTTCATTTTAAAAGACACACTTGTCTTTCTACTCAGCATCTTTTTCTTCTACCAGTGTTGCTCTTTCAAAATAAAAGCCCCAGCCTGTATAAGGTTTTTCAAATGTTTAACACAGCCTTAAGAAAATATAACATGAATTAACATGAAAAACTGATTGTTTAAATCATTTATAAGTAGCATCTATTCAAACTAGAACTACATATTTCTCTATAAAAATTGATCTATTGTTATTGTTATTTTTATTCTGTTCATGTGATGAATAATGAAATTGACTCAGCCTCTGATTATTAGTGAGCCAAATGTAAATTTTATACTTACAACACCTCTGATATGTTTGACAGCAGGGAATTTGTGAGCTATTACAAACATTAATAGTAAACACAAGTTTTGGTATGATCCTCGTTTCGAGACTCATCATTTTGCACTGAAATCCACTGCTGCATACAATAACATTAATAATAAACTTTATTTAAAAATCACTTTTCTTAACAATGTTACAACGTGCTTTACAAAATAGAAAATAAAACCAGATAAGGCAGATACAATGAGAAAAAGGAAAAAAGCACAACAGAGACAGTGTGTCTGAGTTCAGTAGGCATAGACCTCCATAGTGAATTGGCTCTAATAGCAAAAGCCCAATCACCCTTACTTTCAAGCCATGACCTGGGAGTAACCAGCAGGGCTCCATCCATGGATCTTAATGGTCGAGAGGACACATCATAAAATCAGGGGGCCAGTGTAGGAAGGCAGTTACAGGGGAGATGTGATCATGTCTCTTTGTTCCAGTAATCAAGAGGCAGAGATACAACTTTTCAATTGATGTCCTCCATAGACCAGAGTGCAATACACCCACAAGACATGTTCGGCTTTTTCTCAACTGGAAAAATGCCCTGACTCTCCCTTTCTCAAAATATTCAACAAGATCCATCTTCTGTTAAAACACATTCAGAAAATGTAAGAATCTCAAAGTACAGGTGGATTAGAGAGCAAAAGTGGGCACAGGAAAAAAAAAGCCTGTTGAGAGACTGAACATCACAGACTGATGATACGTAGCAGCTTGAGAGTATCTGAGTGCTGATGTCCTTCAAGAGGAAATAAGTGGAGTGCCTTCACATTGAAATCACTCTGATCCCCTGTGCCACTGTGACCCAGCAGTGCTATAAGTCTACACTTCAGGCGCTTTGGCCAAAGACTGAGGTGCTGACTCTTTAAAGCCAGGATTACTTATGCTGGAAGCCTGGTGTCTGATGATCTCTCCATTTACCGTAGGCTCTAGTGGCAGCGCCTCATCCTCCCAGCAAAAGCGCTTTACCAGGGGAAGCCTGGAGCCCTGCTGAGGCTTTCATTAAAAGCTCAGAGAGAGGATGATTACAGAGGAAAACCTACACAAACAAGAACTGGCTGCCTGACAGTGTCAAGTCTGGCGGCATAAAACAACAACACTGGCTCGTGTTTCTTGTTCTGGATGGGGAGCTTTCTGTGCTCTGCGAGGGATGCAGGGAACCGGAATTGGAGGAAAGTGAGTGAGAGAAATGAGATGCAAAGTAAAAACATGAGAAACGTGGAGGCAAAAGGAATGAAAAGTTGAAATATTTTGACTGTAATAGCTTTTGATTCAGTTCGCTAATAAGATATTTCATATCAATCATATGGCAGTTTCTTTGGAGTAGATGATCCATTTTCCAGAAGAGGTGGCATGGGGGGAGTTAACTGAACACATCACATGCCATTGTTTTGACATCAAAAGTCAAATAGGAGGGAGAGATGAGCTGAGTGAAATTTTATTTCAGCATAGACAGCAACAGTCTAACAGCCACAGGAACCTTAAAGATAGACTAGGCTATGTATCTATTGAGAAAAGGAAAAACACATTATTCTTCTTCCAAATGATGTAATTTGTAATTCATAAGCACCTTTGCTCCGTTCCACTCCATTGAGGGTTTTTTCTGCTGGAGCCTTCTTTGGTCTGATGGTACCAGTAGGTGGCTGATGTTACCTCATGTTAAACCGTAGGCCAATATTGATAGCACACATTACATCAGTTCACGTTGTGGCTCTTCTCTACGTGTGCTGCTGTTACCATTGTAATAGCATTACATAGTCTTGCTGTTGTGTATAAATGATGTAAGACATTGGTGGTGTAGTCCCAAACAACAAAAACAAAAATATCACTATCACCTAAACCATCCAACAACACACACAGAAAGACCCCAGCAACAAACGGCAAATTACTGGAATACTGTATGAAGGCCACTGTGCTCACCTGACTGAATATGATTAGATAGCCAAGCAGCTGATGAATAAGTCACAGATGGTGAAACTGCTGATGCCAGTCAACAAATGTACTCAGACGAGATTCCAGTCCACTGCCTTAATGGGTGAAATTCGTTTGTTTGCGTGAGACACATGAGCAAGAAACGGCACAGGAAGAACTTTACAGATATAACCTAAAAGTAGTAGTAGCAGTACCAGTTGATATTAACACAATTTACATTCATGGGTGAATTATTCTTTTAAAGCTGCAAAAAGATTTTTATCTGAAACTTTTTTCTGCCAAAATCACAGCTTCTAAGTGCACTATTTCTGCTGTCCTGAACAGAAGTCAGTTTATCCACTTTATCCATACAGAAGAGCATAAAAATGTATAGAGAGAGACATCGTCCTTTGGCTGAGAAGTCCAAGAAAGAAGAAAGAATTTTTGTATTTAAACGTTAAGGAGAACTAGTGAGCGAGAGAGCTGAGGGAACACCTTGTGTATTTTTGAAGACAGTCTACCCTGACAGGCCGATTTTGCCGCAGGCAAAGATTTTCTCCCATGGCATCACCTCAACAGACACTGAGCCAGCACAAACACACTGTACCATTACATTTCCCTCCTCACTCTTTGCCTCTCTGTCTGACCATGCCCTTTGATGCCCTTAGAAAGCTACATCATGACTGCTGTTGTGATTTTTACGACCTCAGGTCTACATTAGTGTATGAAAGGAAAAAACAAAATATAACATTGGCCCATTCAGTGTTGAAATTATGGTGTTTGCACTTTTGATGTAGTGGCCACAATGGCACTTTCTGTCTAGTGTTTACTGCTATCAGCAGGCTAATAGAGTGATACAGAGCACCTAATGGAACATTACATTAGCATATCCCGTTGATTTTCTTTGGCTCAGTGGCTGCTTTTGTCCCAGACAGACACACTGCTGGAAGCCTGTAGCCATGCACAACATGAAAACTTCTCTCCTGTTCTGTCATGTGGTGTCAGTTATTATGTGCAGCCTTCACTCTGCGGTCACTCTGCAGACCTGGTGATGTTATTGAAATGTGAGAGGTCAACTTTACCCCACTGACAGATGAAGAAACAAAGCAGCTGTGGTCATCACGCTGTTGCAAAGAGAGTAGACTATCAAAAAGGCAGTTTGGACAAAAAAACAAAGCTCACACTGCACTGTGCACATGATGCTGAAAGGAGTCTGCAGGCATGCTCTGTAGGGGCTCTGTGCGCTCTATTCATGTGGGCTGTCATTAATGAAATAATTGGAACTGTTGGCCGCTGCTTATTTTGTAACCCCACAGTTCATTTGCTCACACCACTGTGTAAGAATCATTATGTGCTATGCAAGGATCACCCTTCATCCTAGAATGAGAATAAAGATAATTGATGTCCTGAGTCTGTCCTCTTGATCAAAATCCAGCCTTTTTTGATTAATAGGTATCGGCTCTAAATCTGAATATTTGCTCCTAACAGCTGTTAAAATAGCCCTGCTGGGCCTTGTTAAAACTCCCACAGAGACTGGTGGAGCACATAATATATAAAAACAGCAGCTCAGTATTTTATTACATTAATTCTGAGGTTGAGAAGAGTCTCTCTAAATCCTGTCGAGCGGATCCACACTGACTCTCCTATAAATATTATCTAGCATATTATACTAGTGTGAACAGGATGTACAGTGAAGAAGAATTCCAGGCAAAAATACACTTAAAATTGCATTTCTAAAATGTGGTCAGGACATCCATAATTGAAAGTCTGATACTGTTGTGATGTGGTGGCATCAGACACCTGGAGAAGGTTAGAATCACAAGGGATGTAAATAACTATGATTATTAGGTTGTACATACGATATCATCTCCATAGCACGATTTAAACTGGAATTTAACACACACACACACACACACACACACACACACACACACACACACACACACACACACATATATATAC